>JAVJGI010000064.1:63442634-63501560 GCA_035590275.1 Ibycter americanus | reverse complement strand
CGCCCCGCCAGGGGGGCCCGTTACATCCCGCATCCCGGCCCGGTCGCTGTGGCCGCCTCACGCGCGGCTCCCGGCCCCGGGAAAGCCACCTGGGAATCCCCGGCGGCGCCGTCCGCTGGGAGAGCTCCCGGTGCGCAGAAACACGCGGCGTTTGCCGTAAGCCCAGCGCTCAGACCGTCACACCGGTGGGAGTGCGTGGGTGGATGGATGGACGGATGGACGGATGGATGGATGGACAGATGGACAGATGGATGGACGGATGGATGGATGGACAGATGGATGGACAGATGGATGGATGGGTGGATGGTGGGGCTCCCTGGAGGCGTGCAGCCGGGAGCGGGACGGTTCGGCCGTGCAGAGCTGGGGATGCTCGTGCTGGCGGTGGGCGAGGGCAGGCCGGGAAGCATCTCTCCAGCCGGGATGATCAGGGGGTTACGAGGGCGCGTGGGACCGGGAGCGATGGCTGCGGCAGTGCCTGGGGAGGAGAAGCACACGGCAGCATTTACCCAGGCCAGGCAGAGATCCGCGGCTCCTCGCGGTAAGGGGTGGAGAGCCGATGTCACGGGGAAGATTTAGATACCTCCTGCTTGGAGAGGGGCTGGAGGTGGCATCTCGCTGCCAGGCCTGGGCCACCACCGCACAGCCAAAGCTGTCCCCAGTGATAAGAGCGGGGTGGGGGCTGATTCGGGCAGATCAGGAGCTCGCAGGCAGCGCAGGCAGCACAGGCAGCGCAGGCAGCACAGGCAGCAGCCCTCCGCCTGCCCTGCCCTGCCTCGGGGCTGTGCAAGAGCCACAGCAAAGACAGGCAATGCATGCCTGCTCCCACGAGGAAGTAAGGAATTAGGAGTGTAGTGCAATCTTCATTATTCAGTCAACAATAATTGTTTACAGAGGAATAATTTGCACTGCTTGTAATAACTGCAGTTAGCCTGCAAATTTAGCATATCAAAAGTAGGTGGTAGGCATGCACACAAGCGCAGGTTTATCTGGTTTGCAGATGAATCCTTAATGTATTATAAATTTCAGGTGTTCAACATGAAAACACGTGGGTTTTCTTATTTCTCTTATATTGTGAATCTACATCATTCAGTAGATTAGAAACACCTGGTGGTCTCGCCAGCTCGGCCATAGCGTCACTACCTTCTGCGTGCAATCATTGTAGCCCCGAGCGATGCCGCCCTCCTGCCAGCCTCTGCTGGGTCTCCCTGCATTGCAGAACCCCGCTCACGATCCAACATCAGGAATGCTTCAGCCCAGGCATGGAGATTACAAAAACCACATGGGATTAGTGGCCAGTAAATGGCTTAGGCAGCCATGGAGCAAGTTCACTGTAGAGGAAGGACCAGTCCTAGTTCTCCCAAATGACGCCTCTGAAAGCGGCCGGTGCGTTTCACTGCAGCCCTCTAGAACACCCCTTCAGCTATTAGACGAAGAGCAGCGTGTGGGAAACGAGGTCAGAGAGATTCCTGTAAAGTGAAATCAGATGCTGAGGAGCCGGCAGAGCAAAGGAGGAGCACCTCTGTCACAGGGGCAGAAGGAGCAAATCTTTGAATAGCTGAGAGACCAGCTCTTGCGCAAATATTCTGTTCTTGTGAAAACAGATTTTCTAACATGGCCTGAAAGAGTCAGGCAGGGACGGGGGGAGGAAGCGGCACCAACGGGCTGCTGGTGCGTGGTCACATCACCCTCCTGCCGTGTGATGCTGCCAGAGCTCCTGCTCTGCTCAGGGTTGGGGTGGTTGCTGCCCGCGGCAGCTCCGCTTGTTCTCTTCTGCTTGGGCAAGGCCCCTCTCAAGGGATCCTCTGCCTTGGTGGGACTACTGTGTCACCCTCCTGGTAGCCATCGCAAGAGCTGGGAATTAAAAGAATACTTGATAATTTAGAGTTTGCTAATTCCGTGTTTGCGGAGCGCACAGATCGTGTGGAAGCTTATCAGTGTGGCAAAGCAAAATCCATTTTCTAAGTGTGTTTGCTGAAGCTGCAGAGTGTCCTCTGAGGTCTTGGAGCTGGCGTGGAGGTGCTGAAGCGCCTGTGCTGCCCAGCCAGAGCGGGGTGCGGCCGTGCTCTGCCCAAAGCCTGGCCTTACGCTCCTGCCTGCCCGCTCTCCGCTCCACAGCGGCTGGAGCCAGTGATCGTGTCCATCAGGGCCACGTCCCACTGGACTGATGGCATTTGGGAAAAAATTATCTTTGGCGACTCTTGAAAAGGCTTTTGACTCATTTCAGCCTTGCTGCGCTCAGCAGCGCCATGCATTTACCCACGGCGCGGTGCCGAGGCTTCCCTGGTGCCAGGCTCACTTCACACCGTGTTGATTTACGGGACTTAGAGCTTTTAGAGGCAGCTGTGGCCATCGCTTCCCACCTCCTGGCAGTGGTGTGTGAACTCTTCCCCTCCTAAGCAGAGCTGGGCAGACAAGCTCTCAGCAGGATTATTTTTCAGGCAATTGTATTTGCGTTAGGAATCCCACAGGGATGGAGCCAGGGCGCCTACCTGTAGCATGTGTATGAGGATTTGGGATAAAACTCCCCAAAAGGCACCTGCTCAAGCAGAGTCACCTTTCCCAAGGCCATCCACCTCCCAGCAAGGACTGAAGTAGTTTTACCTGGTGCAGCGTCAGTCTGGGCAGGTAAGAGACACCGCGTTGGCCCAGGGCACCAGCACATGCTTCTGCCGTGGCTCTGCAGCAGCAGCACATGTATTGCGGTGCCCTGCAGAACTCAGCACCGTGGAGCAGCATCACCTCCCCATCCTGCTCCTCTGGCCCCTCAGCCTTTGGGTCCGGGCACAGGGACGTGGGGCAGGGCTACATCACAGCAAGGAAAGGCGAGGGATCTTGCCAGAGAAGAGATGGGATGTCTGGCAGCACGCAGGTGCCCAGGGGACGGGCTCAAACCCATCGCTGCGGCTTAAACCCGCCTCTGCCGGAGCAGCCTTTGCCAGAGGTTTCTCAGAAGCGCTGCCCTCCGGGTGGATTTAGCTGTTTCCACCCGGGAACTACCCCACAACGCCGGGAATCCTCACGGCGCAGGTTCTTCTCCCATCCCGCCTGGGTGGGAGGTACCGCTGGCTATTTCGGTGTCCATCACTAGGTGGCGCCGGAGGCAGGCGCAGCGCCTGGCTGGGCTGGGCTGGGCTGGAGCTCGGCCTGGCCCCACGTCCCTGCACCCCATGTGCCCCACCTGCACCTCATGTACCCCCATGCACACCCTACACATCCTATACAGCCCCAGGCACCCCCATGAGGAAGAAATTCTCCACTGTGAGGGCGGCGCGGCGCGGGCATGGGCTGCCCAGAGCAGCTGTGGGTGCCCCATCCCTGGCAGTGCCCAGGGCCAGGCTGGACGGGGCTGGGGGCAACCTGGGCTGGTGGCCGGTGTCCCTGCCCGTGGCAGGGGGTTGGACTAGATGGTCTATAAGGTGCCTTCCAACCCAAGCCATTCTGTGATTCACCACTATCTACCCTATGCATCCCATACATTCCTCGGCACATCACGCACCTGATGCACTCCTTCACCCCCCCCAAGACGTTCAGCAATGCCGTGGGACGCGCAGCCTGGCGAGCTGGCAGTCTCCATTCTGAGGACAGATCAGACACCTCCCGGGAGGGACGCTGGTGGCTGGCACTGCCTGGGGACAGGGGCAGGGAGCGGGTGGCCTCCCCATGTCCCCTCCAGCCGGCTTTTCCAATGACGATGCTCAGTGTCCCTCGGGCGAGCCCCAGCCCTGCCATCCCCTGGTGCCAGCAGCTTGCTGTTGGCCTCCGAGTCAGTCGGCTCAGGGAGAACAGAGGCTCGACGCTGGCCCCCCGGCACCCCTCAGGTTTGGGAGTAAAAAACTAAGGTATTTCTTAAAAAAAAAATAATAATAAATTTGTTTTCATTAATAAAGCTAAAAGCCCGAAGCGTGCTTGAGCAGCGTCTTTGCACAGCAAGAGAGCGACCCCGAGCACATTAACTGCCCAAAGCAGCGGTGCTGGCCGCAGCCCAGGCCCTCCCCACCAGCTCGCCCTGCGTGAAGGAACGGCTTTAGGACTACATAAAAATTCTAAACATTTAAATGTCCTGGTGCGAGAAGCTGCTCCTGGGCTGGGGGAGCTCTGTGGGTGTTTCCTGACAGCCTGTGTTTTCCTGGGGAAAAATAGAGAGGCAAAATAACTTGCGGATAAATTCCTTTACATTCAGGAGCAGTTTTGTGTGTTTTATTATATGTATGGGGAAGATTTTGTTTCCCTGAAGTAATTAAAATACCCTCTTTCACACATGAGAAAGGGAGGAGAGGGAACTTTTCCAAAGAGCCTCTTTCCCTCTGCCTCCCCTCCTATGGCACAAGGACTTTTATCCTAATACAAATGGACCAGCCGAGATTTTTTTTTTTTAAGGTCCCTGGGGCAGCCAACTAGTAACAAAAGCAAAGTTGAACAACTCCGAACAAAAGCAGCAGAAAAAAGGGGTGTGGTGGTGGAAATAATGGCCAGCTAAAGTAGGAAACTTTAATGAAGATACATGGAAAAAATTAAACAATTAGAACTTGAATCAGTTTGGCCCTGGTCCCACCTCATTTTGTTAATAAATGGTGTCCTTCGCCACGTTGGATCTTATGTGGTTTTTTTTTTTTCCAAGCAGCAAGGAGCCCGGAGGAGGCTCCCAGGGTTGGGCATGTCAGACGGCGGCTGCTGCGTGGGCTGGGGCTGTGATGTGCAGAGCGAGGGGTCTCAGAGGGGTCCCAGGGCTGCCCAGGCACCCTGGGTCCCTCGCCTGGGTCCCACCCCGAGGATCACCCCATGGAGCTCAGCTCTGGGGCTGCAGTGCCAAGGGCAGAGGGGCTGGGGTCGTGATGGCTGTAACATAAAAACACACCTGACATGTAGGTATTCAAGGGTGAACAGAAAAATCACTAATTGGAGAGTCATAGACATGTTAATTATTTGAATATGTGCATTAATTAGAGATGGAGTTACACAGACCCAAACTGTATGGAAATCTTTAATGCCACATGCGGATCCTCAGAGGCTTTGTCTTTTCAATTATTTTAGGCACATACAAGCAACAATTTCCAGATATGAATGCTTTCCAAATAAAACCTTTTAGATTAGATATCTATTGGAGGCACTTAACTCACATTACTTCTGACTTCCACAGATTGACGAAATCTGGCTACGGAAGCAAGCATCCCTCTATGGTACAGCTGCTAAACCCTGGTGAACGCACCCTCCGCCGGCTGATCCCCATGCTCCTACCACCCAGCGGGTTTCTGTGGTTCAAGGTCAGCAATGACAGGCTGGGACAGGGCTTTTGGGACTGGTTTTGCCCCCACTGTGCCAGTGCTGCCGCTCCGGGCTCCCTGCAGAGGCTGCGGCACTCAGGGAAAGAGCCTGAGCAGTGCCACAGCCGATGCCACGCACGGGGATTTTCAGGAGCGCTCTTTGCTTATGGCTGTACCATGGTTTACATCACCTTTAGGGAGAAGGGTGCTTTGAAGCCTGGGTGCTGCCCGGATCGCTCTGCCAGCGATGGGGCAGGTGCCATGCCCAGCCCCGCAGAGCTGCGCCTCCTGGTCCGGTCAGAGCCTGGGCCATCAGGCAGGAGAAGGTACCCGGGAGCAGCACCGTGGCTGGCTGGCTGCTGCTTAAAAACCAAATTCATTTGACTTACGCAGTGACAGATGCAGTAAAGCCCTGCACCATCACAGGGTGAGCTGGATCACGCCAGTGGAGAGGAGCCGGGCACCCACGGGCGTTCACGTAACAGGCAGAGACACGATGGCCCTCCCCATCTCTGCGCCCGATGGGATGCAGGGTCCCAGGAGGGTCTCATAAGTTAAACCAAAGCCAACCAACACCCCACCAAAACACAGGCCAAGCCTCAAACGAGGCTCTCAATGCACAATGCCACAAAAGGTGCAGCTCCCTGTCTCAGAGATGCTTTTTAAAGTTTATCCAGAGTTCTCCTTATCTGGATGCTGACAGACCCCTGCACGTACAGGTACGGCCAGGGAGAGACCCAGCTGGGGACCAGGCAAAGGCCAAGCTAAGTAACGTGGGCAGAAAACCAACAGTACAATTTTATTTTGTATTTCATACAAACGGCTCCCTCGCTGTGTTTTACAGAGTTAAATTGTGTTCCACGTGGTGATGCAGGAGGTTTGCTTGTGGCAGCTCCTAGAAACTCCATAATGTGAGTGAGGTGGCCTGAAGCCAGGAGTCGATGTGCTCTGGGATGGGGTTGTGCGAGGCAGCTCCAGTTTCAGTGCGGGGGGATCAAATGAGATGATTACTCCTAAGAAAGGGTATCATGAGACAATCACTTGGAAAAATAATTTTGTGGGAACTGGGTTTCAAATTAAAAGAAAAGCCCTGTGCCCAGCACTCCCAGCACTGTACTGGTGCAGCAGCCAGGTGAGACCACCGAGGATGCCCCACCAGCAGCCCACTCAGTTGGGTGTTCAAAATAAGGGCAATAAAACAATTTATGAAATTCTAAGGTGTTCCCTGAGCCAGGGCTGCAAGACGGCTGGCATCCCCGCAGGACACAGCTGCTGTGCAGATGGAGTCAAACAGGGGACAGGAGCTGGGGACAGCCAGACTGATGGGCAGCTGCGACCAGGAAAAAGGGAAAAGCCCCCTGCGCCATTCATGTTGTGAGTTTTCCATGGCTCAGCTGAGCTGGATTCGGTCCTGGATTTGAGTAAAGCCTGAACTTGTCAAGCTACAGGTGCCAGAGCTCAGCCCAGCTATGCCCGAGGTTGACGGAGGAATTCAGAGCAAATATTTCTGACAATGGCAAAGTAACAAGCTCCAAGCAGACACCTGCAGGCAAGGGCAGCAACGCTTCCCACCCGATTACTGTTAGTCTCCTCATCACGTACACTTGTCCCAAGTATTTCCTTTCAGATGGTCCAACATACCGAGCAAAGCTATGCAAATACATGAAAAATGAGGCTCACCACTGTGATAAAAATCTCCACGTGTTTCTTGTACTTAATTATTAAAAATCCTGATGGCAGGAGGAGGGGGAGGTGGATGTGTTGCTGCCAGCAGGACCGCATGTGGCCAGCATCTCTGTGGCTGCAAGGTGGTACCCGGCTGGAGGGAGCTGCATGCTCGGGCAGCCAGGCCAGCCAGGAGGCTGCCAGGCAGGGGGCAGGAGCTGCTTCAGTCCCTACAAGGCACCCCATGAAGAGGTCTAGATGTTGCCCTGTAACACCCTAAAATCCTTACTGCCTTCTAGGGTGCAGAACCTGTAGGAAGAATTTGCATGCTCAGCCCCGACTGGAATAACGCTGCCGACACTTCTCCAGCCCTGGATTCCTCACACCCCTGTTACGGAGAGCCAGAAGGGAAAGGAGGGTTTTGGCCCCATTGATCTTATTTTCCTTTTCCATGGAAGGGAAGTGAGCACAGACACTTCTTTTTCTTCCCCCACATCCTCCCTCTCTCAAGCGAGGAGGAGGAAGGAGGCTGTTGCAAAGCAGAAGTAACCCCATGGTACCAAACACATGGCTCTGATCACCACCCGCTGGGGCACCCAGCAGCTGGGTGACTGAACTCTCTCCTCCAAACACTAACATGAAAAAAACATTTATCCAGCAAAGCAACATCCCAAGATCCTCAAAACCTTTCCCCTGTCAAATAGAGTGGATGACGGACCTGGCTGAAAGTGCAGCCTTGGGATATGGGTATAAATCTGAACCCGCTGCCTCGGGGCTCACTGCAGCTCCAGTCACTGCCTAAGTGCCTGGAAAGATTTTCTCCCCACCTCCCTGCTGGGAGGCAGACCCAGACAGCAGCAGTCTGGGGATCTAGAAATAAAGGACTACAAAAACATAGCAAAAGCCAGGGAAGATTCAGAACAGCCAAAGCCAGGACAGCTGTGGGGCAGGAGCATGGGAGGTGGGAATAGCAAAGGTGGGCTCCATGCTGTTTCAGTGTCCCTTGAAGGTGGGCTCGGGTGACTAGATGACAGAGAACAACTGAATTAGGAGTGTTAGAAGGAAGAAAAAAGCCTCACTGCACACTCAGCATAGAGATCTCTGGGGGTACTCGGATGGGTCCATGTCAGGCTCAAACTACAGTGCCCTGATCCATGCAATTTCACAGCAACTACTGTTCTAAGAGATCACCCTTCCTCGGCGCATCTGCTGGGGTGGGGCTGAGCTGGGGACCCCAGCCCACCGGTACTGCACCCCAGACTCCTCAGGGGGTCGGCTTTTAATCACCAGGGCTGCCGGAGGGCAGGAGATTAAGGTCAGGATACAGGAGTCAGCTTCTTTTCTGAAAGTGCCTTATTTTCTTTGCATTTTTAAAACATCTTCCTCGCTTTTTCAGGAGAGAGGGGCAAAAAAAGGAATACTGGTTTTATATGAAATAGAGTAAAGAATTAATATTTACACAGATCTTGGATAAGGTTATAGTACAGACTAATAACCCAACGCAGCAACCCAAAAAGCAGAGTGTCAAAAAGAAGGGAAAAACCTGTTCGTATGCTTTCAACACCATCCCCCTGGAGATCCCAAGTGTAAACGGATTTATCTAGGAAAAGGCATTTTAACTTGGGCTTTGGTAATCAGGGTTGATTAGAGCCGCACTGCGCAGCCGGCGGGGAGGACGTGGGTGGGCGCGTGGCCGCCCGACCTCTCCGGAGCACAACCCGGGCTTAGACAAGTTCAACTTTAGCGTTGGGATAAACAGCCACCACGTCATATCCCTCGGGGGGCTTAACCCTCTCCTTCGCATGCGTCTCGCAGTACAGCTGCTCTTCGATGAAGAAATACCCCCTCTGCTTCAGGTTGAGGCCACAGTCGTCACACATGAAGCACTCGGGGTGGTAGAGCTTGTCCCGAGCTTTGACGATCGTGCCCCTGGTGAGAGATGGGGAGAGCTCGGGTGAGGCGGAGGAACAGTGAGCACAGACAGCTTGTCCCGCTGCCTCCAGTAAAGCAGAGTAAGCAAAGGAAAGCGGCACACAGGGGCACCTAAGGGGGTTATTGTCGGTTCCCATCCCAACACCTCAGCCCACCCAAAGCTGCTGCCCTGCTCCAGGTACAGCTCCGCTGTATCTCTGCAGGAAGGGATGCTCCATTCCCCTTTGCCTGTGCCCATTGTGGTACCGCTCTGCGGCTCAATGCAAAGCAGAGCCTTTCATATCTACAGAGCCGTAAATATCTACGCTCAGCCTGGATCTGAACATCGGGAGCTGGCATCCTCCGAGCGCTGCTGGCAGGGCGGGGGCTGCGCATACGCTGGCACTACAGCTTCGGGAGCAGAGACCCTCAGCTCGCAGCACCAGCGGGAACATGGGCACAGACGTCGGCACAGCAGACTCCCAGCCAGCAAATCTGGCTTGAGCAGAACGTAAATTACAACAGAATATAAGTTACAACGCAAGCAGAAAAACGCCTATATTCTGTGAAATCAGACCCAGCAGCTATCCCGTGGAGAGTAAACTCTTCAACAAACAAAAATAATCCGCAGACCTCTTCAACTTAACCCTCGAAGCGTTTCCCCCTCCATAAGGCAGCAGAAGGGTGCCAGTGCTGCCAGCGCTATTCATAGTCCCCAGGCAGCTACTGTGCTAAGCAGGGCAGGAACCATCCCATGAATCATTCCCGTTTTGCTGCAAGATTCCCTTAAAAGGGGCAATCCAAACCATATTCCTCAATTCCATGTTTATATACGGTTAGCAAAAAAACCAGAAAGGGATTCAAGGTATTCTGCGATAAAGGTATTCACTGTAAATTCTAACCCGCGTGTCACGCCCCTGCATCCCTGTCCCCACCGAACCGGAGGCTCCGGTGAGATGCGACACTTACACGATCCCATTCCCGCAGCGGGTGCACTCAGGGAGCATCTGCAGCCCGGACATGGCACCGCCAAGCTTTGACACCGGCGACTTGATGTTTCGGGGGTTGCTCAGTTTATCAAGTTTTTCACCTGCCAAGAATTTTAAATGGAGATTGAGAACTTGTCCTCTCAGGGCTTTTTATTTTATTCTATTTTTTTGTTTCTTAAGGAATCAGATGAGTCTCTGCCTGTCACAACAGAACCTGCAACTTGCTTGGAAGGAATTAAAAAGAAAAGAGTGAGACCAACTACCTCAAGAGTCACACAGCATTTGGGTTCGCAGGTGATCGCAGGACACTGCGCTGACCCTCTGCTCATCCGAAGGAAGCACGGATGTGGCAGAAGCCCTCGGCTGCAGCAGCAGATGATCTATCCACCTACTGTGAGAGCACCGACTCCGTACATACACCTTGTCAAAAGGCAAAGCAGCCTTAATCTAGAGATGAGAGATGAATTTGGCTGCAATACTATTTAGTGAGTTAAGAAAGATAATCAGCAAAAATCTCAGAAAAGCTCCAGAAAGAAGAGCTTTTCTCACACCAACATTTCAGGTGCACCTGATAGATCCCCCATCAGTCAAGGAGACAAAGATGAAAGCCTTTTGGAGAATTAGGCAAATTAAACCCAACAAGAATAGCATTACATGCATTTTTCTTCCTAGAACACTCATTTAATCTCAAATAAAACATTGTGATAGAAGATAACATCTTCTGGGCACCAAGCCTCCTTTCGTAAAGGTCCAACAACGCGAAAGGAAACAATGAAAATTTTGTGCATATGAACAATATCATGGCAAAGTTTTCAGTGTGGCAGCCCCCCTCCCTCCACATCATCTGTCAGCTGCCCTTGGACTTCGGGCAATACAAACATCCTTGTTGCCAACCACCAGGATACTTCAAAGCCTCCAGTATTCACTGCATGGTTTTTCATGGCTCACAGCTGACTGGTCTTTTGGGTATATATTGATCTGTGTTTCCTTTGTGATGGCCTAAGGTTATAGAAAGGAAAAACTCCTGAAAAAGGACAACATATTTTACTCCATCAGCAGACACAGTTTGGAAAAGCAGCAGAGGAACTCTTGGATGAGCATGCCATTCTGCAGCATTCAGACTTCCCACGCACCCTGAGCTGCCGGGGTATCTCAGTCCATGGTCAATCTTAAACGTGCGCTTAAAGCCCACGATGCCCAGGAGGTCTCGGCCGGGGCACAGGCACTTTCTGACCCAGGCGTCTGTACACACTGCGCCGATTTTGGAATCTTCCACTTGGATTTTGCTCTGAAGTGCCCTCCACAGCTCCAGGAACATCTCTGCCTTTCCTAAACCTGCAGCTGGTGTGTCATCGCTGGCGGTCGCTCGCTGATCCCGTGCAGGTTCACACGGTACGTTTTGAATGGCATTGCTCGGCAAAGCTTCCTTCCACGGACAGACCCCGGCTCCCCCGGCCGGCACGTCTCGGGAGCGCCCGCTGTCCTGGGCTCGGCTGGGGAGGAGGGAGCAGCCTGACTAACCCCCGGGCTACCCTGGGGGTGCGCAGGCACCCTCGCACGGCTGATCCTGCCTCCAGCCATGGCTCTGAGCCAGAGACCAACGGTTCTAGCCAAGTGAGTAAAACCCAAAGGACTAACTTCCCACCAAAGCCCACTTTCCCAAGATACAAAGTAGTGTTTGGAGATGCCGAGAGCTTTGGTACGTGCAAGACTGCCTGCCCAGGACGGCGCTGGGGCTGCTCCACCCCAGGGGTCCTCCGAGCGCTCGGCTGGCTCCAGCCAAGCTCCCTTGCAGAGTCCTTCTGCTGCCTTGCTGGGAATAAACCGAAACAACTGCTCGAGCTGTTGGCTTCCCCCAGCGTGAGATACGGTGTGCTTGGACTAGGCATGCTCATCTGCCAACATTTAACAGTTAAGCTGTCACTGTCTCTCAGACAGAGCGATTGGATAAGCTGCTTAAAAGAGAGGGGTGCGGGGAAAAAGATTTTTCAGCAAAACGAGCCCTGCTGAGAGGGCTGCTGCCATCTTCCCAAACGATGGATCATTTCCTCCTATGTGCCAGCCCACAGTCCCATCGTAATTTATGGTCCTCAGCAAGGCAGCAAGATGCTTTAATTCTACAACCTTAACCATCGCCATCCCTGTTTGTAGCTGCAGTGCTCATCCTTCGCGTGCCAAGGGTGCTTATGGAGGCAACCACTACGATTCCTCCAGCCACCACCAGACCCCCAGCACGAAGCATTGCTCCTTAAGGGTGCGGCACAGGGCTGGTGGTGCTGAAGAAAATACAGCTTCCAGTAGAAACACCTTTCAGACAATGACTTGTTTTATGTGGGACACTTGGCTCCTCAGGAGAGGAGATCTTGACTTTAAAAGGACAGCACACAGCAGGCTTAGGCCAAAATGTATAATTTTAGGCTTAAGAAAAAAGGAGCAGGGGTGGAAGCTGTAAAACAACTTAGCAGGAACATTCCTGGGGATTTAAACCATGCTGAAACACCACAAATCTTTATGCCAGGAGAGATGCTTTTCACTTAATTTCTCATCCCCCATGAAATAAACAGCGTTGTAACAATGGAGGCACGAACGAGACTGCGCCGGCAGTCAGTCGCACATCCCCTCTGCCCGCTGCACAGCGCAGCCGGGAGGGAGAGGGTCGGTGGCAGAGCCCCGGGGGTCTGGGACTGTCCTGGCACTTCTCTGTCCCCCACCTCTGCCCAGCCCACCCCTTTTCCTTTCTCCCTTCCTCCCAAAGGGCAGTGCTGGGTTTCTGCCACCCCCAAGGCTGCAGGATGCGAGGGGAGGCAGGAGCACAACAGCAAAGCTTCGATTTTGTTCCCTTTCCCTGGCACAGGAAAGGGAGGAAGGCAGCAGCATTATTAATTGCTATTAACACAGCCGCTTCCTATTCACTTCTTCCTAATGAAGAGACCTGGAGGTGCAGCAGACGCCGCACTGGGAAGCTGCTCGTGCTTGCTCTCAGTGAAGGACTCGAAGGCACAACTGGAGCCTGTAATTAGCATCCGTTTTCCTGCCAGCCTAGGAGGGGCTGCAACACCTACACCCACTGCTTCCAAGGCCGATCCTATCTTGTGCTTTGCAGACATGCCTCTCTACCACTGAGAAAACTAAAACTGGTGGAAAATCTTGATGCTCAGAAGTTACCTGCGATCGTCCTTCTCGTGAAGCAAGAAGCAATTTCCTTCTAGTCAAAGAATAAGGTTCTCCATTGTTTTATATACACCGAACCTGAAGCGCAACAGCCTGACTCGCTACCTCTCATGGCTTCATAATGAGATTTGCAGTAATTGGTATTTTCCCATAAAACCTAAGTTCCTCGATTCACGTGATTGGAGTACGAGGCTCTTGGAAGGAAGCAGAAAGAAGTCTTGCCCTAACGATTGTAAAGCGAAGCCTGGAAGTTTGAACATAAAAGCCCCAATGGACTTAAGGTTGAAAGGCAAATAAAAAGAAGCTGAAATATATAGTTTGTGGATCTTATATAATGCTCGGCGTTGGCCCCTGCCTGCATTAACCTTGCAGGCAGGAAGCTGTGACAGACCTGAGAAGTGAGCCAAAAGCTCCTGATCTCTATCCCTGCCTTGCTGAGGACCATCCCACGTCCTTATGCAAATGCCATTTACTTAAACAGGCCTACAGTTCTCCACCGGTGATCTTACACAACCGCTTTAGGCCATTACGTTTCATAAATGATCTCAGGAAAACAGCTGCCATGCAGAAGCTGCTTGCAAATCCAACCTTCACACGATGCTCAAGTCAGCCACTGAATCTGGCAAGCCCCCAGATGCTGGCCTGAGTATCTGAAGCCCTGATGTGAAACCTGCTGTTCACGTGTTGCCCTTCACAGGGTGCTTGGACCCTGCTATGTTGAGTTGAGCTGCCTCAGCACTGAAGCAACGTGCAGTAAAATGATGGCGCAGAGGAGTTTGCAAAACCCCTCTGTCAGCTCTCGCAGATGGGTCCTTTAGAGGCTTTTCAAGCTTCTGGACATCAGCAAAGGAAGAAGGAAGCTCAGCCTGTAACAGGATCTTGGTGGGTTTCAGGCCATGGAACGGGGTGCAGAGGGACCAAATGATGGTTCAAGCCCCATAGCAGTGCAGTGCCACAGCCCCAGTGGCAGGGAGGTGTAGGGACTGGTGGGGACACGCTACGGGTGCCAACCCTCCTTACCGTTCTCGCCAGCCTCCAACATGCCCTGCAAGTATCGGAAGGATCCAGACTGCTTAGGCTCTGAAACAGGCTTTTCATAATCCTGAAGCATCTTGTAGACATCCGACTCCACATCAATCCCGTTTCTGTTCCGTGGGAGAGACTTCATGGGGTCAACGCTGTTTTAAAGAAGGAAAAGCTCAAGTCAAATATAAACAGCGACTGTCAGCTCATCAGGGAGGTACTGAAACCTCCACTTTCCCACAGATTCAATTAAACACCTCTCTGTTCCCATGGGTTTCTCTGCCTGGAGGTACGTCTGTCCCAGGAGCAGCCACCGAACCAGGGAAGTTTAACTTGTTCCCTGTTGGGCTCCGATTGAGCAACACAGCTGGGGCTGGCCCCCGTTAGCAGGTGCCCTCAGGAAAGAGGACGGCTGCTTACAAGCACTGTAACTTGCTCGGCCACACGTGGAATTTATTGAAAAAAATGGGTAAAGCAATGCATTTCATCAATTACACAGGGCCAGGGGATCCACTGCCCCTTGTACCACTGTGAGGGCATCAGCATGGGGAGAGTGTGTGCCCAGCACCGGCATGGCAGCAAATCCCCTTGCCAGCCACAAACGCCTCTTTTGAGGTGAGTGTTTCTGTAGGTGACTACATTAAAAGATCCATTGGTCAGACACAGCTCACAGCTTAAATGAGAACAGCACCCTGCCGGGCTGCCCAGCACCAAGGGCACGAGAGCCACACGCCCACCTTCAGCATCCGGACCTGGAGCTGCTCCTTGTCTCTACGCGGCATGACTGGGGCACAACAGACAACAAATAGTCATTTAAACCATTATTCCAGTTCACTCGACACATCAAAACATGAAAAGCGTAGTTTGGAATTAAAAAAAAAAGTATTTTGGGTACATGTTTAAGTGTCCTGCTGAGTAGGGGGGAACTGAAGTGCTGTTGAGCTTCACTGAGGCCCCAAAGCACAGCACAGCTCCAGGAAAAGGGGCTCCTTTTCCTTTGTAAGGAGAAGGTCATCAAGGTTGTTATAAAACCAATAAATACAGCATGAGCCCTGAACGCCACCAGACAGCTTAACATATTTTAGTCACCATCTGACTCATTTTCTCCACCAGCAATTTATTCATGCTAAAAAAAGAAAAAAAAAGAAAGAAAAAAAAGATTCACTTTCAAACAAACAAAAAACCCCAACAAAACTCACCCCAAACAAAACAGAATTCATTCTCAAAGAAGAGCCAAAGCTCCATTTTCGGGAAGCGACCCGCCCAGCAGTCCCGGTCCCAGCGGGCAGGCGGGTGGGCAGAGCCGAAGTGCCGCTGCCGGGGCTCAGGGCTGCCCAGGCAGCTGAGGACCCATCCCCGTGACTCCCGGCCAGCCCAAACCCCCCATGTGTGCCCTGAGTGCCGACCTGCCCGGCTACAGCCCTCTCGTGCATCAATTCACACATTTCCAGTGAAAAAGGGCAGGTTTTGACCAGTCCAGCCTGATCAAGCACAACTCAAAGAGGACGCGCTCCTGTCCCCATCCTGCTCCAACACCCAAGCTGATCTGGCTTTTGGCTCACACGCAGATAACATCAGATCTTGCTCTCTGTATTTTCTGTGCAGTTCTCTTCTTTCCAACTTCATTAACTTCCCTGGAGCAGCACAGGGAATAAGCTGGCTCGCAGCATCACTGAAATATGAATTCATGCAGCCACAGAGTTCCCGAGCTGAACAGAAACTCTCTCTGCTCTTTGTACTTGATACACACATTACTTTCTTGCAGAATATTTTGCCAGTCTGGAGGAGCATAAATCAGCAGTGGTGTAAGCTGTGCAAAAGCATCACCGTCCACAACCTGGCCTATCTCAAAGTCCGAGTTATCCACCCAAACCATTCTTGGCTACACAAAAGCTTTTTCTTTCCTATGAGCATTATTTATTTCCCAGCCTCCCGGACAGCTGCACTGAGCAGATCGTACATTGATAAACCTCCCAGTTTACTGGGGTTAATTTTCTCCACGATACCTCCAGCTCCCAGCTCAGGGTTGGCTCCTGGCTTTGTAGCGGTGCGATCCCACTCCTATCCTAGGAGAGCCAAACCCTCCATCCTGCCTTGAATATATCCTTTGAAAAAATGGGATACTAATGTCTGTGACACTCCCTGCCATTAATCCAGCCTGGGGACTGGACCTGATGCTGCCCATCTACCTACCCCTGTCGTCAACAGAAGGAACTTGGGTAGATCTGGAACACCAGCCCCTTCATCCCTCTCGGAGAGAAACGATTGAATGTTGCTTCAGTATCACAAACTTAAATTCAGTGTCGCAGTTGCTACATACATAGACGTGGTCATTTTGTTCAGAACCTGGCATCTCCAACCCCCCTTTTTTTTGAGTTTTGGGGGTTTTTGGTTGTTTGGGGGTTTTTTTCCCCCTTTTTTTCTCCCACCTACACTTGACCAACGGAGCAGGAGCTGAACCCAGCACCTCTGGAGCTCCAGGAGCACCACAGCTTCAACACACACCCCTGAAATTGAGCTTGCAGGAACAGCAGCGGGACCCAGAGTGTGAGCCATGCTCTCGTCCTACCTCTGGGCAGGAGCGATGTGCAGCCCGCTCAGCTGGCCCGGCAGAGCTGACTCGGAGCCGCTGTTAGCGTAGAGCCGGGTCGGGTGGTGATGCTGCACGTTCAACATCTGCTTGTTGTCCATGGGGCTGCCACCAGCCCCATGGGGTATTGGCCTCCTGGTCTGGGCAGGCCCGTTGTCCTGGAAGAGAAGAAAAAGCAGAAAAACCTGAGATTTATAGTTCTTGGTATGATATACACGGAGAGGCTGCGTTGGGACCTGCAGTTTGCAGCAATAATATTTTATACGTGCTGTGGAAAGCAGAGATATGCAGCAGGAAAAGGAAAACTCAGGCTTGACCTGCAGTTGAATCTCGCTGAATCTATGCAGCTTTCCTTGGTCTCCGACCAAATGAACTCGCCTGTTTCTCCAGTGTGAGCCACTGCCAAGTATTCTGCATTTATCCTCCTGTAAAAGCATATTTGTTATTTCCGCAAAAGAAAGGCTGCGAGTCTGCTTCTCATTTCGCGTTACATCACTCCAAGAGCACTTATCGCTCTTCTGACTTCGGGGCAATCGCTCTGATTTACATTAGCAAAGCACGATAAAAGCAAGGCATGATAAAACCCGAGCTCTGCCTGCATGCACAGGTCGGGCAAGACCTGAAGCCAAGGGGCCAGTCCCGGTATTTTCACTTACAGTTACTCTTGTCCACAAAGATCCGTGTTCGTTTTGGGAGGTTTTCTCCCCAGATCAGTCATTCACAGTGTGAGAAAGGCACCGGTCAAGGGTTTAGCTTAGTATTCATATTTTCATTTGCATTTAATTCCCAAGGCAAACTACAGAAATCTTTTTGTCATACGACCTTAAGTCAGGAACTCAGATGCCATTAAAACGCAAGTTTTCCATATTATTTTACCTACATAAAACATTACCTATGTGTTTTTCCAAAGCTTTGCTAGTCAGCCCCGTGCACACCCATAAATCCAGCAGTACCTACTGCTAATCTTGCCACAAGCCACCTAAGCCAGGCGTGGGGGAGCGGCCAGCAGCCCCTTTCCCAGGGAGGGGCTAATTCCAGCCATCGGGAAAAGCAGCAGAAAGCCGGACACAGCCTAAGGATGCGCACCGGCTGCTGCTATTTCCAGCTGTGGGAGTCAGAAATGTGTCCATACCGATGGAAGAAATAGGTGCTTGTATAAGAGGCTGTAATATGTTTAATCTGGTTTAATCTGTTTCAGGGCAAATCCCCAGCGATGCTGCCTTGCACCAGGTTTTCAGTAGACTGGAGCTGATGCAAAACCAAGCAGAAAAAGAAAACACCGTCCTGTGAACAAATAACAAAGTGCATATTGCGGGGCTCTAATACAAAGCTTACTTTTGACTAAAATAATCCAATAAATACTAATTGGAAACAAATGTAATCACTGGTGCATAGCAGAAAACACTGGCGCTCCCAAGCCTTGTAAAAATGAGCAGCAAAGAGAAATAAAAACCAGATCCTGCTAGCAAAAGATCTTGAAAGTCCAATTCTTCAGTTCTTCCTAAGGCAAATTCCCATTGATAAAAACTGGGCTTAATTAAGAACTGCAAGATGATGCCTTTGAGTTTTTCTTCTGCTACCAGCTGAAAAACTGCAGATTCTGGCAAGCTCCCGGCACTTCCACTGCCTCGAAAGCCTCGGCAGCCGCCCCGAGCCCTCTGGTCCCCACTCCTTCCACACCGTGCATGCACACACATGTGGGGAAAACTGCTTCCAACATAATAACTTGAAATTATCTATTAAAAAAGGAATTTAGCTGCCAGGAATAATATAATTTTAACTGTTCCCCAATTTATGTTCTTAAAAAAAATATAAATACAACCAGGCTATTGGTTTCCAATTCCCAGATTTACATTATTATTTCAAGGAAAATAAAGAAAGAGCTTTCAACCGTGACAGAGAAAGGAAAAGAAGGATCATAAACGTTTCAGGGGAAAAAAGAAATGGCCCATGCTGGCTGGCAGGCCATTGTGAGCTACAGTTACGCTTTTAGGAAGCCACGACCATTAATTCCCTGTGCATGGCGCAGCCGGTCCGAGGGCAGCGGCAGCTGGAGCTCTGCCTGCAGGGCACAGGGCAGGGTCCTCCACTGGCTCCTCCACCCCAGGGACATCAGACCCTTTCCCGTGGAGCATGGCAGCTATTTCTGGAATGAAAACCTCCTCCATCAAAGGGCCTAGAGACCATCATCTCCAGAGACCCCCTTTAATCCAAGGTGGCTTGAAAAGCGTTGCCCGTTCGTCCCCATTAAGCTCAGCAATTTGTACATTGACAGCCAATGTTGCTATAAAGCTAAAACTTAGAGTCTGCGCGCTCTCCAGAAGGCACGGAAGCCTGGTGATGGAAACAGGGCGTTTCAGAGCCCTCCCTGCACTGCTGAGCTGCTCGGTGCCCCCGGTGCCACCAGCTCCCTATCCTTGCGGGAGCGGGATGCTCGTGGTGGTGGCAGCTCACCCTTATGTCTGCTCAGCCGTGACCCAGCAGCATCCATAGGGATCAACAGGCTCCTCCCGATGAACACTGGAGTGCTCTATCAGACCAAGACCATGGAGGTGAGGGACTGGATTTCCCTCAGCCTTTTCCACCAAGTTCTTTGCAGGCTTTGGAGAGCTGTGCTGTGTGCTGGGGGCAGCTCATGGCTTTGTGGGAAACGCACAGAAAGCGTCTCCCCCGCTGGGAGCACACCGGCCTTTGCCTTCCTTGGTCCTCTCAGTTTCTCTGCTAGGCAACCTCCCCGTTGCACAAAAAGCTGCTCACGGGACAGAGCTCAGTCTCCTTTTCCTCATCTCAAAGGCTGGGAGACCTCTGCAAGGCTTTGCAGTGTGCAAAACACTCATGCATTCGCTCTCGGAAAGCTAGAACCAGATGGATTTCTTTCCAGTTCTCAAATTCAAGATCAGTTAAAATTTCCCCTCCTTTGGGACCTAATTTGCTTCTCTCTGCTGGCTTTCTCTTCCTGCTTTTTATGGCCTCTCTTAAATTAAGAGGGTTTGCAAACCCTTCCTAACAGCTGCCCTGCGAAGTTTCACCGAGAAGAACTCTTTTAGCCTACAAACCAGAAACTCACAAGCCGTTTCCTCACGCTTGCCTTCCCGGACCATCAATTACGGAGCGCAACCACCCTCCTGACACGCAGCACTTGGAGCTGCTGGAGCCCAGGCCACCCCGCTCCGGGCAGACACGATTCACGCAGCCATCCCACACCAGATAAACACAAGGCAGGGCTGGAAAGGAGCTGTTTGAAGTCCTGGTCCCAGGGAGCAGGTGGGTTTTGGGGTGGTGCTGCTGCAGCACGATGCGCAGCGAGCGCCCCTGGCCAGTGCCCAGCCAGACCCACCTTCTCTGGGCACCACCTTGCTGGGGACCCCCAGCCTGTCCCTCCCCACCACGGGAAGGAATGAACAGAGGAAAAGGAATTACTTGGAGGAGAATGAGCCACAGCAAACAAACAAGATGACTTGCAGCAACCACCTGCCCTGGCCACCCCATGCACAGCCTTGCCAGAACGCTGCCTCCTCCTCCTCGAGATGCATTTATCAGCATTGCACGAATGCAGCCTCTGCCTTATCAAGCATAGGTAAGAGCTGCCCTTACCAATACAGTATTTATATCCCGAGGAACTATTTCCAGCAGAGGGAAAAGGTGACACAGCGTCGGGGAGTGTTTCCCCTGGCAGGAGGCGCAGGAAGCTGGGGCAGTCGTACACACGTAGCCGCGGCAGGAGTGGTGCCGGCAGCACTCAGCGCCTTGCCCAGAGCTGCCGTAGGGCTACAAGCGCCAACGAGACACGCTGGCTCGGCTATTGCACCTGAGCTACCGCATCTCTTCGCTCTGAGCCTCGGACACCGCCGGCCAGATGCCATCAGCTTGGCTTGCGCTGAGCTGTACCTCCCTGCCTGCAGTGTCTCAGGCACGTTCCTGGGTGCCACCATTTATTCAGATAGGAGAAAAGAGAAATTTAGCTGGTTTTGGATGCCTGGCTCTTGTCCCCACCACACAATGCAGCATCAAGAGCATGAAAGGAATGATTTTCCTTTTATATTTAAGGGAAGGATGCTGAATGACAGGTTGCTTGGATTTAATCATGGAAATTCCTCAAAGAGCCAGAAATAGGGAGAGCTTTTATGCCTTCTTCTACAAGCACTTCAGTTCAATTTCTAGTAAGTCCCTCTGCTGCATGCCTGCTTATTAGTGACGCTCTTTTCCCCTGTATCAGGTATTTCATTTAGCTACAGGGTGATGCCTGGACATAGCTGGCGGAGCAATGTGCACAATCAGCGAGGTAATGAAGCTCAAATGCTTTTCACAGGACACAGGGTTTCCAATGTCAGGAAACATAGAGGGGAGCATTAAAAGCAGCAAGCTGGAGATTCCAACAGAAATACAAATCTACTCTGTGGCTTCACCAGGCAGAGCTAATGCGTGCTCTACGTAACAGATCAGAAGATGGGCTTTGCCTGCTCATTACAGCTGTGGCCCTGACTCTGCTGGAATAGCTGAACTGAGGCATTTTCATCCCTTAGGGCTTTTAGTCAAACTGATCATAGGACAGAAGACTCAAAAAATTAAGTACTTCTATCAAGCTAATCACTGCTAAAAGAAGTGTTCCCCTAAGTAGGAAAACACACGGCCAACCTAGAATTTTGGAAAGGTTTTGAAAATTAGCCTCAGACCCTCTCTTTCTGGGAGCGAGTTTATCATATTTTGAAACCACCTTTTGTAGAGACAACAAAAAGCATAAACTTCTACACATTTTTAAAATACGCCAAGGGGAGCACACTCTTTCAACTGCCTGCTTAACAGGAGTAACACTGGGATCCAAAGCTGGCAAGAGGATATAACTTAATAAAAGTTAAACTCATAGATTTAAACTTAACCCATCTCTTGGCAAGCAGAAGTTCCCCATGCTCACCGCCTTGGCCGCTCTCGGTACCAGCTGACCTCAGCCCGGATCTTTAGGGCTGTGTTTTGCAGAGCTGCAGGAGTTACCTGGCCTTGGCATCCAGAGAATATGCTATAGGAGATAATTTCTTTCAGAGTTTTGGGAACTCGTATTTGTATTCCGATATGCTTTGGTAAAATACATCCGACCTCAGCTTTCCTCAAGCTTGACCACTTTGATGCCTCAAGTTTTCTTACTCATAAGAAAAAAAAAAACCAAATCAAAAAGGATTTTTTTTTTGACATTTCGCAAAATGCCCTATTTGCCCTTCCAGCCTTTTTCAACTGCAGGTCTTTAGCTTTAGAGGCCACAGGTTTTAGACACAGCTTAAGAGAACTTCAGACTTCATGTTCTGATCCAAAGCATTTAAAGTTCATTCATTTCCTTTGCAGTATTTTAAATTACACCCTTAAAAGGCCAGAAGTACAAACAAAATAATTAATCTCATTTTCCAGACTATCAGACATTAAAACTGAAGATTGCTAATTTGAGAGGCCAGCGTTGGCTCCTACCACCTCCGTGGAAGCACCTACACCCATGGCCTGATTTGGAAGGGCTTTGAGCAACGGTGGCTTCGGCATATCTGAGAAACCTTCCTTGGGAGCAAACTCACCAGCTGCAGAGCCGCACACACCTCCAAAATTACACCCTCGAGCCCCAAATCCATCCCGGAGCCACTTGTGTCGCGTTGGGAGAGGATCTGCCAGGAGAGGACCGGCCGCAGCTCCGGCACCCAGCCTCTGCAGGGATCGCCTGCGAGATGTTTGTTTTCCCAAGCCCAGGGGAGCCAGTCCTGCTCTCTGCTATAAACACATGCTGTATCAGCCTTAAACAGAGCTGAAGGTCATTAATGGCTTTGATGTACTTCAGATCCACTCACTTCCTAAAACCAGAACGCAGTCAGTCAGGGTCAGCTAGACGTTTGTTGCCAAAATGCTGAATTAGAGATGTGAGCGGTGCTATTTGTGCCCAGGAGGTCAAAGCATTCCTTAGCCATGGGGTCACCTGGAAGAGGTACCTCTTGTGACCACACTTGGTGACTTGGTCCGTCCTCCAGCGGCAGCAGGATGAGCCCAAGTGCTCTGGCTCCTCATCAGCGTTTGGCTTCTCCCTCCCAGCTTGGCTAGCTGAGCCCGGCTGCGCTCTGCAGTGTCCGCCAGTGATTCTCTGACTCTCTCTGCAACGTACGGCTAAAAGATGTGTCCCTGGCATCAGTCTCCAGCTGCCTACCATGGAGGGGAAGCAGGCAAGAGGACCTTTCTGCGGAACTGCGTAATATTTGTATGTCACTATTACCGTTATCAGGAGACCATCAGACCATCTGCCCCATTAGCTACACCCGAAGGAAGGTCGGCTTAGAGCAAACCCATCACAGCTCCTGCAAGGCTGAGCAGTGGTTTGAGACCGGTCCCCACCATGCCTGCTGTGCAACGTGCCCAGACACCCTCGTGACAGACTCCCTGGCTTCTCCAGCAGGCGCCTGGCACCGCTGGCTGCCCAGGGCTCAATGGGACTAGCTCAGACCTGGCAGCGAGAGAAAAGGGTAGGATACGAGCAAGGATCTTCCTAAAGCACAGGTGTAATTCCTGCCCCTGGCTGCCTTTTCTTCTGATCCAGCCGGACTTTGATGACCCGATTCTGACCTCTCCTGACAGAGGGCTTTTTGTGGGTGAAATTTTACTGCCTTCATTGCTGCAGGTACTCTTTCACGCAAATGTGACGAGCAATTAAACCTGAAGACATACCGTAGCATATCCTGACACCCTTAAGACTGAAATTCAGCTCTGCACAGAGGATAACTGCAATGCAGCCATCCCTTCTTCTCATTCCCCCCAGCTTTTCAACAGCAAAGACAGTGCTTTGTCTCTGATAAACTGGTTCAAAAGTCCCAGAAATGGAAATCTTATTATCATCCCACAGAAGAGGTGTATGGGACAGACAGCACAGTTTTCACTTGAATGCAAATAACAGATTTACGCTGTGGCCAGCATCCACAGGAGTGGGATCGATTCTCCAGCTCGCCACCTCAGAAGAAGCCCTGTGGCAAACCCTTATGACAAAGGCTGCCCCCAAAGCTGGGGGAAAAGGATAAATTTTAAAAGCTGCATACATTTTGACACATATGTCCCTATAAGCACAGTTCAGATGTCCTGCTGAGATGCTGTTTTTACAGACTAAGCAGGCTTCAGTCTAACTTTAAAAAGCTCTAGTAAGTACGATCCCACTATTTAGCTCAGCTCAGAAGATTAACAGATAAGAAAAAAGGTCAGGCATAGTTTGCTGAAGCTGGATGAAGAGAGTGTGTGGGTTATTTTATGAGATAGATTTCAAATATTTTGCCAAGCTCCTCTTTCAGCATATACCATGGTCTGAAGAAGAACTTTATCCATCATGTCCTTCTTGCTACACTCCTTTCACAGTCATCAGCTAAACACCAAATTAATTTTTCAGATCTCTCTAAGTAAGAGACCAAACCCTTAGAATCAGATGGTCTTTTAGTTAAAAGGCTGCAGACAACGTTCACATGAAACATGACTCAACCCAGAGCCTGGCTGAGCCCCAGCCTGCCCATGTCCTCAGGACGGTCTGTGCCCTGGGAAGGCACGGCTGTTAGCGTGCGGCAGGTCACATCTCGGGACAGGGGCTCAAAATGAGCCCCATGGCTTCTTGCTGGGTCTTGGACGTGCTGAAAAACATCCCTGGGTCACGTCCCGGTGGGCAGAGGTGCAGCCCCTGTGAGCATTGCTAAGGTTTGCTCAGCTTTGTAGTGTTGGACCTGGCAGTAAGGCTCATTTTAAAGCACTTCTTTCTGTATTACATGCTGCAATTTCTGCTGAAAGCCCTGCAAGCAACAGCAAAAGCATTGTATGAAAATCTCCATTGCCTTCTATTTAATTGCTGTTCTGGCAGGGAGCAGGCTGAGGTCAGCCCCATCACCTCCCGTCACTGCAAATTTCCAACCACAAAACCCCATTTCCACAGGTAAATCACACAGACCTTTACATAAAGAAGCCTGGCTTTGTTTTTCAGGAGTAATTCCATAAACACATGACTCCAGGAGCTGGGGCTTGACCCAAAGCACTGGCTGCCCTCGCCCCGGGCACCGCAGAGCTGCCGAGGCTGGTGCCAGGCTGCGGTTTGCACCAAAGAGGCAAAAGCTGAACATTTCCTACCAGCTTCAAATGCTGTGTCACTTTTGACAGCATTATAGCAGCCTTGACAAGAGTCATCCAAAATGTATTTGCATGGATGGGGAAGTTTCTAAACCATTTGTAAACGATGGTTGGGAATTTCTTAACTTCCAGGAGGAAGACATCCATGCCTTTCTGAAGGAATGCTCTCACGAGAAACAGCTCCATGACATAAAATGAGGTATTATTAAAATAAACTGGTTTTAGGGTAAGCTGGGAAAATACTGCAACTCTGTATTTGCACATGCACCTTGTCAGCACTATATATTATATAGCACAAGGCCAGCATACATGTAACCCAGGGACAAACTCTCACAATTAGAGAAGCAAACTACACAGACCCTTCTTAAGGAGCAAACGCTTCTCCCCCTCGGTACAGTCACGCTGATGGCCACCAGCAAGGGTCTGATGGCTGCCGGCTCCCAGTGGCTCTGGCAAACAGCTTCAGCCCCGGGGAGAAGCCACAGCCCTCGTGCAAATTAAGGAGATCAAGAGAGACTGGAGCGCAATGCCACGACTTTATCCCTTAAGCTACCTGGCTCCCCAGCGGTCTCTTAAAAATCCACAGCGACGGAAAAAAGTTACCCAAGACCAGCAAGAATGATTAAAATGTGTTTCCATTTATCTTGCCTGCTCCAGTGCAGAGAGCATGTTTTTAATATCAAGGGTGCAAGGGGGTGTTTAGCAAGAAGACAGAGGGCGGCTTTGTACAAACGTATCGGTTTTATTAACACTTTCATAAAAAAAGCAAGATAGCTAGGGTGCATACGCTCTGCTGAACTGGAGGGCACCGGGTATACTGGCTGCATTTGCCAAACACCTTCGGGCAAAGCTCTGCAGACAGGCAACGTAAATACATTTGGACATGGCAGTAACTACTGCACTGCAGCAACACAATACACTTGCATTAAGGCTCAGGCTCGGTGTGAGTATCTCCAGCTCTCATAGTCCTCAGCCAACCTCAGACTGGTTCATATGTGCACAGAACTAATATTTGTAATAAGTAATTTTAGAAGAAACTAGAGGAGGTGAAGAAGCCTAAGAATAAAAAAACTTCTATGTATCCTATACATAGTATTTAATTTTCATCCATACAGGAAAGTCTAATGACCATTAATAGAAAATAAACATCAGTGAACCCTCAAGGTATTTTTGCAATATAATAACCCTGAAAACAAAGGTAGAAGAGCCTCAAAATTCCCTCCTCTCTCCGGCATCAGCAGTGCCCTCCTGCCAGATGATTATCTAGCCATAGGTAAGCTCAACGTCAGTCTAAACCCCAGGAAGGATTTTCTCTCTGCTTCCCGGTGTTCAGGGTCACCTTCCCAGCCCAGGAGCAGACAGCCATAGCGTAGGAGAGCATTGCTCAGTGCAGGCATCAGGCTGATGCTCCTGCCAGCCCTCAGCCTCAAGCTGCCCTGCTGTGCATGGGCTGCTGCGTGCGTTGGATCAGCCTCCCCACTGACAGAAATAACGTCTACTACAGAGGGGAAAAACTCCAAAACCATCTCAAGTATCCAGCCCAGCCTCCTGCCTGCTCCCCCTCCTCTTAGGGAAGATGCTGCTGGTCCCATTTCAGTGCCACCTGACCGAGCCACCATTTAATGATGCTATTAAATCACTTTTCTCACCATCTGGTGTTTGGCTTAAGGAACAAACCTAGTGAGCTTAATGCAGGCAACGTCCCGATTTCATCCTTTTCAGCTTACTGTCTCTCTCCTCTACTCTTAGTTGGGAGAATTGCTGCTTTTCCAAGCGTTATCATATCACACTTCCTGGTTTTTTTCCATAAGTGCCTTCAGCAGCTAATTGAAACACAAAAGCATCACTGGCAACAAGCTAATCTTCAGACTAGAGAAATATTACCTGCTTAAACCCCAAAGATGCCTACTTCATCAGTGTGGCTTACCTGAACGTCTCTATGAAAGCCAGGGTAAGGTACACAGGCAAACACAATGAAAGCAACAGGATAATATTTTTTCTTTTCATTTTGGAATTCCCCAACTTTTTGCTTTTACCCATTAATAAAGAAGATAAACTCAGCTCGAATTAAAAACATGTCTCGGGTTTTCCTGCTAAAAAACAAGCCCTGGCAGTGCCCACGGGACATCCCAGCCCTCCGCGGCAGGAGCAGGCTGTTCTAGGGGATAGGAGGCAGCTGTTGCAGCCCGGCTGTTCCAGGCTCTCTGCTCTCCCTGGCTGCCACTTACCCAGCCCTCCAGTCAGAAAGTTTTGGGAGCTGCTCCCTGCCCTCGCCCCATCCCCTTCACCCACCATGCTGGTGGCCGGTCTGCCCTGTGCCACTTGTCTGGCTGCAAGGAACCTAGGGGACCACAGCGAGCATCCCTCCCGCACCCAGCACCCCATCCCTGCATCAGCATTGCCATCCCCTGCACCCAGCATCCTGCCTGCACCTAGCATCACCATCCTCTGTACCCTGTACACCATCCCTGCACCCCAGCATCGCCATTCCCTGCACCCAGCACCCCATTCCTGCACCCCAGCATCACCATCCCCTGCACCTAGCATCCCTCCCGTACCCAGCACCCCATCCCACACCCAGCATTGCCATCCCCTGCACCCAGCACGCCTCCTGCACCCAGCTGCCTGGGGACAGTGCTCTCTGCACGCTCTCACCCCAGCAGGTCACACAAGCAACTGCCAAGAGCAATTCATTCATCTTAAGTGAGCAACAAGGGAAAATGGAATGGGGTAAGTTATTTTTCCCCGACGAATAAGAACACAAACACTGAACTACGCCTCCCTCTGCTTCCAAACAAACACCTGGTATTTCTGAGTACACAAGCAGGCAGTTTCCGTACCTGTGTCAATAGAATCATCACTGAAACTGATGTTATCAAGCAAAATAACATGGTGTGTATCTACCTTCTTTATCCAACAGCATTTTCTGTTTTGTCCTAAATCAACCCATGTTGTTACTATTTCAGTATAGCGCCTATTTACCTTCGACAAAACCAAGTTATTCAAGTTACCTGGGCAGAAGAAAACACCATTTTGAAGTTTCCATTCCCATTTTTTCTCTTCATCCTAAGATTGTTGTTTCCTCTTTCAAATACCAGGATTATTCAAGCTCGCTTAAAGATGCTGATTCATATAAGAGATACATAGAGGATTTCACATAAAAGTTACAGCTACAACAGTCTGACATGTCATAGTGGTTCTGAGAAAACGCCTTTGCTTTCAAATGATTTAATAATATATCAGAGTTAAAAATAAACACAAGTACACACCAACTTGTGTGTAACCTCTTCACCCAGAATATTAGACCAGCGGTGTCGGTGGTGTGTAAACCCCTGACACTGGAGTGCGAAGCGCTGTGTGAGCATTTGCAGCTCCAGGCTGACGCCGCTTGCAGCAGCCGTCAGGATTCAGCATGTTTCTGCTATTAAATCAGTCCTCAAACAACAAGCTGGGAGTTCCCATGCGACGGGAACCCGGGCTTGTGCCAGGGCATTATCTCATCCTTTGTTTTCCCCAAAGTATGAGGCAGACATTTTCCCTCTCCTCCCGCCCTGAGAGCACCGGCCGATGCCCGTGCAAGGGCTGGTTCCAGGGGGGAGCCAGGGGCCCCGGCAAGAGCCCCCTCCGGAGCAGCCATGGCCCATCCCGCTGGCCAGGGGAGGAAGGAAGGTCGGTCACCTCCAGAATGGGAATTCCACCTCCCCAGTGACAAGGCTTTAACCCCTGGTTTACAGAAATAAGTCTGGGCTATACCATGCTTTTGCAAAGATGTAGATGGAAATTTCCTGCACAACACCAGCCCGCTGAGGACTTAAAGCAATATGCAGAGCTAATTAATCAAATGAGGAGTAATTAATCCTGAATAAAAAAAGCCCAGGTCTTCTCCACTTCCCAGAGCTCAGCCCTCAGTCGGAAGGTCGGGCTGGAAAGCTGCCGCTCCCGGGGCACACGCGGCACAAGAGGGGACCACGGCAAGGGGGAGCGGGAGCACTGACCCACCAGCCCCATCCCTCCACCGGGAGTGACATGGGTGCTGCTGCACTGGCTAGCTGGCACTGGGATGCCATTCCTGTGGGACAGGGCTGATGGATCGCCTGCGGGAAGTGCCTCTCCCTCTCCGGGCAGCCGGAGGAAACCCAGCCTGTCACCTCTCATAGCTTACCTCAGCCAAGTGTCCAGGTTTGGGAGGACTTGCATCCTATTCCAGCTCTGGCTACGTGCTGCCAATTCAATTTCTCCTGCAATTATTCTCCCACCCAGACACTTGATCTACTGTCAATTAGCGCTGATGAGGCTTTGCCCCACAGCCCGAAGCCCGAGTTTCCAGCCTCCCTGGGCCAGAAACCTGCCAATTCTGGCAGTATGGGAACGGTCAAGAAAACAAACATCCTCTCCTTTTATTAGCACCACATGGCAGTATTTTGACTAGCGAGCTCACGCTACAAGAAGCTGAAGACAGCGTGATCTCCAGAAACTGATGGATCAGGGCTCCTGCTCTCTCCATCTGCTGGGGAGGGACAGCCAGGGCCGGTGCCTGCAGCGATGCCGACACAGGGCACACAGCCGGTGGCAAAGTGGGACCGGAGATCCCAACGCATCAGCAGTGATTTCATGTCTGCGTGATGGGATCCTGACTTCATGCGACAGCGCTGCTGGAGAGCCCTGAGCCGCCCCACAGCATCCCCGTGGGTCCCGCCGTCACCCACGACCGGGTCCGGCAAGACACGAAGCTCTTTGCTATTTAGGATGCAAGTTTGAATGTCACTGAATTTACAACCTCCTCTATAGACTCCTGCTGTTAAGGGCAGACTTGTATAGTGTAACCAACTGATAACCAAAGCATGCTTTTTTAAAAAAAATGTTATTTCATGAAGGTGACTCACTAGCATCCTGTTCCATGTCATTTCTGCTGTGAACAAGCAGCTCCCTCCACTTCCAGCTTCTTCAGTTGTGAGGGCAGTTATTCCCTGCAGTCACAGCATTAATCGAAGTTTTAATAAGGAGGATTGATTACATTCTTGGTCTTTGCGTGGGGGTTTTCCACAAAGCTCAACCAACAAACCACAACAGATTTAGAACAAGAGGAAAGCTCATCAGCTGGTCCGTACCTTCCAGATTCTCTCACACAAAAGATAACTGCAAGCCTCGCTGCCTTCAAGACAAAGACTGCACCTAAATAAATAAAATGTAATTATAGGGTACATGCTTTCCTAGAAATCGCACAGATTTAGGCATTCTGCTTAGGCTCACACATTTCAGGGCCTCTAGCAAGAATTACTGTAGTCACTAGTCAAAAGACTTTCAAGACATCTCTGCCCATTAAGATGGAAAAGTTGACAGAGTAAAACCTGGAGGAAGGAAAGACATGTGCTCCACATTACTGGAAAGGCCACTTGGGGTAAAACTCTCCAAACCCTTTTCAAGGACAACCCCAAACCTATTTTTGTGATTTGAGGGCAGAATTCCAGCAGATTACCCCCCTTTCCCTGTGTTTCAAAGCAGACTGCTTTTTTCCAGATGCGAGGAAGTGCACCTAAAGGTTGTGCATTTTGAGCCAAGCTATTACTTTACAACGAACCTTTTCTTTCTCACGATCTAATAAGTGCCTTTGCTCACAGGGGCTGAGCAAATACAGCCCCAGGTCATATGGCATCGCTCCACAGGGGACTCCAGCCACGATCCGAATCTCTGCTCCCGGGGGATGAGATGGCTGCTGCTAGGGTCTGCGCTCCTAGAGTGCTGATGATCACCCTTAGCATCATGCAAGTCAGAGGACATCTGCAATAACGCAGGGGTTAGGACAGCTACTGGCATGCGTTCCCAGCAGTTAGCATGAACCACGCTGAAGCCTCAGCCACACTCAAGGCACAGTCGGTTTGGCGAGGGAGACAAGGCAACCGGCGCATCTTGGGTGCACCCACAGCAGGAGCACTCTAATGCGCGCATGGCAGCTCCTTTGCTGCCTCTCTGGGAAACCCAAAAAGCCATTAAGCAAGATGACGTGGGGATACAGCCACTGAAAAAGACAGCAAGGGCAGGAACCTGCCGTCTGTACCTGCGAACACTTGTTCGCACGCCTCTCAGTGCCTTGCCACAAACACATCTGCTTTACCCACTGAGTACTCCCCAGATTTACACATTCTCAGTGTAGGTCTGAATTCAGGAAAATCCATCTCTACCTCCTCATTATAGTCTATGTAACTGTCTAATTTTTAAAAAGATCCATATGTAACATATATTAATAGTCAGATTCAAATCCAATCTGCATTAAACCTCAGAAATGTTGTATCTGGCAGTGTGACTACTGCACATTTGTTCCTCATTTAATATTATTCATAGGGTTTTGGGCACATCAAAGTCTATTAAGAAAAAATATCTGTCAGAAAAGATTGCCGTAATTGATTGATGAAGCAAACGTGGCCAGAACTCAAGGCCCAAGCACACAGATCACTCTGCTCCGTCAGTCAGAGCAGGAAAGACAACCAGATCCATGAGTCGCTCATATGTGATACTGGGGTGGGTTTGCCAGTGCTGCCGTTCTGCAGTGCCGGCAGCTGCCAGCCCCTCTGCCCTCTGATCCTGGGCAGGAATGCAAAATATTTGCAAATCCCACATGCAACGCCCAACAGATTCACAGGCGCAACTATACAGCTCTGCTCTTCGTGGGGTTTGGAGAATCTCACCCCCATCCTTGTCATTTGATGGAGTTGCTGCTGCCAGGGCTCTCTCCCTGGGAAGGCTGTGGGGGGACCTTGGGACCCTCATCAGGACACTCAAAAAGCCACCTCTAGAAATGAGCAGCAGAGCTAAGCCAGCAGCATCTGCACGTGGACACTTTGCAGGCGCTGGAGAAAAAGCTCTCCTGAACCAGCCCAGGACACAAGCCACCTTTGCGGAGAAGGAAGCCATACCAGCAATATGTGAACATTTGGCATCAGCACACGAGCACTCCCGCATCGCTGCAGCAGTCACAGTCTTGGTTTCTTTGTCAGCCTGATGTACTTCTGTATTCTGAAGCCTGCAGGCAGCTCTGGTGCCCCTGCCCCTGCTCTGGGAGGAGCTGGCCAACCTGCAGGGCTAAGAAAGCTCAGCAGGCTTCAGTCCTGCCATTCATTCTTTCGTGTGCCCTGGGAAAGCTGGACAGAAGAAAACACCTCCAACTCATGAGCATCTGCCCAGCACCCACCCAAGGGGGAGCAAGACAGCAGGACGTCCCCTCTGCCCCATCCCCTCCTCCTGGGCTCCTCCTCATTCCCCAGCTATCCCTACCGCAAGCATCATGGACCAGCACATCCAAAAACCGAACAGTCAGGTAACTCAGAGGCAGAAAGGGAGGAGCGAGATATGGTTCCTCTTCCCTTTGAGGAACGAAAGGAGAATGAGAGTCATCTTTGACCTCGCTAACAAGCTGTTAATCAAGAGATGGGTAAGGAAGATGAAGATCTATTCAGCTCCATCCACCTCCTGGAGGCAGCTCTGCCCTCGCCCCGGCTCTTGGAGATGGTGGGGTGGGAAGGCAGGGCAGGCTGCAGGCAGGGTGCTGGCAGGAGGGTCTGGGGAAAAGGGCTGAAGACAGAGGGAAGAGACAAGCTGCAAAACAGACAGAAGGGAGAGAAAGAAGTGAGACAGGAGGGGTGGGGGGGAAAACAGAGGAGATCATTACCAATAAAAAAAAAAAAATCCACCATGTGAACTGAATCACAGTCATGGGACTAGGAGAGTGGGGTGGATTTTGGAAGCAGCCGAGATGGAGGCATGTCAGCTAAGGCAGGTGCAAACAGACCCCGGGCATGCTGTTGCTCCAGGAAGGGCAGGCATCCAGCAGCTCCGTTAGGAAGGCTCCAGGTAATAGCTCCATCAAAAATAATGCTGATCACAAGCTTGGTCACTGGGCTTGGGGGGGTCTGGTGCTGGGTGCTGCCCGCCCCGTGGCACTGCCCAGCCTCCTTGTGCCACTGGCAAGCTGATTCCACAAAGCCGAGCTTGTGCAGAGGGCAATTACGGAGCTGGGTTTAAGCCAGATCAGGTCAGGGATCTGTTTCACAGAAGCCTGGGCTTTACCAGCCCAAGCACAGCACAACAAGACCTGCACGGAAAAACCTAACAAACGTGATGCTTTAAAACCACACATAGAAACTCCTTAAGCTCTGGAAGGACTGCAGGAAGAGCAGAGGGCTTTCCAGATTCCAGGCATGGATCTCCTCTCCCCAGAAAAGCAGCCTGTGTGCCGGGCTGCTGTCGTACCTGTGGCTCTGGCTCTACGTTGATCCGGTATGCTTGAGCCTTGCCGTCTTCCAGAACAGGGGGTGACCAGGTCTTCCCTTCAGCTCTGCAATGGGAAATTAAGTAAATTCAACTTACATTAGTTTAAAAAAAAACCCAAAGAAAAAAAATCAAAGAAACAACACACCAAACAGCAAAAAAATCCAGACTTCTTAAAAAAAAACCGCAACAAAACCCCACCAAACCATACATGTATTATATAGGCTTGCCAAAGAATGAATATATACATGTGTTTGTCTAAAATTATCCTCAGAAATACTACAGTGCTAAACAGAGAAGATGCCAGTTCCATGTTATTAAAACCATGAAGCTCAAAACTATTCTTGAACTACAGGCTCCAGCTTAGTGTGGAGTTTAAGATACAAATTTATTTCAGTTCAAGAAATCAGTAGACAGGCTTGTGGTGGTTCTTGTTTTATATACTCCTGGCTTTGCCCCTTTATTCTGGCCCTGAATCCTGAAATATATTCTCAATATGTATGCATATGTGTGTGTGTGTGTGTATAAATATATATGTATATATGCATGCATTCTGTGGCAGGCCTGTATACTAGACCACAGCAGAAATTATACAAATGCCTTTCAGGGAGAAGGCTTATGCAACCCTGTATGAATCATCTTGACCCTTTCAACAGGTGCCGGATAGAAGCCCTAAAAATACAGTTTCCATTCACAAATGCATCTTCAGTCCTGCCAAGCCAGAGCAGGATGCTACCACTATCCAAAGATTTTTCCATGTGCCTGATCATTTTTTCCCCACAGAGGCATCTGGGGGCATGGCTGGGATGAGATCTCCAGCGTGGCTGTCCCCTCCAACGCTCAGGGCTGTCCCCTCCCAACGAGGGAGCTGCAGGGCTCAGGTGAGGTCCAGCAGGGACATACCCAGGCTTTTCTGGCTTCTAAGAGGTTGAGTTGGGAGATGGAAACTGCACGAAGTACAAGATAAAGTCTTCACACGCAAACTGTTCTGTTTATCATCACAACCTGCATATGCGCTACTTCATGAAAACAGGTCTTGTTCGACAGGCACAGATCGCTCGCTGCGGCCAAGCATCCTCTGCTGGACTCCGGCCCCTGCCACATACCACGTTCAGCTCTGGTTTAATTATCTGCAGAGTCCAAGTTTGAAAAATAAGGAGCACGGTTTTAACCCAGCATCCTGAGGTGATATTTTACTTTCGGTATTTTGCCTCTAAACCAGTCAGCGTACAAACCTACCTTTCCAAGTTCAGGGTCCGACCCAAATCCTCTCAGAAGCAAAGGCTCCCGCTGGCTGTAACACACTTTGGATCCATCCCCGGAGGATTTAAGTTTTTTTTGTTCCAAACTACTACTCAGTACTACCATCACAGCTTTTTCAACAGGAAATAACATACTCTTTCTCATAGCTAGATGTCTTGTTCTGATAAGTTACCTTTACTGCAATTATTTGATTTTAGATCAGGGAATTCACTTTAAGATGGTCTTTCCAACTGTTTTCGGTGGGACAAAAGAAGCCGCCCTTCCCAGGAATGCCAGCATTCCTAGCAATCCCGACTTGCTTTTTGCCATGATCCAGTGCTGTGTATATTGCTTCCACATTGAGAATTTCATCTGGAGGCCCAGAACAATGAAAATGCCTAATTACATTGGCAGCGAGCATCATTATTATTTCCGTGCTTTTTTCCCCTGCACTGAATCAGCCCGATGTGTGCTCACACTGCCGCTGAGAAGGGGCAGTTACAACGTTCCCCTTCGCTCAGCTCTGGAGCCCGCATGCCAAACACAGCTTAAAGGATCCCTGAAGACTTCAATTTGCCAGTAAACAGGAACTGAGATTCAGAAAGTGATGCTGATTGCAGAAGATAAGAGCGACAGCGGTAAATTTGCTCTGCATGAAGCTATGGCATTCAGTCACCGGTATTGCCAGTACTTTCTAGTTGGAATTTCCCAGGTCCCTATACCCCTGACGAACAAAAATCATACTGTCTGTACCAGAAAGCAGCTATACTTGTGTTTTCAAAGAGTTATCATAGGTGTCTTTACACTTAATCAAAGACATGGCCAGACTTAGGTTTGCACGTAGAATGACAGAACAGCTTGGGTTGGAAGGGACCTTAAAGATCACCCAGTTCCACTCCCCTGCCACGGGCAGGGACATCTGCCACTAGCCCAGGTTGCCCCAAGCCCTGTCCAGCCTGGCCTTGAAGCCCATTCCCAGTTAGTAGGCTTCACCCTCAATTCTTTAGAGCAAACAGAAGTTCTTGGTACAAGCCAGGCAGCCTCACACAGCTTCCAGCGACGGCCGGAGCAAAGCCAGACTCACCTCAGCCACAGCTTCTACCTGAACTACTCTGAAATTAAGCACAATTTAGGTTCTGTTTGGTACTTTTAAAGGCAAAGCAAAGAGGTATGGAAGAAACAGGAGCCTCAGCAAATAGAAATGCAAGTTGTAAGCTTGATGAGCATTTCTGCTTACACAAGGAGACTCCTTCTTTTCTGCAGGAACAGCAGAATATGATGTAATCAGAAATAATTAAGAGATGACTCGGAGTACGATGCCATGGGCAGCTACTGGAGAAGGGGCTGATGCTCGGAGGAGCTCACACCCCAGTCCTGGCTGCAGGAACACCCCCGTGCCCCCAGCAGGACCAGCAGCACTGGGGGTCCCCTGCAGCCCCCCAGGACAGGGGAGCTGAGCCAGCCCCAGAGCAGCGGGGACCGTGGGCTGAGCCCGGCCACCCCGACTCACCCTGGCAGCAGGTTCACGCTACCAACAGTCAGAGCTTTGTGTTTAGGCAACAGCAAAAACTAATCACACTTTTCTAACGTAATGGGTGTGAGATCAGACGTCGCGCTCAAATGTTCCGAGTTGTTTAACTTACAGCTCAAGGACAGGAAAAGTGTTTTCAGATGTGTTGTAGGGGATTAAAGTCAGCTATGTGGAAATCATTACCCTGCACTAACAACGCTCTGCCATATTTTAATGGCTGCTAGGACAATCCTAAGAAAAATAACTTGACCGAGGTCAGTGTTAGGCCTTCAACATGGGGCTTCGTGGGAAACAGACCCATTAACAAGATAGAACTAAAAAAAAAATAAAGTTGCAGACACCTTTTATCCCACCATTTGTTTTCTAAAAGACTCAACGTCATTCTCAAAAGATTACTTGCATATGCTCACATATTTTACCAGAATGTTTTTTCACCTGGTAATGATCTGTGAGTCTTACTCTTTACATTTGTAGAGGCGCTTTTAAGTTGCAAGACTTCCTGGGTCTTACTGAATTTCTAATTTCTCCATCCCCTTATAAACTAACATTTAGCACGTGGGAAAGTGCCAGACCCGACCCAGGATGCTGCTGCCCGCACAGGTGTGAGCGGGCGACAGCTATGCAACCCTCCAGAACAACCACATCCCTGTATTTCACCCCAATCTGTACAGTCCCTTCTGAGGTAGGGGGTGACTCCAGGTTCCTCCCATCTCCGGAATGCTATCTGCCTCCCATCATGGCACAGCACTATGGTCACAAGTGATTTTCATCATCGATATGGCCATTAGCCTTCTAGGAGCTGAACTCAGTCTAGAAGCAGCTACAGCTGATGCTTCTGATTCACAGAATCACAGAGAGGTTTGGGTTGGAAAGGACCTTAAAGATCACCTAGTTCCAACCCCCTGCCATGGGCAGGGACACCGGCCACCAGCCCAGGTTGCCCCAAGCCCCGTCCAGCCTCGCCCTGGGCACTGCCAGGGATGGGGCACCCACAGCTGCTCTGGGCAGCCTGTGCCAGCGCCTCGCCGCCCTCACAGGGGAGAATTTCTTCCTAACATCTCACCTAAGCCTACCCTCTTTCAGTTCGCAGTTCCCCAGGATTGTGAGCCTCGCCGTGACAACCGTACGGTGTTGGATGCATCCCTGCAGTGATGCAGGCAGGGGCTGATGCAGCTGAGCTCTGCTGACACCCCGATGGACCTGGCTCGTCCAGGCTATGTGAAAGAGCAGCTGTGGGTTTTCTCCTCCTTCATTCCTCTCGGCTGAAACCATTGCTGTGTATCGAGGCTCTGGAAAGCTGCCGGTTTTCCTCTCTATTAGTCCTCGAGGAGCTCTGGAGGGGAAGCTGTGATTCACTTTTCCAGTTGTACTTTTACTGGAAACTTGAGAACATCATACATTGTCATCCTTCCCATCTTCCAGCAGCGTGCCTGCGCTGCTCACAGCAAACAGACCCCACAAAACCTCCATGGGCTGCAGGAGGCGGGAGAGGGGGTCAGAAGAACATGAACTACGTGAGGTTCCAGGGACTTTTGGGGCTACACGTCCAGCAGATTCATTACTGGGCTTTCTCCCATAGAAACTTCCAGAGAAACTCCATCTCTACAGAGAGCAGGAGAAAATAAAAAATTTTTATATGCAAATTTTCCAAGCAGACTCAGCAGAACTGTAACAGTGCATCGGTCCGTGTGGGCTCCCTGCACGCTGCTCATCCCCTGGGAAGCGGGGTTCGGTTATCCATCCTGCAGCAGGGCACAGCTCGCGGCTGCAAGCCTCACTGTGCTCCTACACTTGGCCTCGGTCACTCGGTCTCGAGCAAACGAGAACAAATTTGATCCGCACTGCGAGCGCAATGCTGCACATCATTGCCATCTGTAAAGGAATGTGGATTTTCCCAGCCCATGCATGCTGGCTTGCTTCCTTCTCAGCCCCTCATCCTTGCTCTGCCAGGGTTGCACAGAGCAAAACAGCCCCCAGAGCTGGGCAGGGGGTTCCTTCCACAGCTGCTCGTTAAAAAGAAGAGCTACCATCTCTGAAACACCTTCCCTCTGTGGGCAGGGGCCATTCCTGCAGCACGCACACGAGATGGAGGGGGAAGAAATTGCTTCCAGGATTTATTTTAGAGAGAAGGAACCGAAGCTGAACCTTTGAGGATTGATGCTTTGACACCACAGTCAGGAATAAATACAATGCAGCTACCCAGGGGTCCTTGGTTGTGCCTGGGGCCAGGCAGGTGCTGTCATCCCTCCAGCACCCATCTGGCCCCGTGCACAAACAGCCCGTGTTATTACCCAGAGAAAGGGCTGTAGTTGGATTGGACTGAGAAGAACAGCATAAAAATTATTACAATTATTATTTAAAAAAAAAAAAGTCTCACAACACATATGAATTCCTCCCTGCAAATCACAGGAATATGAACACGTCACTCGAGCTGGGGACCTCTTGCTCCCCAGCACACTTTGTGCCTGATAAGGAATTTCTTAATTTGTGTAACCTAGAGACAATTTCGCAGTGAGAAAAAAGAACAAGTTTTACCATGGGATCAACCTTAACCACACATTTAAATTATTCAAAACTCTGAAACCCTTGGCCACCAACCAAATGCATATATTTTGTGGCTAAATACCAAGATCTCCATACCACGTCTCTGTGAGTAATAATTCACAGGGCTGCTTAACAGCCGGGATCTTCTCCGCCCAGCTGCCACACACTTGCCCTTGCCCTCCCTTGCAGGTACCTGTAAGGCAGGCGAAGCAGACCCCATGCTACCTTGGCTTGGGATTCAGCAGCTGGGAAGATGCTGGAACAGGCTGCCTGACTTACCATCAGGGCATCCCAGACCATCCTCCCCCCACAGCCCAGGTGCCAGGCACTGCTCCAGCCTTACTCAGCTCAGCTGAACTCCTGGCCTCACATCTTGGAGCTGTTAACCACGACCTGACCGCCCACCCCCTTGTTACAGGGATGTGGAGGTAATTCCTCACATGTTACACCAGTACCCACACGAGCATCGGTTACATAAATCGACTCCTTTCATGAGCTGATGAGGATTTTCCTCCACTCCCTTTCGGAACAGTAAAGCTACTGTGCTGCTTTGCCTTCCACAGCACCGCTGCCCAGAAACAGCCCTGCACATCTCCAGACAAAACGGGACCCAGCAAAGCCAGGGACAAAACTCCCATTAACGTCAGGGGGCACAGGGATCTAGCCAAGAAAGGCATCAAGAGAATGGGGGTGTGAAGAAGGAGGGAAAACCACCCCAAGAGTGCTTAAAGTCCTTGATAAAGGACAGAGTAGAGATTATTTATTTTTTTTTTTAAAGAAATGTATGTTAGTACGGTCTGAGAGCAGAGGCAGCCTCCCAGACACCGACACTGACTCTGGGCTGCAGGGGACATGGCGGAGCCACAGACTCCAACACACTTGAAAAGCTGTAACATCCCCTTCCCAGTGGTTTTCCCAAGGTGGGCTTGGGGCCAGCTCCTCCAGGAAGGATGCAGCACAAACCTTCATGCTCCCAGCTGGCAGATGACAAAAGCTTCAGGAAAACAAAGCTTTCAGACTCGCCTTCCCCCTCTGGCACAGATGGGCAGGTCTGGACAGTGCTGCCAAGGACTTTCCAGCAGTGTGCATCAGTGGGAACAGCATCAGTGATGCCACAAGGTCTCCTGTCCAGCACCTGAGATCCTTTGGGTGCTCAGCTCTCTGTTCTCAAGCAGTGGCTTCAGCAAAGTGCAGCTCCAACCTAATTTTAGGGCTGCAGCATAACCACAAGAGATGTTAACATTCAAAGGAGCTGGGAAGGCTTTCTTTAAAAGAGATAAGAAAATACACAGGAATATGTAAGCAAGAACAATCTGCACTACTGCGCTGGTTATCTCTGAGCCCTAGGCTTGTTGCGTGCACTTGCCTGGACACTGACTGTCTTCCAGGATAAGAAAGAGTTGATTGCAAGAAATAATATTGATTTTAATGCACAAGTACTTGTTCACATGAGCATACATTGCTAGAGAGAATCCAGATGCGATTTATCAAGCCTGTGCTGCTGGATTCTTTGCTACTGGTAGAAAACAAACCGGCTTTTCCATCCAAGGTGACCACTGCCGGGAGGCAGAACGCCCAGCTCTGCCAGCTTCTCACCATGCTGTGTTTTGCTGCTGATGCCCTCCAGACACTGCCTCCCTCAGCCGCCCCAAAATTACATGAAAGATCAGATGCAGAGCTTCCCCGAGCCCTGCACTTCTTTGCAAGCCAGCAGCCCGCATCTTCAGAGCTACCTCCTCAGCGCTGCACGCCCAGCCCCGGCACTCATAACCAGTCCAGGGAACTGGCGTGTCCCAAGGAGAGAAAACAGATGCTTCTCCAGTTTCCCAGGAGCTGTCATGCAGCGGTGCCAGATACACCAGGGAATGATGTGGCTCCTTTCTGCCAACACAGCCACGCTCTTTGCACCATGGATCTTTCTGCTGCCTCAAAAACATCACTTTTCCAGACGTCCCGGTGACCTCCCCCAGCTCCCCCCGAAGCTCAGCGCAGGTCCCGGCGAGCAAAGCCACAGCAGATGTGCTTCCCAACAGCTGGCACAGTCCTTTGGCCGGCAGAGCCACGGGGAGGAGTGCTCTGGGTGCTGCTTTCCATTACGGTGTTTGGAAATTACATGTTCACGTTTGATCTGAAACTCAGTTTTTCTCCTTCCAGACTGACTTAAATGAACAGATTCTGCTGTGCAGCCGGGTAAGAGAAAAACCATTAAACCCAGTGTGACGTTCCTAATGACAGACTGTGCTAGTGACAGACATGCTGATCTATTTGCAGTCCATCCACACCGTCACGCCTGACTGCGGCCAAAGTTTGCATCCCAACAGAAATCCCACTTACTTCAGTTGTTCCCCCCCAAGTACTGGGGAGGGAAATTGCCTGTGCTGCATGGGAAAGTTTTACGTTCCCATTGTTTATTCTACCCACAAAGGGTCAGTCCTCCTGGCTGCTTGTTTCTTCACCGGTGCATTCAAATGTCTTAATGAGGCAATTTGTTAAATGGGATAATCAGCACCTCCTCCCATCAAATGCCATGGGTGCTCTGCACCCCCAACACCATCAAAACCCAGACGGGCCATGCCAGCCTCAGGACATCCCGTCAGACCACACAGCAACTCCCTCTTCTTGTCTTCCCCCCATTCCAATTTTCCTACTGAACTTTCCAGTCAAAGGGCATTTACTGACCACAGTTTGAAAACAAAAACAATCTTGTTCTCTGTCATGGTAACGCATAATGTCAAGGGTTCACAGAGAAAGGGCACGGGATGGAAGAAGCCCAGAGGGCACCAGAGGGCTGGAAGCCCTTCGCTGCCAGGCTCGCTGCCCTCCCTGGGCACACACGCCCAGCTGGAGGGAGCCTGCTTCAGCAGAACAGAATTACCATCAAATTTCATACATCTTCACTAAGTAAAACAAACAAGCTCCTTATTTCAAATATATTCCAGACAAACACACTTCTTTAAAAAAAAATTTCCTCGCGTTGATTTGCAAGCTATATTTTGTTGAAGGCAGCGTACAGAGAGAGACGCTGCTTGGAGAGCATCCTCCTGCCCGAGGGAGATGATGCTAATCCACGCCTCTGCACGCGGGGCTTTCCTGGAGCTCAGCCTCCCAGCGGAGCCCAGGCCAGTGACCCGCAGCTATCGCAAACAGCAGCTGCTGGATGTGCACAGGGACCAGCGCAATCCCCCTGGCCACTGCCCCGGGACACGGCTCCCTCGCCAGCAGCTCCCCGGGAGGCAGGTCCCGGACCAGGGATCTGCTCACACTGAGGATGACTAACGGCTGGGCAGAGCTGTCTGGATCCAACAGGTCACTTGGGAAAGAGGAGAGAGAGCCAAGAGCCATGTCGCTTTGGACCAAACTAAGAATAGGCTAATAAAGCACTACTGGAGCTGCTGTCCTTAGTGTCGAAAAAATAAAACGATTCAGTTTTCCCTATCAAGAGAAAGGCCACTCTCACAGGCTTCTCTGGGCACAGCCAACGTCTGCTTTTCTCTCGGAGAAGCCACCTCACCGACCCAACAGTGCAATCTCCTCCCGAGAGGAGCCACCCCGTCCCAAAAGCTCCTCTCCATCACCAGCTCCTGTCTGTTCCAGTCTTGCAGAAGCCTGCGCATTTATTTTTGCCTGTCAGATATGAAAGCCTTTACAATCTGCATTTTTGAAGACTTTAAGGCCTGACAAAAACCATTGCAACCCTCTTGCCTAGCAAAGCCCAGGCCACCTCAACCATGAACCTTGCACCACTGCAAGGCTGTGGGCCATCATCAGTGACAGCTGCTACAGAGCCTGCTGCTCCTCCAGGCACATTGCAAGGTCTCACAGTTAAAAATACCACCCTCAGTAGGTGTCCTTAGGCAAACCCAACCTGAAGCCACAGACCCTCCTGCTGCCAGAAGTCTTCCACGCAGCAACTTCCAGATCACCATGAGGTCGTTAATGACCATTTCTGTGCCTGAGGGAAACTAGACAGAACATCCTTAGGCCCACCAAGGCACGTACCAGCACTGCTGGGGGACCTCTGCCCACTCCTCTCATGGTGGAGCCCAGCTGTACCAGTGTGACACAAGCCCTGCCCTGTGTCCGTGCAAGAAGTCACCTCTTAGGAGAGGAGATGCATTTTCATGGAGATACTGCTGACACCACGTACATTGGCCTGGCAGCTACCACCACCAGTACAGTCACAGCTACTTCCAGTGGGATCCAAGCACCTCTTCCTAAGCGCGAGGACCAGGTGGACACTGGAAGAAAGCCAGGCACGTATGGCATGCCTCCCACAGAGGGGGAGCACTCAAGGGTCCCATCTCAGCCACAAAACAAACCAGATGCCAGTTGATACCGGTGGCTAAAATGAGGTGTAAAAGTGGGAATTCAGCCTGTGAATTCACACAGTGGAAACCCTCGTACGTGAGAACAAAACGCTGCCGTGCTGCAGGTGAAAGCTGTTTTCAGCAAAACTTTATTCTAACTCCTGATGAAGCTGTTCTGCTGCCAAACCACCTCGGCAGCTGGTAGCTCACCGAAACCTTCCGTCACTACATGAGGATTTCCACCTCTTCCAAGGAGAGCTCCACCAACCTGTGGACAGCCAGGAAGGGAACCCTGGTCCTGCCCTGGCTACAGCCCTGTTTGGGGTGGAAGACCATCCAAATCTCCCTAAAGCTGCTCCAAATGGAAAGCCAAACGACCACCCTCCTTGGCTACGGGAAATTCTGCCTGTATGAAGGGTTTTCTTGTTTTACTTTTTTTCTTTCTTTCCTAATGCTGAAGCCACATCATCCCTACGGCATAGGCTGAGCTCACGGACTCTGCGTCGGCCGGGCGGCTCGGCCAGCACTGATGAACCATAAGGAGCCAGCGAGGCTGTGCTCCATTTACAGCAGCGTTCCTTCCCCGCTGCCCAGGCTTCCAGTCAGAAATTACATGTTGTCCAAGAGAAGTATAAACAGTAAGTGATAGCTCCTTATAGCAGGAAATGCCTTTTTAATCTGAAGTCAAAAATTGTATACACTTATTTAAACCTATTACAGATAGCACTGGCCATTTGTGAGCCTTATAAGGAGCACTCATTCTGCCTGGATAACCTGTGGTTCATGCTAGGAACCTTCAGCTACAGAATTAATTCCAATGGAAAGCAAAAAAAGCCCAAGCCTTCATTTTGCCCTGAAATATTCTAAAAATGTTAATTTGGTAGGACCTTCAAATGCCTATTCACTGAACAGATGTTTAGGAAAATGATAGGTGGATGTTAACCAAGTGGGAGGCTTTGCCCAAAGGAGATTCCGATCCCAGAACTATCCTTGCTCGAGCCAATAAAAGCTCCCTTGGCTTGAAGGATCCGACCCAGCTCACAGCCTGGACAAGCCTTCCAAGGTACAAATGATAATCTACACATATAAAGGAACTGAACCCATTTTTTTGTATCAATGATCTTTTAAAAATAATTTTGTTTTACTGTTTTTAAAAACACAGAACAATTACAGAGACCATGGGGATGCACCAAGAACTGAGCCTAAGAGCACAACCACTCCAGGGCCAGCTGCAAGCCTTCTGCGGAGGCCAAGCAAAGCTGACCCAAAAGCACATCAAACAGAAGAGGACCTACCTGTTCAGGGAAAGCAGCAGCTGGTCCATGCATGCTTTGATCTTGTTTTGTGCTTCTAAGTGTGTCATGTTCTCTGTGCTCTCTCCATTAATTGCCAGAATAATATCTCCTGGGCACAGGTTTGCCATGGCTGCTTTACTGCCGGGGTTAATCTAGGCAGGGGAAAAGAAAACGGTTACTTAAAAGAACGCTCAGTTTTTAAAAAGTCCAGTTTCTCGGAATAAGCAGCAGATAAAAGGAATAGTTATTTCTGGAGAAGATATGTGTTTTGCCTACACTGATGGCATCTACCAGAGGTTGGATGTCAGAGCCAGGGCGCTCAGGTCATCGCCTACAACAGTGCTCTTTTAAACAGAGATTTCTGTCAACCCCGGTCAGTGTGTGACCAGACCCTCTCTTCAGATTCGCCTCTTGCTTGAAATAATGCGATAGCCTCTTTCCAGACAGATCCTTTACACGCCTTTGGCTTCCAGGCCTTAAATCACACTACAAGAGTCAATCCCTAAAGAGCACATGAAACCTTCCTCTTTGAATAACTATGTAATTAGAAGACGAGCACAGCCACCCTAATTGCTTCCTGCGGAGAGGTTACATTTGACATCAGTTTTTCCTGACTGTCATTCAAATGACTTGTCTCTTTCTAGCCCTGCATGGAATATCATGCTGCTCGTTAAGTCTCCACAGCTCTTTCCTTCTAGTTTTGTAGGAACGCCAGAACCTTATAAAACTCGTAATTTCTTTCCTGAGGAACTAATGACAGGTCCAGGTACTGTTTGTGGTCAGCCATAAGGCCAATCCTGCTGCCCACAAAAGAGTTTCTCAAGAAATTACCATTTCATTTACATCAGCCCAAATGTGGTTTTAATTTTTGCAATAATATAAAAATGATGCAAGGCACAGGCAGGACAGGTAAATGTGTCTGTTTAAACTCTTAACAGCTATGTGCTTGCCCTCTAATTTCCTCTTCAGTCATGCAGAGGATCTGCTAACGCTCCACTAACCAACCACATGGTTTATCAAGTGAGAAAGTACAGCAAGTCTGACATCGGTTACTCTTATCCCCCTACATTTAGAGTGTGATGGTGCTTTGATTCTGCTCACTCATGATTTACGGGGCTATAATCCCCTGTCTCTGGCAATGCGTCTCTGCTCCACCACACCCTGCTCAAAAGATCTGAGAAACTGCTCTACAATCCCTCTCCCCTCAGACGTGGCTTACATGGGTCCACGGTGGCAACCAGATGCTGACAAACCAGGCAGGGTTTTTTGGACTGTTTGAGACCAAGTAGTGCCCACAAGCCCCCCGACCGCCGCAGGCCACCATTAAACCAGCAGTCTTTTAGAAAGGAGGCATGCATGCATCCCTGCTTCCAGCTCGATTTGTTTTCTCCAGGTCTGTTTTCATAGGGAATTTGAAGAGGATTTAGTCTTACCACCAAAGCCCTTCACGGATCGCACCGCAGCTGCTCACAGGACTGAGAGGCATAACACAACGTAACACGGACCTGCTGCACCGCTCCCCGTGTGACTACAGCCACCAAAACCACCGAAACATGAACCTGAAGGTGTGTGGGAAGCTCCAAACCACTTCTTACATTTAAGTAGAACTGGCAGCCTGAATTAAGGCTTTTGTTGCGTTGTCAGAGTAAATCAGCTTTTGCCATTTGCTCTTCAATAGCTTCAGCCGGGCTATTTTGCTCTAAAAAACCTGCCAGGCCAACTCCTTCCCTGCTCGCGGGCTTCCCTGCAGCTCGGCTCAGAGCAGACAACAGGAGGTGTTTCTGAACGCAGCACACGTTAGCTGTAGAGCTTTGACACAGGACACTTCAACCCCAGGCAGGTTTATTCTTCCCCGGCACGCATTTGTCCTCTTGGGTATTTTTGAACCCGTATAAGAAGCTGTGGCATTCAGAGAGCATAGGGTCCTCCTACAGCCACCAAAGCTGCCAGACCCACCAGAAAGTCAACCAGAAGCTCAACCACCACCTCCAAGGAGGAATCTCCATGCGTTTGCCTACTATTAGCTGCTTCCTTCGGTGCTCGCCCTGCAGCCCCAGCTGCCAGCAGGCTCTTGAAATAACAGACCTTCAGTTTGACCCAGGACAGCTGTATTTTGTTCTTGTCTATTCAAGGCCGTCTAGATGTCCGATGGACTTCTTTCCCCCCTGCACTGATCTTAACCAGAATGTAGCATCCTTGGAGAATAAGCTGTTCATAAATGGAGCTCTTAGCTGTTTCCTATTTTTAGATTCTGGTTTATTTCAAATTATTTTGGCAGTATCTTCATATTAGCATTTCATGCTAGCTGTGGAGATGACTGAGGGCTTGAAACAGAGCTGTACTCCAAGAACTCATTAGTTTGAGATACAGCATCGGTGTCATGGCAGCTTGGGAGTCAGTATTACAGTGTCTGTCAGGTCCAAAGTTTGTATTTTCATGAATAGTGTTTAAAATACTTCAAAGAGAGTTTTCCTAACTCACAGCTGTGCAAAGCCATTGACACCAAACACACCACAGAAAGCCCTACGAGCCTGGTTATGGGTCAGGGCTGCCCTTGAATCCTCATGCAAGGGTCCCACCTGCTTCACTCCGCGTGGATCCATGCAAACAGCCTACTGCAAAACCAGCATCTCTATAAGGACAAGGATGCAATTTTAAATATAGCCATTTTTGTAAGAGAGTCTGTGCTTGGAGTGAAACATCCAAGAAAAATGACCCTTGTCTATGCTTGGAGCAAAATATCCAAGAAAGATAACCCTCTACTGCCCCGTGGAAATAAACAAATACACAAGGAAGGAGTCAGAGGGATCTCGGTGTCTTGTTCAGGCAGCACCTGTGCCCAGCAGCGATCAGCTCAACCCAGAATGCTCCATAACCAGCCTCTCTTCTCTACAAAGGCCAGCTACTGTCCATGGGCTGCTGAGCATCTACCATTTTAAACAAATACAGGATTTTTTGTTCAAGCCATAAACCTTGCTTTGCATATTAGTCCGTTCTCCAGGGCTATAGCTCTACATGATGTAATTACAGCTGCGTGCGTTGCCCACAGGTGTCAGGTCTCTCCAGGGCAGCGACATTAAAGGCCAGCAGCGCACAGAGGTTTTGGGATGGAGCTTTTATTGGAGGCACTCTCACTCGCCCCCCTCCAGAGGGGCTGGGGGGCTGCCGTGAGCAATAACCGCGGCGTGCGTGGCATGAATGAAGCGCACACGAATTTGAGAGTAGCTGGATACGTTATGAAGTTGAAAATGCTGCAAAGAAAACCTGCACTGAAGCACTGGACCCCTGGGTTCTTGAAAGGGGCCTCCAAAGGCACTGAGGTTTGAGGATAGGATAGGCTTAAGAAAAACAGCGATAAGATTTTTTGTTTGCTTGGTTCTGACGTTCGCCATCAGCGCTAAGAACAAACCGTTTTAAAAGTCAAGGCTGAATGAACAAAGACCAAGACCAGACCAATGAGTACGTAACCCAGGGTGGTGCGAGCAATCTCCCCGGGACAAGGACAAGTCGTGTTGTCTTTCTACGGGCAACGCCGAGTACCCTAAAGCAGTTTCCCAGCTCATGTGCTGGGGCTGAACACGGGCTCCGTTCCACGGTGCCTGCTGCGCCCTGCGTGTGCCATGCCTCGTCTTGCCCATGCTGGGTACCTGCCAGGATTTGGGCTGTTTGTTTGCTTTTCTCCAATGAAGAGCTGAAGTGGGGCAATTACATGCTAGTAAGAAGCCAGCCTGGTCCCTCACACCCTGCTAACCCCGGGGGCTAACCCCACGTGGCTGCCGCTGTTTCAGGGATGGAGCAAGGTGCTGGTGGAGGATTGTGTGGGTGGACGGGGCAATCTGAGCCCCCACACGTGTCACTCCCTGTGAGGCCACGCAGCTCCCAAAGGGCTCTGCCTGTGTGCCATGGGGCGACAGCAACCTCAATACACGTTCAGAGCAGTCAAGCATATGGCACTGAGAGCCAAACCCACCGCAAACACCACAGGCTTGAAGAAACATAAATATTTTTATTAAAGTTCCCCTAAAGGTTTTTCTTTTTTCAACTAGACAAGAATCCCGCCTCATTTGGAAGCTCTGAGCTCGCAAAGCTACAACTTTATACAGCAACGAAGCAGCACTGATGTGAACTCCCGGCCATCAGCTAACTTACACTGCTAGTTATTGTTGCTCTGCACTTGGAGATACTTTCACACCAACATAAATCCAAAGCCAGCTGATGGAGACTTGGGGTGAAGTTGCACAAGACAGCCTAGGCAGCCCCAGAGCTTGCCCATGAGAGGGTAGAGGACTTTCTCTCTGCACCTTCCTGCTTCCAGGTGCCATCCAGCCTCTGCCCAGGTGCCAGCCCTGGTGCTCAGCAGGTTTAAGCACAGCCTGGGATGCAACAGGATCATAGAATCATTGAGGTTGGAAAAGACCTTTGAGATCATCAAGTCCAGCTGTTAACCCAGCACTGCCAAGCCCACCACTAAACCACGACCCTAAGCACTGCACCTATGTGTTTTTTAAACACCTCCAGGGATGGTGACTCCACCATCTCCCCGGGCAGCCTGTTCCAATGCTTGACCACCCTTTCCGTGAAGAATTTTTCCTAATATCCCATCTAAACCTCTCCTGGTGTGGTTTTCTGAGAGTGAATCAAAGCAACTCAGAGTCATGGGTCCACTGCACTGGACCTGTAATCTGGGAGCCAGGGAGGGATGGAGCTAGCTGGTGACGAGCTCTTCATGAGATGATTAAGCAGATCCCACACAGCACTATGGGTGGAATACCCACTAGCCATCACCTAATCACTGCTGCATCTTCAGCAGGAAGGAACTGGGCATGAAATGCGTGCAGGACCAGTCAGCATGCTGGGGAGGTCACTGGCACTTATGTTTTCACAGCTCCTTTTATGCCCATAGAAGCACATTCGTGCATACCCTGCCCGAGGCGACCGTGCACGCACAGCACAGCATCTGCTCCAGGAACGCAGCGTAAACGCGTGTCAGTTTTAGTGCTTTCCCAAAATTAGAGCCAAGAGAAAAATGTTCTGCATTTAACCTCTCCACAAAAATAAGCAGCTGCTGCTTCACTTCTTTCCAAAAAAAATGCAGATGCAGAAGACTATTTATAAACAGAAAATAGTAAAAGAAACAAAAAACACGTGCAGCTAACAATATTGTAGCAGCAGGGCACGTGGAGGTTTGCAGAGTGAGTGGCCTCGATAAATAGCTCCAAGCTCCGAGATCGGCCTCTCCATGCAGCGTGCCTGCAGACTGCCTCCTGCAGGGATCACTCCAGTAGGATGCCAGAACGTATTTTTTTCCCCCCTTTCCTACAAAGTATATTATTATCCCTAAGCCCCTCAGGACAAGTCTCGTCTGTGACGCCTTTGCATGTCCTCCACATAGCACTGTGCTTCAAAAAACACTAGAGGTCCAATATCAGTGCCTGTCTCCGTCCTTTTGTATTACTCCAGCAGGAAAAGGAGAATTTTAAAGAAAAAGACTCCACTAGGCAGCCCCTCTCTCGCTGTCCTCTGCCTCCTCTGTCACCACAGGAGGCTCAGTCACAGCACTGCAGGCATCACCCCCACGCTGAGGATAATGAGGGGAAACATGACCCACGGGCCATAGCACTGGACCAACACCCCACAGGTTCACCTCTCCTTTTGCCAAGTTGCCAACCAGTGAACTGTACCTGCATGACTACAGACCAATTTTTTTTAAAAAAAGTAAGTTTTTCCAATTATTTTCCCCACCACCTTTCCCAAGACTGCCACCCACCTCTCGCCTCTCTAAGGGGACCAGCCTCAAGCAGCCACCTCCCCAGACAAGTGGATACTCTGATGCTACGGAATAGATTGGAAAAATCCCCAAGCCAGCGGCAGCTATCTTATCTGGCCACTGGAGCCTCGTTAGGATTTACTAAGTGCTAGCATCTGACATCAGGCCAATAAAATACAGCACATTAAGGCAACTGTTGTACTAAGCCAGTTGGTGTTGGAAGCTGTGCAGCCTAATTTAGTAAAGTAAGATTATTTGCACCGAGAGGGGTTTACTCTTGAAACACACATAGCGTTACACTTTCCCCCCTGGAGTTCAACCACAGGAGAGTGCCAGGGCTGTGAGACCAGGCAGCGCACAGCAGGTCTGACAGGGCAAAGCCCCCCGTGTCGCACTGTGTGCATCCCCCTGCCCACAGGGGTAGCCCTGCATGCCGCAGGGATGGCTCAGCTCAGAAGCAGCTTTGATCAAGCCAGAATTGGGCCAATGCCACAAGCAGAAATGATGAACGCTTCAGTGAAAGGTTAATTTGTTATATTAACTCAACCACCCTTTTTTTTTTTTTTTCTAAATTCTTTTCCCCAGAAACCTACCTCTGTAATGCCACCTGTCTCAGAGCACAGGGATGAGGTTCCTCCTCGCTGCCTGCACAGGTCTCAGCACAGCCATTGGAAAGAAGAACTTAGTATTTATTCTCCCAGTAGTTTTTACTCAAATTAACAAAAGGTACCTATTCAGGCCAATCATACCTACATAATAAAGGCAGCTTTCTCTCTGTCGGATTGCCTTCACTTTAAAAAACAAACACCACCACCACCACCCCCAAAACTACTGTAACAAAATGAATCACCAATTAATGAAGCCATCTTCCCAGAATTTAATGGGTTAAAATGTGCGATCCCATCCAAGCCTACACAGACCACACCACTCTTCTCTTACATCAATGGCAGTTTGTTGCAGGCAAGTCTGGGGAAATTTTCGGTTCTGCAAGCATGATCAAAAGGGTCTGATTAAAGTCTTCGAGAGGCTTTCAAGATAGTGTGACAAAATTCTCAGCTTTTAAACAAAGGAAGCCTGTTCTATTATCAGGAAGCATGCTACAAGGCAGCAGATGATCTTAAGGTAGCAATATCTTTTAAAACAGGAAGAATCGAGAGTTAAATGACTAACTAATGAAGATAAATTCCCCAAATCCTTTAAGCATTCTTTCCAGGGATTGTCTCCAGCTTTTCAAAGCATCATGCCTTGAACTGACATACCTTTCTCGCCAATCCATTTGCATTTTGCTAATCGGTTATATAAAGTCCAATGTATGAAGACATTATTTAGGTACGCTGCACGGGCCAGTAAATGAAGAGCACTTTTTATGCAACATGAATTCATTTAACTACTGAAGAAAACAAGAAGCTTAAGAGCATAAAAGGGAAAGAACCAGAGTATGAGTGTTATAAAAGGCAAGACACTTGAAAATCCTTTTGAATCCAAGTACTGATGGATCCAAATCCAAATTTAGAATCAGATTTGCAGTGTAGATCCTAATTCACCTCAAGGGCTGAGGTCTCTGTACAAAGAAAGGACTGAGGATCAATGAAACCAGACGCGAATTTTAGAGCGACCAACTACACAACCTGCGTGCAAACCTCAAAATGCTGATGGAGAAAGACACAGGTCGTTCAAATGCTCCCATCTGGCTTGTTTTGCGGAAAGTTTGCCTTGCTCAGCCCAAGGGCACCCAGACTCCGGCAGCACTTGTGGCAGCATGCCGCGCTGCCTCCCGCGCCCACGGTCACCCCTTCCTCCGAGCACAAGTTGCAGATATGCTGCTTTACCACACAGAATGACCCACTGTTAACCACTACGGCTGCTACTACACTTACATCTGCTTTATCCTTTGTTATGCCAGGGAGCAAGGCCAGGGTGGGACAGCCTGCCCCCGGGGGACACTGGCTAACTTTGGTGTAGGTGCGCTTGGAGCATCACTGCAGTCCTTCAGACATCACTGCACACCACATGGTAAACTGGATTCAGCAGCATCAGAGAAAGTGTTTGTGATCATCACCGGTTCATCTCTTTAGAGGTTTAGCGCTCAGCTCTCCTGTGAAGCCTCCCTTCCCAGCTCTCTTGTTCGGAGAAAGCCCTGGGTGCCTGGCAGAAGACACACAGGAGCTGTCTGGAGCTCTCCCTTTCAAATCACCAGCCTTCTTGGCCGGTAAGGTGGGTCAATACTTTCTTTCCTATCAAAAAGGAAAGTGGCCACAAAGGTATCTCCAAACAGAAGACAACTCTCCGACACAAAAGGTTTGAATCCAGCTGCTGAGCAAACCTGAAGCTTCACTCTCAAGAAACGTGTGGGTCTCGCACAGCCTACGGGGATCTCTGCCTTTGCAGTGTGGCTGCTTTCCCCCAGTTTAGTTGTGAACACTAGGTATTTTGTGGGGCTTGGTCTTCTGTACCAGAAGATTGACATGTGCTAAAGGTTTCTGGGAAGCGTTTTGTGGCTCTCTGTGATGGACGGCATTCAGAGCCAACGTCCCGTAAACCTCCCAGCTGAGCATCTACTCCGTGGTGCCTGTTGTTGAACCGTCCTGGATTCGGTTGTTCAAGACAGTTTCTCTTTTAGCTGTGCATTGCCCACATCTGATTATTTAAAGTAATTATTCTTAATTATCTTCTATGATCTGGTGTATTTTGCCTTCTGAAGCTTGTACTGTAAAATATCATTCGCACATACTCTGCTATCACTCCACACAACACATAAAACAACTTCAGGTTTAATGAGCATAAATTTGAGTTGCTCTGGTTGACAAGAAAGATTGAGTGTGGCATGGGCTTTGAGGCATCTTTACGATGTTTGGAAAATTCATTGGCTGCGATACTCTTGCACAGCAAATTTTGCTGGTTTTTTTTTTTTTTTTAATAGAGCTCTGCTCTCCACAGTGAGAGCGCGGGGTTTATTTTAGGTCTCTGCTGGCTGTACAAGCTCCTTGAACGTCACGCTGTGCCTCGACATCTTTGCAATTCCTCCCAGTCACCCAACGAATCCTGGTTTTGCTTGAAGTTTTTGTGTAAGTCCTGAAGTAGAAACCAAACATAACCTTATCTTGCAGGGCTTGGGGCAAGTGGGGTGTTAACGGCTGCCTACAAATCCACTACATTAACAAGCTCTGGCTAGATACGCCGCGGTTTGCTTCGGTACACATCTGGCAGGGCTGCACTGACAACAAATCAAGCAGAGTATTTTCTGTGAACATGTTTGGTTTAGCTTTTTTATCAACACTACCAGATCTTGAGAGATCTACTGTTTTCTTTCACACTCTAGCACCTGTGGTCACAGATGACTTAAAAAAACAAAAACATTTTCACTAAGTGTTTGGGTATCTAAGAACCATGAGTCAATGCATTTTAAAGAGCTCAGAAATCTAACAACAAATTCAGTTAGAAATACTATATTTAAGAGGACTTGTGCCTTACAGGATTTGCTATGTAACTCCTGCAGACTTGTGATGTGCTTTTTCCCCTACTACAAAAAAAAAAAATAAAATACAAAAACTAGATTGTAATAGTCTGCACTAATTCCACACAATTCTTAATGGTGTATTTGTATTAAAATTAAAGAACTGATCTAGCTCCAGCAGGACCAGGAATATCACCATCTATTCTGCTATACAGCAACAAAGAGTTTAAGAAAAAAAGAATAATTCCATATATTTCCCCTTGTATGCTTCCTACACTAACAGGGTCATGTTAGTGAGTCTGCTATGTAACCTCATTCTCTTTATCCCTTTATCAAGCGGGATACAACCATGCACTTTTCCAAAGTAACTCTGAATACCTGTCCCAACAGGCAATCTTTCAATCTTCAAGAAGTTAGAAAATTGACATCACCATCATTTAAAGAGAAAAAAAAAAGCAAAAAGGGAAAAACCCCACCCCAAACCCACAAACCCCCTCACCCCAACCCATTCTGCTTTGTTAAACCTGGCAGAGGCCTGGAGTGTTTTCAAGGGTGTGCTGGGTTTATTTTGCTAAACTCGCCCCAAGGTCAGACCTTGCATGAATGGACCTACATGAATCATTCTTTCCGCCTGCTTTCCCACTCTGGATTATCAGTGTGCTTGATTACGGTAATTAGCATTAGGCTTTCATTCCAGCATATTCTACCATTACTGTCTCCTGAATCAGCACAAGCATTTAGTCTTCTCTCTCAGTTTATTTAATAAAGCCTCAGTGATAAAATAACTTCAGCAGCAAATATATTTGTTACATACTTTCGTTAGTTCTCATCTGAGTTCAGATTAACTGTTAAGTACCACTACGGCTTCAAGCATAACCGCCTGGATCTCTCACTCCAGCCCTTACAACAAACAGTCATCAGAAGAATGATGAGAACAAAAAAGAATAACGAGCAAAACTATTTTCTTCGACTTAAAGAAAAAAAAATAAATCATCCCACTTGAACTATTATGTTATAGCAAACGTTAATATGCAACCAACTGAGAAACAGCTAGCATGGCTTAGCTCTGTACAGGCAATGAAAACACCAAAGGTCAGCAGAAATCAGCTGGGGTCCTAGTTTTGGGATTCATCAACACAGAGCAACAACTTCAGTCCATTTGGGAGCTCTAAACCGAAAGTACATCATTCCCGTTTAATAAACAATCAAATACTTCAGAAGTTACATGTAAAACCAGGAAAAAAACCTCATGGAATGTAAAGAAAAAAGCCCCGTTCCCCTTTGCTGGCATCTCTGGTTCCTGCCTTCTCCGCCAATGTACACGGAGTTCCTGGGGTAACCAAACCCGGACCCCCCAGCTGGAGGTCTGCCGAGCCCTTCGTGCTCTGCCACCCCCGAGCAAGCCTCGCAGCCCACCCCAGAAGTTATTACTACGAGTGGATACTCTCTGCGTTCAAGTGGGATCACAGTGAAGCACTCGGGCATTTGCCGGCTGCCCCGACGGAGTCAACAAGATGACTTTTACTGGAATTCCTCCCTCAGCAGAATTCCTTCTTGAGTATCCTACACTTTAACAGACACGTATTTGCTCAAATACAAAAGCTGCTTAAGTTTAAAAGTCAACCTTAACTCAAACAATACCTGGATAATGGATTGCAGACCAATTATTTCCCACCCTTCTTGTGTTACAGTTCCAAGCCAACACTGAAAAATGCATTTTTGCTGCTCTGCTAGAGACTAGCGGGTAAAAGGATGCTGAAGCCAGCAGATAAAGGAAAAATTGTATTAAAAACTTCTTTTAAAAAATACTGGAATGGGTCCACTTGTCAATTATCTGTTTAGCCAAGTAATTTTTCTATGATTCTAAAAGCAGCAAGTGGATTAACACCGGCAGAGTTGGGTAGATGACGACATTGACTGCTCTAGGAGCTGGACAAGCAAGTTCAAGCAATTAAATGCATTCAGCTCCTCTAGTTACGCTAATGACTGATTATCTTTTAATCCCAGGCAAGGGGTAGATCAACTGTGATCCCACACAGAACTGCAGCACTCACTGATGTGGTTACAAGCACAACACTGGGAGCAACTGAGTAAGTTATCCCATTCCTGTTCCTGAGCCGTGGCTGCTGGTCAAAGGCAATCTGGTTGCTACCCTGAGTAAGGGCTCAGTAAGCTCCCCTTCCCACAAACGGCAAACACAGCATCCAGTTGTTGACCTGCTCAACCAAGAAAAAGCAGCTATGAGCTACCAGAAACTTAATTAAGTCTTAAAACTACTTTCTATCAAGTCATTAAGGCCAAGTCTAAAAGATGTTTGGGGTCACTCCCCTACCCCTATAAATATCATCAGGAGGGGGAACTGTTAATTACATGATGTAATACACCCGGCCTTCACTTGCTATAACTGTGGGTACAAAACCAGCTGGGTTTCTTCCCCAGAGCACAGCCTTGGGCTACAAATCCCTTCTCAGCACTGTACTGACAACACCCCAGCGTGTAGCTGCTGCAGCACCCAAACCAGCCAGCAAGCACCAGCCCTGCTCATCTGGGTCCTCCAGAAAATGCAGGAAGAAACAAGGGGCAAAAAAGGTGGCTAGCACACTTAGCTTTTTACATGACCACATGAGAAAGATGCCCTAAGCACACCCATCTGGATTTGCATTTATCTTTCCTTACCTTTAATACCAAAGAACTTAACACTCCAACTGGAGCCCTGGGCTCCCTAGGGTAGTGCTCAGCATCAGCTGTTGCTGGTCACTTCAGCAATCAGATCTGTACCACTTGTCATTAAGATTGATCAAGCCACAGAGGGAAGTGACCTGCTCTCAAGAAAAAAAATAAATCTTTGCTTGATTTCAGGAGCATATATGAAACAGCTGCAAGGGATGGGCTCAACACCACCAGCTGCACTTGCACAAATGCAGTGACCTCGCAGGGGGCTGCAGGCTAAAGCAAGCCCTGGTGAGTGAGTAAAATCCCATTCTGAAGCAGGACTGTGTGATCGTTATTTTCCTTGCTGCAAAATCCCTGTTTTTCCAAGTTTATCCCTTGACAACACTGTCACAAGCCACTTTTGGGGACTACCTTCAGCCTTCCTCCCTGCCCCACACCAGGCATCTCTCCCTGCCCGGCGTTCGGCCGCACTGCTGTGCCCCTCAGCCCGGTCCGGCAGCTCCTCTCACACCGACTGCTTCATTATTTCTGCTCTAGCAGTGACGCTTTGACTTCAGGTCCCATGAACGCAACATTGAGGAATTCTGCCTTCGCTGAACAAGCAACAACACTCAGACAGGCTTCAGAGAAGGAGCTGCACCTTTATAGGGTCCCCCCAGCAGATGGCAAAGCATTGCTCGCTGTGGCAACGACACATCTGCTCTGTTACAGCTACTGAGAGGTCTGCGGAGAAAACGTTTCCTGCAGTAGCTTAGCAAAGAGTAGAGAAAACCAACCTGTTAACGACGGAATAATTTTTTTTTTCAACCCCTATGCAGATTAATTTGTGTTTTTTAAGTAGGCAGCCAGCCTCTGTCACCCAGAACTAAACATGGGTGGCCTCTGGGTGCCTCAAATCCCAAATCTGTGAATTCACAATCTAACCAATCCAGGTAGGATGCTTGTAGAGCTGTACAGCCCAAACCCCTGGTGGCACATCGGTTCTCAGCCCCCCTCAGGCACAGAAGCAGGGTACAGCAAACCCGCATCCCTTGGGCAGCCCATTGCACCCGGGGCATGTCAGCATCTTGGGCTCACAGCTGGATGCAGGAGTCCTAGAGTCTGGTCCCACCTCCCAGCAGAATTTCTGCTTTTAAAAATATGTTTGTAATTTAATGGCATTTTAGTATAAAAACAAATAAGTCTTAAAAAAAAAAAAAAAGAAAAGAAAAGAAGAAAAGCACTTTGGAGGAAGCAGAAGTCAGCCAAAAGATTCCACAATTAGGCAAGAGGCTCCCTCCCTCCTGCAGCAACCCAGCCCCCTTGCCTGGGCTTCAAGCTCAAAAGAACAGATTTCCTGGTGAGACAATTAAACTAATTACAGAATAAAAGCAAATATGGCACCACACTGGCCATGTTCAGTCTTCTGCAAAGAGGCAGGGTTGCACAGACCCACCACCAAGCAAAGCCCCAGCTACCTGGGGAGCCCTCCAGCAGCCCCTTCCCATACCCCCATGGCTGGGAGCTGCCACAGGAGCTAATTCTTCCCCAGTCTTAACATTTCCAGGTACCATTTGCAGAGCCAGTGAGGTCTCTTCTTATGTTAAGAGACTAGAGCCCAAGCACAACACCCTACACCCACACTTACATCCCAGCAAGTTGTTTATCACCCTCTGGGTGCAGCTGTTGGCATACAGCACATCAGAGCATCACCCCTCTCTTCAGGGAGAGCAGAATTTAAAAAGGATCCAGTTTAAAAGGCTGCAACACTCAGTAATACAAAATAACATCCTACAGCTGCTCCTTGTGTTACAGCTCGTTGTGATCCAAAGCCAGACTGGCCTGATGAGAATTATCCTCACACCTCCCAGGTCTGCTGAATCAAACAAGGAATTTGGCAAGCCACCTGTCTAGGCGAAAGCGGACTTTGTTTTTTCTTGTTTAATATTAAACCAAATTTTTTTCTCAAAGTAACAGGAAAACAGACTCCCTGCGCTAAATTCAAACATTCATTTTCACAACAGGAACATTTCTACAGTCAGCAAGAGGCGGTTTTGTGTTTTGCTGAGATACACCCCACATTACCGGGGGAGAAAGAGGGCTTCACGCACCCAGGAGGTGCCGCTGAGCCCTCAAAGCCGAGTGCTCCCCCTCAAAGCGCAGACACCCCGGCTGCTGCTGCCTGCGCCCCCTGGCCTCCCTGCTCCGGGGCTTCCCTCACCATCCATCTCCTCCTGCTACGCCTCCAAAAAAATCCCTTGCTGCAACGCTTGGTAAGGGACAGTCCAAAGTAAAAACAGAGACATAAAACTGCGTAACAGGCGCGTTCGAACTGAAATACAAACCAAATCTCTTTAAAACATGCTCTCTTCCATAATTATTTTTTTAAAACTCAGGGCACATGTTTTCCCTTTTCTGTCACAGCTTTGGCAGAAGAACGAAGAGACGGCAAACAGCTTGTACGTGTTACGACAATATTTTGAAGTTATAGCTCCTATCGATACCCTCGGCGTTTGCTCCAGCGCTCCGGCAGCAGCAGCCCGGGAGAGCCCGGCAGTCCTGCACGGCCTCGACACGCCGGGAAGGCAGGGCAGCTTTCCCAGGGCTGCCCGACGGTGATGGGAACACCAGCACCCGTAGGAACGTGCCCAGCACCTCATCCATCACGCAGCCCATCACACCACCTCGCCCCGCTCCCTCCGGCACGGCGGACGGGTTTGTTTTCACATAGATCTACCCACAAAGCCGATTCCAATCTAGCTGCGCTGTCTTACCAAAGCAGTTTCCAGAATACATCGTTGTGAGATTAAACACAAGTGTGAGCACACTTACACGGTAATTACTACCAGCCCACAGGGACCCCATAGCATAGCAGCCCGCGCGGAGAAACTTCTTGCTGACTTTACTTGTGCCTTCCTAAAAAAAAAAACCCCAGACCCAGCAGCCTGTGAACTCGGTCTAGGGCACGAGTCCAAGCTTTCTGCAGCGCTGAGCACTAAAACTCCGAAAGCAGATCTTTATGAATTAACAGCCAAAGAAATCCAGCATGGAGAAGGCTCTCCGCTCCGCGCTAGCGCAGGGAGGAGCCGCCGGCCGGCGCTGCCTTCCGCGGGGGGCACCGGCCGGGACCGGGGGGGGGTGTGCGGG
>JAVJGI010000064.1:63406265-63441336 GCA_035590275.1 Ibycter americanus | reverse complement strand
AGGATGCGGAGCGCTGCGGGACAGCGGGAGGCGCGGCTGGTTGGGTTCTGCCTTGCGGGGGGATCCTACCGCTTGTCGCGGCTCGTTTCCCACGGCTGCTGTCTATGCCGAGCGGGTGACGGCTCGCTGGGGCGGGCGGGGGGTTCAGACCGTGGCGGGGGCGCTGCTGGCTGCCCGAGGGCTCTGCTCGGTGGGGTGCGGGAGCCGCGCCCGCCTCCGGCGATCGAGGGGGCAAAGCGCAACCCCCTGGTTCTGATGATGCCTTCAGTGAGTTCTGATCTTGTGCCAACCCAATTCGCCCTTGGACATCGCCTCAGATATTCAGGACTTAATTTCCAGTGTTTTAAAATTTTTTTTTACACACACGCATTGTCTGCTTTAGCTTCTTCAGATATAAATTTAACTTCCTAATACAAGGGTGATTTTTGAACATAATGTCCAGGAACAGACACTCAGGATAGAACATTCCACTTAATGCAATTCTTGCACAATTATGAGTTGTTTACCTTAAACATTATTCTGAGGAGTAATAATGAAAAAAAAAAAAAGTAAAGAAAATTCTGGTTAATAACCTGGGCAAAACAATTATCCTCCTAAGACTCTTTATTGAATCATGTATGCAAAACACAGAAGGTTTTCATAACAGATGTATTTAATCTTGATGCAATGCTTGGTTTTAACCCCACAGTGCCTTGCAATTCACTCAGAGCTGGACTGGTTCTGGTGTGCTTTAGTAGAAGAGACCGAGCCAGAAGCCTCTGGGATGCCAAACAAGACTGTGCTATTGTGGAAGCCCCTCAAAGTCTTGTTATTGTCCAGTAGTACCCATAATACTGAAGGCCTGGAAGATCATTTATGTAATAGTTCAATGGTTTGGTTAGTCTTCATACCTGTCTGCAACAGGCTTTGGGAAGCTCTCCCAGTGTTTATTGAAATGAATGTCAGGGCAAGACTATTGTGTTTGTGTCATAGATGTAAACTCTGGCACAAGGAGAATAACCTAGTGGCACGCGTTGCTCCAGAGTTCTGCCTTCCAGGGAGAGGGCAGCGTCTGGCAGCTCTTTGGTTGCTCTTCAGAGTAACACTGCTTATACTTGGCCCTTGCTGTCCCTAGTAGTAGTGGTCAAGTGCCCTGGCACATGACAACAGCTCAAGTCTGTGGAGCTGCATCAAAGACTGGCCACGTGGAAGCAGAGTTACCAAGAGAAGGCTCCCCTAAAAGTGAGTGTGTTAGATTTTACTGTGTTGCATCCCACGATGTGGTCAGGTATAAATAGAGCACAAGATCTTGGAGCTAGCAAAGCGTTAGTGGGTCACCTAGACAATTTCCCTACTTCACAAAAGATGATTCTCCTTGCCGAATATTTATTAGGGCTTTATCATGCTTGCTTTTGCATTCTCCATGAAGGAGTTTCTACAAATGACCCTTTTGCCCCCAAAGTATTTCATATTCTAATTTTCTTCTTTAATTTTCTTTCCTCATGTTGAGGAGAATAAATTTCTTTTTATTCAGTTCCCTATAATTGTTCCCAGTTACCCATCCTATCCTACCCCGAACGCTTCCCTCCCCTTGGTGAAGTGGATACCTGCCAGATATCCCCGGACTGTTTCCTTTGGTCAAAGATATACATATGCAATTCCTCTAATCTCCCCTCTACAATCCGTTCCCTCAGGCTCTTCATTATTTTGCCAGCTCTGCTCTGAGCTACTTCCCATTTGTCAATATTATTTTATGATGCTTTCTGCACTGCTCACGCTGCCTTGCTGGCATTATTCTCTCCCCTGCCCATGTACACGCAACCCACAGAGGTCATATTTTGGGTACAGACCTGGCTGATCCTGCTTTCTTAGCTAAGGAAGCTCTCACAACTAGAGAATGCCCTGTCCCACCATGTAATTATACACTCTGCATATGGGAGTATGGCATGTCAAATAGTACTTGCAGTTAAATATCTACCCAGAAAATGGCAAGCATGACTGATGAGGGAAGAGGACAGTTTTTCCTGATCACTTAAAAATCTTTTTCTGAAGAGTCCTCTAGTGTCCGATATCTTTGCTTGCTTGGCTCTTCTGCGGGCAGGAGCAGAGAGCAGGAGCAGTCTTTGAAGCAAAGCTGTGTGTGAAGCACACAGTGCTTTTTAAGTCACTATTTATTCTCCATCGATATTGTCTGCTGAGTGCAGAAGACCAGAGTCTGTGCTTTTGGCGTGTCTGTCTCCTGTGCGCTGGGATTTCTTGCAACAATAACGGAGTGTGATGTATTTCTGATGGGGTGTGGTGGACGCGCTTGTGTTGTTGTTTTAAGGGCTTTTGAGCTTATCTGGAAAATAAGCAGTTAGAGTCTGCAAGTGAAGTTGGTTTTGGGTAAGAACATTTTGAGACTAGACTTTGCCCTAGCCTTTTTGATATAACATTCAGGTTTCATTCTGTAATGGACAAGGAAGATTGGACAAATATATGTTTAGGAGTCTTTTTATAGTAAACAAATTATGTTAATATGTAGAAGAGAAAACAACTTTTAAAACCACTAAGTGCTAGTAGTGAAGTATAGTGACCATCAAGTATTTCATTTCTGAAAATAGACCACCAGAGAATTATATTTCAAACTGTTTTGCCAGCTGAACATCTTTCTAAAAAGTTAATCTTTACAAGAACAGAAGAAAAGGCTTGAACAATAAGTCTACATAAAATAATTGCATAAGTAAAAATATCAAGCTAATTAAGGGAGCAAAATCTGAGTGAACCTCATGCACACAGCGTGTGTGAACAGTAAGCCAGGGTGGCCAGACCCTCTTTTGGGATAAATCATCAGCATAATGTGAAGATTTGGCCCAGAGTTTATGATTATAATGTGTTGCTTCTGGTTGAAGCGCAGGATGTTCTGTTGGTAGTTTACCTTTGCCTTGACCAATGCTGAGAAGAGTAAGGGAAGGATACGGGTGGAAGGCAGAAACTCCTGGAACTGCAGTCGCTTTGCTCAAAGAATGTCCGGTTCTGCTGCCCGTTTGGCAATTACTGTTACTTATCTTTTTCCTACTTCATTTCTTCTTTTCTCTTAGTGCTTGGAAAGGCTGATCTCAGAAATGACCTCTCCATAATCTTAATGTTATTGTCAACACCCAGATGTTGTGTTGATGAAAGAGCTCTGAAGGTGGTGGGAGAAGAGTAAGGGACAGCCAGATGGTGGGTGGGAATGGAAACAGGATGGCATAAGAGCAGAAAGATTTGACAATGCTTTTGTTGTTGTTGTTGTTAGACAAAGACTAAGAAGAAAATACGAGCTCAAGTGTGCCATGGAGATCCTTTTGTGGAAAAGTGCTGGAGCTCCATCCTTCTCACTCAAGCCAAGCCAGTTCCTGGAGAGCTCTGGATCTGGAAGTGAAAAGCAGTCAAGGTGGACTCTTCCCTGTTCCCACCATAGACCTCTGTCAGCAGAGTGGAATTGCATCATCTCTGTGGACTTTCTGGGCAAGGTTGGCCACTAACTGGTGTTGAGGGTTTAAAAATCCAGAAAATTGTATCATTACTACATCCATGAATCTGCAGTTGCATTGTGCTTGGTTAAGGGTTCGCTTTGATCTTCCCAGAGAACCTAACCATAGCTAGCTGTTTAATAAGCAAGGAAAGGACTTCTCAAAGTCTTCTGACCCATCCCCTGAACCGCTACAGGAAAAACTACCTTTGCCATTGTAGGAAAAAGCTTTTTAATCTGCTCTTGAAGACTTCCCATCATGGGAGCTCCATAGCTTCTCCAGTCAGCCTATTCCAGTGCTTTCCTTTCACTAGAGGGTTTCCTTGAACGTCTAACCTGAATCTTTCTTGCCAAAATTTAAGTCCATCCTCCTCACTATCATCTGTGGACGTGCCCAGTAAACTATTTTCTTGTTTGGATGCCTTTTAGGGACTGTGATTGTATTGTTCCCTTGCTGGTGGCCCATTCTTTGAGCTCAGCAACCTCAGTTTTCTTAGCCCTCTCCTATAGGCCATATTTTCAGGTTGTCTGGTCGTTCTTCTCTTTGGCTTTTGCACTCTCTCCAGCTGCTCCATATCCTTCTTGAAGTTGAAGGCCCAAAGTGTCTGGGTGGTACAGCTGAGGCCACGCTGATACTGCGCACAGCTGATGCATTTTGTTGTGTATTCTACAGGAAATATTGCATATTCACTCTTTTGGAAACAGCCTGCAATTATAGACGCCTGTTCACTATAACCCTTTCACAAGGCGCATTTGCAGATGCATATTAGTGCTTACTCCTTTCATCTATGATATTTGTCCATGTTGAACTTCATCCATTTTTATTTCTATTGCAAAGATCATGTTAAACTTCAGTCCTCTTCTCTATTTGCAATGGCTTCCACATTGCCATCATCTGCAAAACTAAATCTGCCCTTTCTGTTTTATCATTGCTGATTTTAGGGAAAACATTGAACAGAATCAGATCTGAGAGTTCCCTGCAGATCTTTGATGAATCAACTGGATAATGCGTTGTTGATGTTCACCCTCTGGGTGCAGCTGGATACCCAGGTACTTGGGAATGGGTAGCCACTGGCACCCATGCTGAAGAATCACTCAAACTTTATGAAATTGATAGGTCTAAAAGTGGCAAAGTACCCTCATTTTTTTAATCTAAATCTGACCAGATCTGAGGCCTTTTTATGTCTGAAAAATTCGTTTGTAGCCAGTTCAGAATGGGAGTTACTAAAACCCCCTGAGGGCAAAAACATTGTCGCCTTTGGGAACTGGAAACAACCTGAGAGCCACAGTCTCATGAGATTTCCAGCTCATACAAACTAGCTTCTGTGTGGGTAGGAAGCATTGCGGTAAAGGGATCTGAAGATGAGAAGGGGCAGAAAACTTTTGAACGTGAAGTGTGAACAGAAGCTCAGTGAAGTCAATGGAAACTCTCTGACTGGTAGCTCATGGCCGTGTGTAGGGCTGTTCAAAAAGAAGAGCACAGAAAGATAAAGTATGCTGTTGAACCAAAAAGATTGTTAAGATAGGAGAGGAAAATAATTTCGGTAGAAACTTTGAGGGCTGTGGAAATATATCCTTCCAAAGGCTACTTGGAAATGTTTAAAGAAAGTCCTTTCCAGTTAAGTAATAATGGTAACACAGGACCTGAAAGAGAGAAAGGAGGTGGAACAGAATAAAACCAAAACAGAAATACAACAAATCTAGAAAGAATGAACCAAGCAAACTGCTAGCTTTCTGAAACTCCAGGTGGTGTGTACCACCCTTCCCACATTTTAGGGTTTCTGCTTTGAAATTTTACTTTCTCCTGTCTGGGTAGTGAGCACATCACCTTTGTTGCGGGGAGAACTGCCCAGCTGCCTTCAGTGCAGGAGCAGCAGCTCCATCAGCAGCTCCAGCAGCAGCAGGGACGATGGAGCTGTGGCTCTGTGTGTCTTTGGGACCCAACACCACGGAGCTTCTTTCCTGTTCTCCTCTTTGCTTGTGCATTTTGCTCCTGTTCAGATAAAGGTGCTGTGATGTTGCTGGTTGGATGCAGCATTTTCCTCAAACAGATAAATAGTCTGCCTCCTGTCTTGACATGCTAATTGCTATTAAAAGCAGTGTAGTCAGTGCCTTTTGTGGGCCTGCATGTGTACAAGTGTTTATCTAAAAGTCTGGGGGCAGAATTTGTCTATGCCATAACATTTTATCAGCAGCAGGGTAGCAACTGGAGAAGAATTAGTCCCTGGCTGCTGTTTGGTTTCTAGAGCCTGTAGACAGCCTGCTCGTTATAATAATGAGAAATGCAAGTAAGTGGCATTGCATCAGCACTTGCAGTCCCACTTTCTATTGCTGTCATCAAAGGGTTTAGGAAAGTTTGCATTCAGAGCAGTTTTTTTCACCATGCACATATGCATTTACACAATACTGTCTGGGAAATCCTGTACTGTAGATAGCAACTTACGGGTAAGGCATGATTTGGGTCCGGGCACTCGGTTCAGTGGTCGTGGTCATGACCAAGCGAGAATCAGGATTGAAAGGAGAAAGTCGAGGTAAGTTCAGATGACCCAAGAAAGAAGTGTGGCTGGGAGCTGGATCATAGCCAGAAAGCTAAAAAAGTGAAGTTGTACCACCCTGGTGTATGAAGCTGATGTGGATTTTAACCAGAAAACTGGAATCATCCCGAGTCCCAAAAACCACTTAGAACAAACACACTTGGAGTATTGTAGATGATTTGAACACACACTTTGCAGATGATTCTCATTCATTTCTGCCTTTTTTTGGTTTGGGGAAGCTGAAGCTTTCTACTAGCTAAAAATAGCAGTACTTACAACCACTTGGGTACTTACATTGTGTTGCAGTAACAGAATTATTGCTCTGAGCCTGGATTTCTAGCTACTGAAGAGTTAGTGTTGAAATCTGAAGGTAAAATTCCATGGTGATTTCCTTGTGTTGGATGTCATGTAGTGCTTTCAAGTTTACCAGCCACACAATAGGCTGGATAAAACTGATACTGATAAAATTAGCAAGAAATGTGTTGCTATAGAGAATCCTGAAATGGCATCAATAGGACCACCAGGAACACATAAATGGGTTATGAGCAGCCTCTATTGTGGCCAAAATTAAAATATTTATACAACACAGACCCTGAAAGTGAAAAAACACAGAAACATTTGCTGGGAGCGAGAAATTCATCAACTGAAAAGTGACATTTGCAACCCAAGAGTTATCTTCTGCTTTTAAGAGCAAGGATTTTCTTTATTATTCCTTTATTAATCCTTTTGCTTTATTTTTCTCCTTTTAAGAGCAAGGATTTTATTTCTCTAATAATCTTTTTGCTTGCTTTTTCTCCTTTTTGCCTCCCTCCGGCCTAGAATAAAATAAAGTGAGGGATTGTCACAAAATTTGTGCAGCTTTTATAGCTCACGTGAAGTTTGAAGATATGAACAGGAGATACTGAGCTAGCCTGATCTGAGTGCCAACTTTCACTTCTAGTCAACACTCCAAATTTGTATTTTGCATAAGATGAAACATAACTGTATTTTATATTAAAGGATCTGACCTTGTTACTTGTGCACCTAGCTGTATGTTAGATTTTGTCCTGTACTTGGAGGCTATTTTAGATGTCCAAGAAGTACTGAGGTTTCAGAGCACTGCCTCAACCCTCCAGGAAGGCTTGGGTTGAACAGGTGATAAACTCTCTGTACCACAGCAATGTCACCGTACCAGGGCACCGGGTGGCATTTTAGCGTTGTCATTGAACTTTGCTTATCACTAGATTTTAGGTTTTTTACTTTTTTTTTTAATTTTAATTTTATTTTTTATTTACCCACTGCTAAGTTGCTGACTTTAGTGTTTTAGATCACATACCCCTTTTTGGGCAGTTCTCCAGGAATATCCCTTTTTTTTTTTCTTTCCCAAACTCACTGCCATGCAGCCCTTCCTGTACCTGGGCACCTGGGGGAACTTTGCTGGAGAATGGAGTGATGAATTTGGAAAAACCTTCAGCCTATTAATTGGTGGTTCACATTCTACAGACAAGTTTTATTATCAAAATTGTACTTGTTAATCCTTTGTTACAAAGACCAAGAAACCATCAGCTATAGTTAAAACGGAACTCTATTGACTGTCAGGGGAGGAGAAGGCTCTTGAAGCCATCGGATTTCTTTAAGAGAGCAAAGTTAGTCAGTCATCATCTGGATTTTATTGGATTTATTTATTTCACTTCATTAATTTTTAAAGTTTGCTTGCAAAGAAATATATATCCTCTTTGGAATTGCCTAAGTATTGGGATGAATATTTAACACATGATTCCCAGAGACATGGGGTTTTGAAACACACAATGTTGTAGCTATTACAAATTAATGAATGTTCTCTTAAATATTTCTGTTTTATATCTTTGCTTCCTTAAAGCCTTGCCAGTATAGGGGAAAAGAAAGCTTAATAAAAATAAGCAAGTTGCTTTTCAGTTTGCTAGAAGTGATTGATTTCTGTGGACATTTGAATGGCTCTTCCATCAGTGCTGGGAAACCGGTGCATGGATCTCATGGGCTTCTGAATCAGGTCCTGTGGTCTGAACTGAATCTTGTGTGAGTAGTCACAGCCCTGCTGAACTCTCCAGAGCTTTACTGATCCCTGCTAGCTGATCTTACAGTCTCTTTTCCCCCAAAATGTGTGCTTGCTTCGTTATAAACTGAGGCATTAGGTGCGTTAGAGGAGCATCTTCACTGCAGGCTTAGCCTGAGTTCTGGGAGCTGGTGCAAACCCCACCTGCCCTCTGGGCAGACAGGGACATGGTCCCCAAAGCCATGGGGACAAGTGGTGAAATGTGAAGGCTATGGGTGACAATCTCCAGCCAAACTACGGGTAAAAACATCTAACCTGACTGTGACTGCTGGTTTCATAGTATATAAGCTGAGTTCTGTATTAAAGCATCTTGCAGCAGCAGCAGCTATTGCTGGTTGCTGGCAATGAGCCTGGGGTAGATCACAGCAGCAGCACGGTAATAACAGACGGGGAGAGGCAAAAAAAGAAAGAAAAGGACTGGGTGTGTGTGGTTTGTGATCTGGTAGGTATCTGTTTTCCCCAGGTTTGGAAAATGTTTGACTCTTCCCATCTAGAATTAATTGGAGAATGATCCCGATTTTGCTGAATATTCATTTGATAGCAGTGAGAAAGGGAGAACGGCCAACGGAGAGCAGCACTGCTCCGGGAGGTCTATCCATCACCGAAGGTCCAACACAGGACCCTGCTTATTACACCAATTATAAACCCACATTTCTCAAATTTTAATTTGCTGCTTTAGTTCAGCTTGAGATCTTTCATGTTGCAATTGAACTCAGTAGTTCAGCAATTATTTTTCTGCTAATATAAATAAATAAATCGTGCTAAATGCCAAAGAAATATTTGAATCGAAGATAATTATTTCACTTTTATATGTTTGGTTGTTCAGTGTGGGTCAAAGCTGGGTCCAGAAGCTCACAGCTGCTGTACCATGTACCAGCAGTGCTGGATGCGTTGTGATCAGCTGTAACTCACGGAAAGCAGAGAAAAAATTATTACTAAAGAAGCAAAAGAGAGAAATAGAGAGTTCAGTACACTCAAACGGCAAACTTTAAAAGTTTCCATTGTTTACTTATCTAATTAAGAATCTATCTCCATATAGGCACCCGAACGGCAGGTACAAATATATCTAGATGTCTATCTTTGTTCCACTGTACGTTTGCCTGCAGGTCTCTATAGATAGAAACATAAAATGGCGTGTATATCCTGCTGGCTTTTGAAACTTACAGAAAATTACCAACAGTTTCTTTTCTCTAGTTTGCTCAAATGCTTGTGGTTAGATATTCTGAAAGTATAGAATTAAAAAAAAAAAAAAAGACAAAAAGACAAAAAGATTTAGACACTTTGAAAAGCAGTTGCTTTGTTAAAAATGCTTTTTTAAATTCTTCTTTTTAACAAGCCGACACACTATTTTGATTCTCAGCCTCTGTGTGTCCTATTTGATAACATAAAATCGGGTAATATTGCTGATAAATATTTATTCAGAGCTGGAGTCACGTACAGCGTGTGGCACCTGATGGCTGGAATTTCAGAGCAATATGGTGGGATTTACAGAGCAGGGCTGGATCGCGTGTTTGTTACCAGGAAAGTCTGGATATAATAAATGAAGCTTTTGCTCAGAGCACTCAGAGCCCTATTGCATCTTATTAACTGTCTCAAAATCCAAACTAAACAGAGAAGTTGAAAAGAAAAAATTTAAATAAGATTAAGAAGACTATTCCTTGTAATTATTTTATTCCAATAAGAATCAAAACATTTGGTAGCAGCACTTAAGCATGAAGAGTTAAATAAAAAGGGAAAATGCCTTAATGAAATTGTACCAAATGAACATAATGAACAGAAATCACATTTAATAATTGAATTAATCTGGCTTTCTTATCTCTTGCTTAAATTTGATTATCTTCTTGATTGTCCATAGTTATTCAAAATCTACAAAGAGTATGAGCACACCTGGCCTTATTATTTGCTAAAACAAGACTGAATCAACAGGGACAGCACTTTGAATGTAACAATTCACAGCAGTACTTGAAGACTCAAAGGAACACAGATCTGTTATGTGCTATTTTCAGCAGTTTCACTTCGAAAGTTATTCAAAAATTGGCCATAGATTAGTATTCAGTTAAACCCTTCACTCTGGTAAGTTTATGATGCTGTAGTGCTGTACATGAGCAACCAGTGCCCCCATTTTAAAATTTTTTTCCACTGCTGTGTCATGTAATACTGAATTAATTCAATATCATTTTTAGTTATGAATCTACTGAGTTTTCTTATTCTTGATATCATTAGGTTCTATTTTATGCACTTTTATATAAGTCAATTTCTAATGACATTGGTATGAATTACTACGAAAAAGTTAATGGCTTAATCCTGATATCCTCAAATAAATAGTGACTGGGCAATGACTTCAGTGACAGGAGGATTCCTCCAGCTTTCTCTTGTGATTTATAGCCTTAAGTCAGGAAAGCTCTTAAGCACAGGTACTAAGTTAACCACTTAGGTGCCAGTCATTTCAGGGGGATTTCAGTATCAGACCGTTGGGAACATATTGTTAATACTGCATTTGTGTCAGCTGCACTGCAACAACCAGCTAAAATCCAGCTGGCAAAATCCATCCAGTCTTGTGAGGAAAAAACACTTCATTAAATTTACAAAAATTAATATAGAAAATCATTAATCTGAAAGGGTTCTAGCTCAGAAATGAAAACAAACACAATACCCAATATTTTAAGGGGGTAAATACTTGCTGAGTTTCTGTTCCTCCCGCCGTGTGCTCTGAGGGGCTGAGCTGTGCATCAGGTGTCTAAGGAACCTGCAGCTTTTTTCCTGCTTCAAACTTTCTAGTTATTACAAGTAGCTGAAGAAAGGCTTTTGCAAGCTAAGTGAATTTATGACTAGCCCGGATTGGAAATCCTAACTGTTATTCAGCTGCAACTGGCTAGCCCTGTTGTAGGGAATTGTTCTGTTCCTTGATTGAATGGTTTTAATTTTCACTTTACTTCCATGTGTATTACAGCCTGCAAAATGAAAACTTGCTTTCTGTGAGCGTTCACTATGGCAGAAGAGACTCACACATGTCAGTTGGAAAAATTAAAATAAACCCCAAATCCACGAGAACAGGCAGAATCAAACAGTAACAGATCTGTACAGCGTTGCCTTTGGTGAGTCTCCGTAGCTGTGACCCATCCCTGCGCTTGAGTCTGCAGCCTGTAAGGAGGCAAAGCCTTCAGCTCTGAGGGGCCATAGGTTTTTTGAGAGGAGCATCTCATCAGCTGCAGGTTTGAGGTTGCTGACGTGCAAGTAGCTCTAAAATCAATGGTTTTGAAGGTCTGACCCTGTGTGGTGCTGAGCACTGTCCCCCATCAGCTGGGGACCTCCGTCACTGCACAGGGCACAGCCCAGAGAAGTTCCAATAAACCTGGTGGTGTCTTGGCATGGTGGTTTCATGGTAATGGATCAAGGTGTTGATGTTCTCCGAGGACAGTGTTGCTCCTGAAGGACTGTCCCCTTTTCATCGGATGTAAATGCAGACCTGCCTCTGGTTTTGGTGGAAGCTCCTCGTGTGGACTCAGTTTGGGCTGTGAGAGTGCTGGTGGCGTGAATTTGGGATCCACAGCTTTGAGGAGAGCTCTGCCTCGATGAACGAGCTGAAGCCACTCTAGGGTATTCACTTACTAAATTGTACCATGGAGCTGTGAACTAGCTGTATCTCCTGATATGACTTGGGAGTAGCAGAGCTCGGGGAGGCCTTTTCATAGGGTTTTGAAGAAGATGTTTTGCATTAGAGTGTAAAGAAAATTGAGGCTTAGTTTTGTGTATACAAAGGCACTGCGATGCAACGTTGGTCAAAAGGAGAAGGCGTCGCAAGCGTGTGACTGCAGATTGGGTGCTGGAGTTGGAGATGTGCTGGTCACAAGGGGAAGGGACCAAGCAGGGCCCTTGGAGCCCTTACTTAAATATCTTAAGGGTGAGTGCTAAGAAGAGGATGGGGCCAGGCTCTTTCCAGCCATGCCCAGCGACAGGACAAGGGGCAACAGGCACAAACTGCATCACAAGAAGTTCCAGCTCAATGTGAGGAAGAACTTCACTACCCTGCGGGTGATGGAGCCCTGGCACAGGCTGCCCAGAGAGGCGGTGGGGTCTCCTTCTCTGGAGACATTCAAACCTGCCTGGACGTGGTGGGTCCTGCTCTAGGAGAGCTGCTTCAGCAGGGGTGGGACGGGGTGAGCTCCAGCAGCCCCTTCCCACCCTGGCCCCGCTGTGACTCTGTGATTCTGACTGCTCCCAATAGTGAAGTGTATGCGTTTGGTGTGGTCAAAGCCTCCGCTTGCTGCACCTTCATCCTCTGGAGTGGGAGGAAGATGATGTTATAGGTTGGTAAACATGTAGCCACAACTCTTTTATTCATCGCAAGCAGTATTTTGAAGGACAAAAGACAAAATTTCAAGAAAATAATCAAGTTGCATTTAAAGCAGTTTGGGAATCTTTCATGTTTATCACTTGACCAAAAGGGAATCTTCCAAGAAAATAATCGTGATGAGTTTAAAGAAGTTTGGGAATCACTTGGCCAATGCACCCCAGCATCATTGCCTTTTGCAGGGGTCTCTGGGGCAGCACCAGGCATGACAAAGCATCCTTGCTTCCCCATGGTACAGCTGAGTCAGTGACCATCGGAGCATCCAGAAGATGCCCATGCTGCAGAGGGTGTTTAATGTGATGCCCTGTAGGCGTGCAGCGGTCACTCGGAGGTGAGATGGGTGGTCAGGAGAGCTCCTCAGCCTCTCACCCAAAAGCTGAGAGCAAATCTCAAAATGCCTGTAAGCCTCCCTCTCTCCCTGGAAAGGGCTGGGCCAGAATATCCCACTTCAAAAAAAGACCTAACAAAGGATTCATTGTTTGAAAAGTCCAGTTTCATCAAGTACCTTCTTGTTGCCCGCTTTCTGTGAGTTTGATTTATGTGCTATTTGCCATGAAGTCTTTCTGCACGTGTTTGCTCGTGACACAGGGAAGTTTGTGTGACCGTCCCCTGGCCATGCCTGTGTTATCCAGGGGGCTTTGGGCTGGGACAGTGGTGGAGCTGAGGCTTTTAAACACGCTCCTGAGCTGTGCTGCAGCCTTGTGATTTAGCAACGTGAATACAGCGAGCGTACTGTGTTATGAACCCAAAACACAGTAAACTTTGTCTGCTTTGCTAGAAAGGTGCCTACAGAGGAGAAGTTCAGCTGCAGCTGGTACCAGCAGAGCTTTCACCCGTACTCTTTGTTCCATGCAAGCGCTTGCCTCCACCAAGAGAGGCTATAAAAGCTGACTTTTGTCTGTGCAACTGGTGATGAATCATACCTCCTCATTCCTGCATGATATCACCGAGCCTGCAGAAGTCTGGGAGTAGGCTGGCCTGAGGTTTTCTTGCTTGCGTTAGAAAATCCACCCAGCCAAACACTGAAATTTGCCTTGCAGAGAGCTGGAGGGCTAGTTTCTGTCCCATCTCTCCTGCCCTTGCCATTCGGTGACGAGGAGCGCTTCCCCAAAGGACTGGGTTAAAGATGTTCACAAACGCGGTGGGTCAGCACCGGCATCTCCTTCCTTTTAGAAGGAAAAAGAAAAAAATCCTTTCTGTAAAAGAAACTAAGTTCACTGGAAAGCAGCAACAATAAAAAAAGAGAAAAGGAAAAGAGCAGAGAAAAAAATGGGGACTGCAATTCTCCAGAGTCAAACTTTTTCCACTGGCGTTCATCAGGGCTTCATTACTGGGGTGGTTTCTGAATTGCGCCCAGGCTGTGAGCGGCAGGCTCTGCTGCACAGCAGACCATCGGGGTTTTCACAGTAATTTGCTGGCATAGAAAATAGATGATCAAAACACAGAAATTCCCACTATTAAAGTATTCATTTCAAAAGCTGATGGGAAAGCGGCTGGTTCTGAGGCACTTTCTCTTCAAGGCCTTTTGAATGCTCAGCCTACGTTACCCCTCATGTAACTTAAGGCTCGTTGACAACTTAACCCAAGTAAAATACAATTAGAATTAGCCAAATTGGCATAAGCTTGTGGGTATGCTTATTCCAAATGAGACTGCATTTCAAAATACATTAAACTGAGCTGAAGTAGAGGCAGTTTTACCCTGAATAAAAGTATCTGCAGTTGAAGACTGATGGAAAGTGTCCACATGTAGAGCAGCCCTCAGATTTCAGAACTGCATCAGGAATTAATTTGGCACCCCTCTATCAGCGATAGATGTTTTTTTTTCCCTGGATTTGGGGAATGAGAACATCAGCCAAAGAACTCCACATTTCCACATTTCATAGGTGCCTCATTTTCTTTCAGATGCTCACATACCTTTTCACATGTGCTTCACACGTACAGTCTTGCAGCCTGCGAAGGACCCAGTTGTACTCTCACTTTAGTCAGCCAAAGTGGGCTCAAACATATCTATTTCTGTCTTTGATAACTTGAGAATTTTTACATTATATTTGAAGTCATTTCCAAAACCTAATTGGAGTTCTACTTCTGGGTGAGAAATCAACAGAACCAACAGAAGATGATGTATGAACCTTGCTGTGGGAGCAAGCCTTAACACCCAGCTAAAACACAGTATCTCCAACATGCTCATTCTCCTGCTGAGTGCTGAAACCCTGCAGCAAGCTCTAGCAGAGACCACACATTATTCAAAAGAGAGGTCAAACGTGTTCATAAATTCAACCTCATCACTCCATTCGCTTTATCTTTTTTCCCCCCAATATTTTCCTCAGTGCTGTTTCCAGTATTTTTCCACCCTGAAGCCTTATCATCTCTTTGTTTCTTTTTTGAATATTCCATTCTGGCTCTCCTTTGCCACTGGTGACACTCTCGGTTTCCTTCCTTTGTTATCACAGACGGACTGGGTAAACTACGGCTATTCAGCTTTGTGTCCCATTTTGAATGAGCATTCAGGTTTTCCATTTGCCGCCCTCCCAATGTCTAGCAGAGGTCCCGTGCTTATCTGGAGGCCTGACAACGACCCCCTCAATGCTGTTTTTGAACATCTGCCCACATGAGAGTGATCTCAAGCATCATTATGGCTTGATAGTTCTTCAGGTCAGGAGATTTTCTTGCTCTACAAATTCCCTTCTTCTGGACTATGGCTGTTTCTCCTTAGAGCGGCTTCAGGAGGCTGCAGTTAGCCATGAGTCCTCTATTGCAGCAGGCTGGGTCTAGTGGGAGTAGAAATGAGTTCCACTGATGTTTTCACATCAGTTTAAGGGTGATAAGTTGATGTATGGGTTGTTAGGAAAATATTCTTCAGTGTTTTCATAGAATCGTAGAATGGCTTGGGCTGGGTTGGAAGGGACCTTAAAGACCATGCAGTTCCAACCCCCTGCCATGGGCAGGGACACCGGCCACCAGCCCAGGTTGCCCCCAGCCCCATCCAGCCTGGCCTTGAGCACTGCCAGGGATGGGGCACCCACAGCTGCTCTGGGCAGCCTGTGCCAGCACCTCACTGCCCTCACAGCGAAGAATTTCTCCCTAATATCTAATCTAAATCTCCCCTCTTTCAGCTTAAAGCCATTCCCCTTTGACCTATCTCTAAGGTAAGGAAAATATTTTTATAGCCCCTCTGTTTCAACTCATGGTGGTTACCCAAGGCATGAGATCTTTCTCTTTCAGTGTAGCTGCTGTTGGAAATATTTTAAACTAATGTACAGATATGTTTCATAGGATGCACTTAGTAATCCATGAAAACATCTATATGTAATTTTTAAATGAAGGTGGGAATCTAAGATAGTTCCTTGGCTGCAGAGTGGAACAATCAGTGATGCCCCTTTAGACCATTTGTGAACAGCTTAATGCAGATCTTTGACATCTAAAAGTAACTTTAAGCACCAAACTAGATGTCAGCTTGTGAGCTGACCTTCCGAACAGCCGCACCCCTGTGAAAATTGGGTTTCTCATGGTTTGTGTTTGAAACTCGTTTGTTGTGAATAGTCACTTGTAAGTTCTAACGCTGGTTGTTCCTCCTAGTATTTGTACTTGGAAACGGTCCCTGAAAGTGGTGCTGATCACGTGAATTCAAAATGATTGTGGGAGTAAAGACTCTAAGCAATGTTCCATGGTATTTGTGCAATTTGCCCTCCCAGTAGCCAGTGTTTCTCAGAGTATAACCTCTTTTCCTTTCTTACATTAATCAGTAGTCCTTGACAGTTTCATCTTAATTTCCATTTCCATTGCCTAAATGCGTCCTTTCTGGTGCCTTCCTAACCCGATGGGATTCATGTACAACAGATTCTTAAGGGTTTCAGTTTCTTTCTTTATTTAATAGTTAAAAAAATCCAAAGCATAAAAAAAACCCCACTGACCCAACATCTTGTGAAAACAGTTAATTTTGAAACTCATTATCTGGATTAAGTCCAGGCAAATCTCAACCCTACGGCAGATTTAACTGCAGGTTTCCAAAGGATTACTTAATTTATAGGCTTTGCAGGATCTCTCAGATCTGAGTTATTATTTTGGCTTTTGAAAGTTCCTTGGCGGATGCCCAAGTGTTGAGAACTGTCATTCTGAGTTCCATTTAATTCATTTGTTTGTCTAAGTAATTTCTAAAAAGTTTATCTCGTGGATCTAAGCATCCCACAGAGAAAAATCCGGCTGTGATAGAAATCATTAGGATAATGAAAAATTGGTCCAGTAGAATTTCTTCTTCTGTAATCACCTTCAGGTGGAGCAGCCTGCTGCCTCCCAAAGCTTTCTAGCTTTGTAGGATCGTTACGAAGCAAAAATGTATGCAAGAAACTATCCTGTGCATGGCCAGTTCTAGCTTTGATTTGCTTAAACACTGTGCAGCAGACACAGATTCACAGTAAGGACCATGGTAAATCCTTTGTAAGATGTAGTCAAAGGGTAAAAAGCAGCCAAAACGCATTTTATTCTTCTGTTCTGGCAAATATTAGCAAGACAGTTCTTGTGCATTATTCTAATCCTTGCTCATCAGACGACAAGTCATCTACCAGCATTTCATACGGCTGGGGTTTTGCAGCCCGCTAAACAGCAAGGATAAATCCCCACCTCACAAACGTTGCAGACTAAACACAAGATAAGAGCTGGCGGATGGATTTCCCAAGGGGGAACACCAGGAAGCAATGACACGCATGGTCGGCTCGTGTCAGAGCACAGCAGCAGCCTGTACTCGGTAACGGGCAGCTTTGCAGAAGGGTGAGGAGAAGAACATGGCAGCTTGTCACAGAGAGCTCACAAAATGTTTTGTTTTACTTTTTACAAACAAAATACGATCTTTTTTCGTATGGCCTGCTTCCTATCAATTTTGCTGAAAAATGAATTGGCCCTGTGTTCACCCCATTCTCAGTCCCACTTTCCACCTCAGGCAGCGGAGCAAACAGATGACCAAGTGCCTGTTAGCTCGGGTCTAATCTTATGCCCAGCCTCTAATCCCCAGGCTGAGACTAACCAAATGATGAGCATCATGAAGTGGGCAGGTGGGGACCTTGCTGGGGCTGTCCTGCTGCCCTGCTGCCACCAGCTGCTGCACCAGGGGAGATGCTCGGTTCCTTTTCATCTCACCCATGAGGTTGCAAGCCTGCGATGCATTGACCAGATGCAAGGAGCTGGTCTGTTTGCTTTGGGGGTGCATGACCTCCTCCCCACGGCTTCAGCTGCTGCCCTGGCGCTGACAGTGAGGGCAGGATTAACCCTGGTTCTTCCTCCTCGTGAGCTGGAACCTCTTCGCAGGCACGGCAATGTGATCGATGAGAGGCAGTTGTGAAAACAAGAAGAAATATTGACATAATATTGTAAGCAGAAGATGAAATTACAAGTGATCTGCTTTTTCTGTAAGGCTAATGTTCCCATTATGGGATTAAACTGATTGATTTCCCGTCAGAAACGCTGCCTGGAAGAACAAAGTCAAAACTTCTGGTATAATGTGAGTCACTTCACCGAGCAGCTAAACACTGAGCTTTTGTCTTCTTTTTCCTTGTGAAATCATGACAGATGTCAGCTGTTGGTATATTCTGCAAACAAATTAATTGGTACATTTTTAGTATCATTATTTCATACAGTAAAAATGAAGCAATAGTACCTATCTAGCAGAGGAGGTCCCCAGCCTTTCTTTGGGACCGCAGCGTTTACCACCCTAACTCTTGACTCTGTTGATAGCAATGCTTCCTTTTTTGGGTGTTGTACAGCTCCAGCATGCAGACAACTGGAGAAAATTAAGCTGAATGTTCCCAATTTATGCAGGTCAAGGAAAGTTTGCCTTTTATCGTTCAGAGGTAAGTACAGCAAACTAACTGTTTTTGAAGGGCTGAGTTCCACAGATGCCGTATTAAGCCTCAGTAATCACAAAGGTTTCTGTAGGTGGGTTTCACAGGAGCTTTCTCGTTCATGTCAGAGTATCCCACAGCCTTAAACTGATAGGGACAGAGGGACAAAGAGTACGCTAAAAAGTAGGATAGGCCTTGTAATCTCTCTGTGCATTCTGCCGGGGTTCATTTAGCCCAATCCATCAGCTGGTGTCTCGCCCCGTGCTAAGGGATTCATGCTGTGCCGAGGGCATCCGATACGATGTCCAGGGGGAATCCAGGGTGAGCTGTCCTCACCCAGTGTGAAACGCTGCACTCTGCGAAGTGTAAACTGCCTGGCAAGGGCAAAGCAAGGCCAGTAAAATTGCTCAGGGTGTGAGAACGGGACGTAAGGCACACAGTTCAGCTCAGTACTTGGCATAGATTCTTTCTCCCTCCGCTCAGGCTGTTCTTCATCACTTACAGGACTTTTGCAGAAGTTATCCACAGAGGCACAAGCGTCTTCACACCACAGGTGAAAACGCGCTAACATGCAGTCACAACATCACTTCTTAGGGAACTGACGGAAACATGCCCTAGGATTAAATGGAAAATGCAGTACATATTTGGGGATGTTTATCCTGGATATGAGACGCGCATTTAACAATTCAAACTCTCCCAGTTTCCTGAGTTCATCAGATTGCTGGAGGAGGATCTCCAAAAATCTTTTGAAAAATATTTTGCTTGAAGTTTGAGGTGAAACGCTTTGAAGTGCTCAAGCTAGACAGAAGAATAAGCATTCATCATCCATGAGCGTTAAATGAAGACACTCAGTAACACCAAATGAAGAAACTCGCCACTGATGTAATGGGCTTTAGCTCAGCCCTCATTTTTTGGTTACTATAAAGAAACAAATGGACTGAACCTTCCTCTGCCCCCTTGCAGGCCAGAATTAAGATGCTTCGGTGTCCAAATCCTGCCATTTCTGGCAGTGAATCTCCTGAGCACCAAGTGAGACCAAAAGCAGGCAAATAACATGCAAATATAATTTTCAAGATTGCCATCACAATTCAAGATTGGTCTTTTGAATTACTATGTCTCTTGTCTTATTTCTCTCTTAATATTCTCTAAGTCTGCCTTTGAGCACCCAGATTACACAAGCGTAACAGCACAAATTCAGAAACCCTGAACACAGGCAGTAACTTTACTGAGTAGGCAAAAGATAAAAGTAAATGCCAATATTTGTATTCTAGCATATAAGCAGGAATTCATAAATGCTTGCAGGAATGTAACGTATCAACCTCCTTAAACAGCCATATCCTGTTTCTTTTGTTTCCCTCTCTGCCTTTGCAGTGACTGTTGCTACAACACCATCCATCATTGCTCCTTTCATCTGTCAGGCCCTCCAGCCGCCCGCCTGCAGCTCCGTACCTGCCCCCTCAGGTCTGAGCTGTCTGGATTTCCCCCGTGTTTGTCGTTTTAGGCTGTGGATGCCCATCCTTTTCAGCTGAAGCTGTGTGGGCGATGAGGTTATCCCCTCCGGTTCCTCAGCACCTTTCCCGTACCTGCTCAGCAGGTTGCATGAATAGGTTTCAGTCAAAGAAGATTAGTTTTAGGAGGTTGCATCGTAGGGCATTCTTACTGGGGACTGGAAGGACGGTTAAGATGGGCATGGTCTTAGGCTGAGACTGAGAATGTGATAGCTGCAGGCAGAGGACAACGCACATCAACACCCCTGTTCAGAGAAGTTCAAGCACATCTTTGTCCATCCCTTTCCTTTGGTATCATCAAGTTCTTGACACCTAATTATGTGGCTGATGAGCTGCAGGCTCCTGCCACTGAAGATGCTCCTCTGATCTCTTCAGGGCATTGTGCTTGGTTAGTTGCCTTCTGGAACATATTCCTTGAATAAACTAATTTGGCACAAATGGTAATTTAATTTTCTTTTTTCCCCTCATTCCAAGCATGCTGTTACTCAGATGTGGAAAAGCTGAGCCTGAAACAAACTTTTAAAGTATTTTGAAGGATTTGTCATTACTCAGAGAAATAGGTCTGACATTTACTGGAGCACAAAGAAGTGGAGAGAAAGAAATGCATTACTCAGAAACAGCATCGGCCAGGCCGAAGTTCTGCCTTCGGCTGCATCTGGGCAACTCATTTAGGTTGAGAGAGCCATGTTGCATGATTTGGAGTAGAATTTGCCCTCAGAGTTTAAATAAAATAAATGATATTTAAGAACCTGCAAGGCTGTTAGGCGACACTGTACAGAAACGTGTCTAACAGCCTTGAGAACTTTGATCCAATATTCAGTGATGTCAATAGAAAAGCTCCCACCAGTGGTGGCGGGATCAATGAGCAGCTTGGCTGTTATCCCGAGTGTTTAGTGGGCATTAGGCTAATCAGTGATTCTACCTAATAAAGAGATGGATCTCGCTATTTATTGTCTAACACACAGAGCTCCTGATGTTTTTCAGTCTTTTTTCTGGCTTTCTTAGGAAAGGCTATGACTTAACTATGGAGTAAAACTGCCTTACGCTGTGAAAAAATAACAAGAAACAATTCAAGGAGCATGGAAAGCAAATGTGATGAACATTTGAAGTATTTGTCTGCTTCAAGCGCAGTATTACATTATGGTAATCAATCTACACCTAAACTTTAATTTATTGTTAAGAAAATAACTCCCATCTGCTTCTCTAACCAAGGCATTTAAGGCCCTTTTGCAAAAATCATCTCCAAATTTGTCCTCGCAGAGAGGATAAATAATGTTTCTAACAAATGAGTGAGACTGTGGCGTCAAATGGTTAAATAACCAGTTCCAAGACAAACAGGCAGCTCGTGCTAGAAATTGTACCCGACCTAATTCCCTCTTCTGTGGTTTAAGCAAAAGACGGATGGGTCTGAAAAAGCTGTGCGGGATAGAGGGTCCTCTTCAGTCCCATCGGTTGCCCCGAGGTCCCTCTGGACACACCACCAGTTAGCAGGAGAAGCTAATGGCATGCCACCAAAAGGAAATTATTTCATCTTTTAAAGACATCATACAAAGTAACACTTGGTTGCCGAAGAATATGGTATTTTTACGGATGTTTAGGCCTGCAAGGCGAGGTGTCACAATATCAAACAAATCCTAGCAATTCAGGGGGCTCATAAAATGTGCAGGAAGGATGAATTGTTCAAACTTTTTAATTCCTCTGCACCTCTTTGAAGATTCGATGTGTTTTTTCGGTTGGCTTTAAATCTTAATGGTGCTCTAAAACTGGTTATTTTTCCTCAGTGACACTAATGTCGACCTGTTGATGGTTGTGCTGAGCGTGGCCAGCAGCTGCTCTCAGGCCGGCTGCCCCCGCCGCACAGCTGCACAGCACCAGGGCATCGCCTCCGCTCGCCTGCTCCCAGGAAAACCCCGTCAGGCCCGAGTTGCATCGTTTTTCTTTAGTTCACCCCACGAACCGTTCACTGCTTCTTTCAATATCTTAATTTCAGCACTACTTTTAAAGCCATCAGTGCCGCTGCCGAGGGAGAAAGAACACAAATACTTGGCGCAAGTCAATATTTACTTTTCTGTTTTCATGGACATGGAGTCCATTGTGCCTGTTCAGAATGTCTCGGGAGAAGCATGAATAGTTTAAACATGTGTTCAAGGAAGCTTTTTAGTTTATGGATCCCCAGGTATTTTTCCAAGTTATAGAATTTCTTAAATAGGTGTACTATTGTTCTTCTGAAAGAGACTGAAAAAATAATTCTGAACGGAAGTACTCTTTCAACCATACTTTGCAAAGCAAGTGAAATTGCTGAGTTAGTGCTAAGGACAGCCCAGCATGGCTCCGGCCCCTCGGCTGCCTTCCCGGGGGCTCCCACGCGTGGCCCATCTGCCCATCTCCTGCAGGAGGCACGGCCCAGCCATGCCATGGCCACAGCGAGCATCCCTCCAGGACAGCACCACCAGCCTCTTCATGCCTTTCAGGTATGTGTCAAGTGAGTATTTCTCCAATCCTCTTCACCAGAGGTCAATGTAACCTCCTGGGGGAAAGAAAAATTAATTGGATTTCTTGTGTAGCATTGGCACAATGGTTTTAACTGACAACCACATAAAGAGGTTACTCTGGGGGTTGTGTTTTTCCCCCGTTTCACTTGTATGCAGAAACACATGGGTCAGTTTGGGTGGGTTTTAGCAGCATTTTCGCAGATTGCTTTGGGATGTCTCCAGAGGTCAGTGGCCCAAACGTGGCGAAGCAGCGAGGTGAGGAGCAGGGAGCACTGCGGGACAGGTGCTGGGCAATGCCCCCTGCCCAGGAGCTGCCCCTGCCCCTGCTCTGCTCGTCCCTAACAGATGCTCATCATGAAGGCTTGATGATTATGGAAAGATTTTACAGTTACACAGTTATTTTGTGTTGGCTAACTCAGTTTGGGAGTGTAGTGCAGATGTAGCTGTGGGAGCCCAGGTTGTGGCTTTTGCATAAGCTTTCCCCACAGCCGCCTTTCAGAAAGGCACTCATTAACGTATGCTGGCCAACACACATGAACAAAACACCTTGAAGAATCACAGGGCACGTAAGGCTGAACTGGACCTCTGGAGGTCATCACACCCAAGCTCTGGCTCAAAGCAGGGCCAGCTTTGTAGTCAGACCTCATTTCAAGTCAGATGGGGTCTGAAGAGCTGAAGAAGGAAGGATGTCTAGTGCTTTTGAAATGCCACAGAAACCTTGAGCATCTTGATGGTTCACAAACTGAAGCTGGGATGGAGCAGGCACGTAGCTGAGTTCAACAGCAGAAAGGTTTCTCTGCATCTCACAGACACTGAGCATCAACTGCTGATGACTCATTTGGAAATGATTTGTTGGCAGCTTGTCCCCAACCAGCACGCAGCCTCCATCCGACCGTTCCCACAGACCCCCTCGCTGCACATGCCGTTTCCATGCTGTTGAGCAGGGATGAAATCCAGCTGAAAACAATAGACACCAGGGAAAAAAAACCCTAAAAGTTTCTGATCCTGTAAGGGATTTGACAAAGGAAATAGTGGAAGTCCCTTTGCTGAACTTGGCAAAAAATTTTGGACAATGCTGTCAGGAAAATATTCTTCACTGAATGAGTGAGGCAACTTATTAGGTCTTTTCTCTATTTCTGTGACTATGAAGACAGAATTAATGAGTAAGAGGCCGTTATGGCCGGTTTCCAACTCAATAGTTACAACATGCTTAGGAAAGCATACTTTTTCTTTCCTTTTGGACAATCAGACATGGTATTTTTAGTCCTGGACAGAGCTTTATCCTCTGTAATGATGTAAGGTTCCTGTTAGCTCATCAGATTGGGTCACCCACTGTAAAAAGCTAAAAAGAGACAAAATTGCACACCCCATTAGGTCTGAGCATCAGCTCGAGTCGGGACGGCGGGGGGAGACTTTCTGCTGCTGAATCGCACCCAAGCAGTGGAGCAGGCAGGATGCAGAAGCCCAAACAAACCGCAAAGCCTGATTTTGGTTTGAACTGAACTCCTGTTAATTTATGTCCATTTATGGAGTTATTTTAGGTTAGACGGTATATTATGCTACTTTATGGCTGCTTCATTTGAGACAAAATATGTGATGACCTAAACAAATACTGAAATCCACAAATTATACCCAGGTGGCAAATTTATTGTTCGTGTTTTTAAAAGCCTTTTTTTTATAATCCTTCTCGTGGGCAGCTAATCAGCGAGGCTGGATCTCTGGCTGGTGTCAGCCTCTGTAGTTGTGTCCAAGCGTATTCATCTCTGCTGCTTTATGCCAGCTACCAGTTTGCCTCATATATTTTCATGTTCTTATACTGAGAAAACTCTTAACTTTTGTTGCAGTGCTGATATTTTCAGAAATAGAGGGCTTACAGCTGGAGTGGATGTTGTAAGTGATAAATACCTTAATTTTGTAAGGGTGGTGGTTTGCCAGAGGGGCAAGGGGGCTGTCCCTGTCAGAGCTGGCTGAGGCACAGCAGCTCCCGGTGGCTTTTTGGTGGCCGAGACCTTGCAGGCTGCAGTGGCTCCAGTCCTCCTGCATCCCAGCATCTCACTCCTTTGGACATGGTTTCTGTGTAGCTGGAGGTCTCTGCCTCTCCCAGCTCGCACCCCCAGGGTTGTGTATCTCCGCTATAAGTGTTCTCAGGAGGGTTTTTTTCAGTCTTTTTTCAGTCTCCTGTTTTTTCCTCTTGCAGGCAATCAAATCACATTCACCTAAAGCTTTCTATGTGCAAGAAACTAAAGTAATTTCCTTTGAACATTAATTTGAGGGTTGTTAGTTTATAAGAAATCTGGTGTTCTTCCATCGCCCTTCCCAGGCACTTCCTCGGCTTTCCTGGCCCGCGCGCCTGTAGGAAACGCAGGTGCCTCAACCTCAGGCTGCTGGCACCCAGCGCCATGGGAGAACAAGGGTAAGAACCTGTACGCCTCAAATATTCAGCCTGATGATTTCCTAAATCCTCTCAGAATGGCAAGTTTGCAGCTCCTAGTTATAGGTGCTAAGCACTCTTAAAAAAAAAAAAAACAACCAAAAAATCCCAAAACAGACGTTTTCTTGTAGATCTATAAAATATATAGGGTCAATTCCTTATGTGGGGTGAGTCAGCATAGCCTTGGGAACTTAACAAATAGCTGCTGTCCCTGTCGTGCATGGGGACACTTCCATGGCGCTTTGTGTAAACCCTTGATTTTCCTTGTTGGAGGCATGGTCCCTACTTGACTGACCCACTCACCCAAAGCAACAGGACATTTTAAATGGATGGATGCAGACAGACACGACTTCCAGGTGATATGTCATGCACAGATGCCCAAATATAATTTTGGGGTGTAGAAAAGACCTTTGTGGTCCATTGGAGGTGCCTGAGAGGGAAGCTTCTGAGTGAGGCTGGTGCCTAAAGGGGATTTACTTCTGCTGAATGCACTAAGGGGCCCCTAAACATTTTGTGTATTGGCTCCGATCCAACCCACGTGAGCACTCCTGTCAATGTGGCTTTTCGGAGCAGGCCAGAAGATGGAATGGATTGCTTGTGATATTTCCCAGACATTTGCTTTATAGTCACTGAAGACAAAATGCTATTTGGTTTCTAATGAAACAGGGATGTTTCTAAGCATAATGAAGTTTTTGCCTTTATTTTGCTTTTCATAGCCCGATGTTATGTGACATATAAAACCACCCCATTTGTTTTCCATTGCCTGTAAGTAAATTCCCCCACAGGACCACCACGGAGCAGATACTATCGAGGAGGCCAGCCCTGCTCCACAGTCCCATCCCCCAGGCTGTCGGACCCCTGGCCCCGGCTCACCTCGCCGCAGAGCGGTAACTGCTGAGTGATGCAGCATCCACCCCGTGCAAACACTGTGCATGCTCCCTAGCGTGCTGTGTCCCCTACAGGCACCAAGAGCCATCTCTGTCACAAATGTGTCACTGTTATGCCATAGCACATGTTTAGTCCTAATTTCTGTGGGTGTTTTTCAGCCAGATACTGCCCCTACTCCATCCCACAGTACAGCTGGACGTGTAAATGCATGTAACATTTTTGAGTCAGTGCAAACGCATTTGCTTTGTTGAGAACAGTGATTTATCTCCTGCAGAAGCCAAACACACCTATGTCATAAAACATGATCATAGTGAATAAAACCACAAGGTGGATGTGAGGAGGATACAGTGGTTTTGGCCTTTTAGTATAGAAGAATTGTTTTGGGCAATAGCTCCTGTTTCTATAGCATCGTCCATCTGCGAGGCTGACGGCAGAGCTGTAGGGAGTGTTTTGGCACCAGGGCAGCTCTGTGGCTCCCAGCTGCCAGCTCCTCAAACCCTGCTGGCATGTCCCTTTGAAGCGGCCCCAGCCCTGGCACGTCCTCCTGCCCTTCTGCAACTGCACTGGGGGCAAAACCAGCTGGCACAAGCTTGGCACCGGGTAGGAGCTGATATATCCCCCTTCCTGGTATCGCCAAGGCTAATGGATGGAGGCTGGAAATCTTGCTGTGAGATGGAGAGAAGGAAAAGATTTTTTTCAGGTTGCAAAGCTGAGATGTGCAAAAATGAAGTGACTGGCCTTTGGGAACAAAAGCACAGTCCATGGCTTTCAAATTGCAATCCCATGAATTCACACAAACCCATCTTTCTGCTCCCCTCTGGCCAGCTGTAGGTGTGCCTCGGTGGCTTGGGGAGCCGGCACCTGGAGGAACAGTGGTGTGGGAGCAGCAGGCAGCAGAAGCCAGCCCGGGGGTGTCACACGTGGAGGGGCCCATGGCTCCTCTCCCCTGGCACTCACTGCTCTCTCAGTTGGGTATTTCAAAAGCACGTGGAGAATCAAGCACGCCGTGATGGACATTTCCCACATGAAGCCGGCTTGCCAGAGCTTGCGGGCTGCACTGGGGCTTCATTTCCTTCAGTGTCTGGAAGTCATGTTAGGAGCACCTGCTTCTCTTCACGGACGATAACTAATACACAGTCCTATACTTCTTCTGCATTTAATGAAGGAATTACTCCCTAAAGAACTCAGTACAAAATTCCTGTGTTGTTAAAGATGTGCCAACATTTTCTTTGCAAATCTTTAGTTCCCACCGAAGTTAGTGGAAAGATGTCTTTTAACTTGCTGTGGCTGGGTTGGGGCCCTAAATTGAGTTCACTTCAGGATAACTCCGAGGAAACCTGTTGTTTTCTAAATGTGGAAGAAATCATATATTCCACTTGCTGTGATTGCCAAGGAAAAAATACAAGTGGTGGGTTTTTTTTTTTAGCGTTAGACTTTTTGCTATTATGCTCTAGGACTAGGTGCTCACAAATGCATATATGCTGATCTACACCGTTGGTGTAATGCAGTATTAATAACAATGTGACTGGAAAAAACATTTGAACCTGTTAAGAAAATATGTTCCCACAACTCTTAGTGTATCTTGAGTTGAACTCAGCTGGTCTTGATTAATTTGCACTTGACTACTGAATATACTTCTGTAATTGAATTCAGGGCAGCAGTAATGCTCTACAGTATCTGGGTTTCTAATTAAATCCAATAAATGTTTCATTAAAGTGAATTGATCTTCTGCTTGGATGTATCAGCTCTTCCTTACCACAGTGCTTAGTGAAGGAGAACATACAGCTGCTGAAATCCAACATACATTTGCAATTAGTGCCACAGATAATCTCTCAGGAATATGAGATTTTTCAGGATACTCTCTCTGCAATCAATTTCTAAACCAGCTAATTTATAAATCAGTTTATTAGTAATCAGAGGTCAAATCTTTGGATGAGGGACACCTAATGAATGTCAGCTTCTCCTGTGCAGAGCGTCAGCCAATTCCACATGTAAAGAAAACCAACCTCTGTTCAGACTTTTGGAACAACAAAAGGAATCCATGCTCCTTGAATTATTAAAATGCCAGAGGGGGACAGCCCTGACTTGACTGCTGAGTGTCTGCGTGGCCTGGGTGGGCAATCAGTGCAGTCCCGGGTATTGCAGGTGGGGACCCGAGAGTGTCTGCTCTGGTCCTGGCTCCACTGCTGCAGGAGCCGCACAAGCCCCACGCGCCTCCAGCCCTGCTGTACACCAGGGAAACCTCCCCAGCTTCCGCTGGAAAACACCTGGAGATGCACAGAGAGGGATCAGCATCTTAGGCTGTTGCTGTTGCTCTGGGCATCAAAAACCCTCTGAAACAGCCTCTTTGTTTTGGAGTCTGCCTGCGAGAATAAAACACAGTATTCTGGACTATTAGCTCATTTAGAAATGCCACAAAGACACTATGTTTCAGAAAAGTTTTAAAATAAACTATATTTTATTTTATTTTTTAAATAGGCTCCAAGGTTTATAAGGATTTGCTCTTCATTTATTTCTGGAGCCCTATTTGCAATTTTTTCCCCCTTTTTCTGTGTGATGGTAGCCAAATGGCCATTATAAATCTTGGACTGCAGCGTTTTGGTGAGTCAGTGTCTGCTTTTACAGCAGAAGGCAAGCTAGGGTTACCATTGGGGTTGTTTATATGTAATCATGTTAATTAATTGCTGAAGATACGCTTTGGGTTTACATCACTCCATTGTTATTGGGCTGTGTTCATCCTGGCTAAACACGGTTTATTTTCAGCTGCTGCCCTCTCCTTCCCTTCCAGCTGTTTGCCTTGCCGTGCCCCGGCGTGAAATACACGGAGGCGTTTTAGCCAGAACCCCCAAATTCCTGTCACCACCTTCACGGTGGTTGCAGCTGTGAGCCCTGGCTTGGGAGAACAACTCCAAGAGGCTGGAGCCGGTGGTGCCTGCACCCTGGGGAGCATCTTCTCCGCTGCCCTTCCCTGTGGCTGGAAAGCGCTGGTCTTCTCCAACCTAAATGATTCTATCATGCTATTAATTAGTCACTTGCACAATTACTGTCAACAGCTCAATTAGACTCTGTTTGCTTTAAAGTCTGGAGAGCACCTCTGCTAACAAAGCTTTGCCCATTTGTCTCAGCTAAGCTTCTGGCCCCATGCATTGATTGGCTCATTGCTAATTATTTATTTGAGGAAATCAGCGGTGGTTCTTAAATACGGATTTTTACTGGCAAAGACAGCGCAGGAGTCTGGATTCTTGAGTGTATCCATTTTACCCAGAAACTCAGAGGGTGCAGAGAGGACAGACCTGGCCAAGCACCATGGTCAATGAGGATGTCTGTTGGAGTGGAAGACAAGCGGCTTCCTAAAAGGAGCCAGCTGGGTGCACCAACAGGGATGGGATGGGATGGGATGGGATGGCATGGCATGAGATGGCATGGAGAAGGCAGAGGTGCAGCTGGCACAGCTGTTTGCCCTGAAAGAGCAGGGAAACACAGCCTCTCTCATCACTGCTCCCCTCCAGGGTTAGCATCCATTGTCAGAATGGTGGTTGATTACCGGCCCTGCTGCAAACATCACCTTCTACAAACTGCTCCGCACAGCCAGGCTGCACTGTGTTGTGCCAAGCGCAGGGTGCTGGGGCAGGAGCTGGGGCAGACCACAGCCATTTGCCCTGCCTCCTCCTCCCTCTCCCTGTGGGACACAGACCTTCCTTCTCATCCTCTACGGGAGCAGGACGAGGGCTCCCCTGCCTCAGCTACACACCCTGGTCATTCCCAGCGGCTCTCCTTGGGGCTGCTCCCTGCCTTGTTTTCCAAACTTCTCATTAATTAAGTCAGGAGGATTTACAGAGGTAGAAATGCACTCGAGACTACCTCCAGACACAATACCATGCACAACTGGGAGCACTGTGGGCGTATTTCTGGTCTCCGAGGTGAACAGCAGATGTGAGCAGGGACTGCAAGCTCCCCTGATAATTTAGCGTAATAATGGTGTTAGCAAGCGCCAAATTGCTAACTTGATTGTGAATGAAAATAATCATTCTGCCAGAGCATTGCCACAAAAACTTTAAGACCAATGAAATCAGACTGGCCCGGAATGAAATCCACTCGTTGTATCAAAATGACCATAACATCTTGTGCATCTTTATTGCCAAGTATGTTGGCTTTTGGGTTATTTGACAAAATATGGCCTCAGCTGCTCTCTGCTGTTTGGCACCATGTCAGGAGACCATGGAAAACAGGGAATCCTATTCCAGCGGCTTTTAGAAAGGAGGTGAAAAAAAAGGAAAAGAAAGTCAACATAGGGTACTTTTTACAATAATGTCTTAATTATGCAAGCAAGTTGATGGATTTTGTGTGATTTTTATTTCCTGGCTACAAAGAGGGGATTTTTTTCGTGGGCGAGGGATGCTCATAGAGCCTCTCTGCTATTTATCCTTTTGACCTCTACATTACCCCAGCTGTGGCCACGATGACAGATGTACATCCATGCACTCGCAGTAGTGAGGTTAAAAGGAAAAGTGACTCATCCAGTATGAAACCCCCAGGAAAAATAAAAATCCCTTCAGACAGAGAGAGGTGTTAGATCAGCAGCTTAATTTTGGCTACTTGCTGCCTTCTTGCTGGACTGACTTATGGGTTAGTGCTCTGCAACCGTGCCTGCTTTGGGATTGATTTTCTGGACTAACTCTTCAGAAGCCTGAGTGCTCGGGAGCGATGTTTGTCTGACCATGGGTGTTGGCACCCACATGCAGGTCACCCAAGAAACAGCCTGTCTCCAGTGGGAGGAACAGAAAAATCCTCCAGCCCTGAGTGCCCGTATCGAAAGGCAATGCCATGGGCACTGTCTTGGCTTCTGCCGAGGGCAGGCAGCGTGTTTATCGGAGCTGGGGAAGGCACAGAGCTGAAAGAGGCTGCAAACGCATTAGAAAGAAACATCTGAAATAAGTAAGATCCAGCTCGGTGGGGAGACGTACCAAGTACAGAAACAGCACAGCTGCAAAGTGAGGAACAACCAGTCACTTCTGCTGACAATGAGGGGCGGGGGGAATAAATCACCAGCTGTATGAGTCCTGCCAAGACACACAACACCATGCTGGAGCATAAGCAAGAGAGCTTTATGTGAGACAAATGAAGGAACCCTTCTGCTGTGCCTGCTGCAGGAGAGACCCCAGCCAGTGTGGCTGTGCGTCGTGCAGGCTGGTCCTTTTCGGGGCAAAGACATGAAGTATCCGACCTTTGGCAGCCTTTCATTGACAAGTCCACTTTTTGGCACACCGAGTATGGCCTCGCAGTTTCTGGGGCTTGTAACTGAGGTTTTGAATCAGACTTTTCCCCCCTTGTGTTCTTGCTTTTAAAAAAATCTGCCTTTACTTAAGGAGGAAAAGTGGCATTAACAGATCTTTATGTGTAAAACAGAATTTTGCTACAACCACTCTGAGGACAACTCTATCTGCGGGTCACAGTCCTGTGCTTAGGGTTTTGTCATACAATAACCCATCCGCAAAGATTTCCACGGTGGAGGGAGCAGCTTGAACTACAGAACTATCCCAAGATGCTGTTAACGAACTGACTGGAAAGGGAGCTGTAACAACCGAACTAACCACTGTCACTTATATCTGGCTTACACCCTTTAAGTCTGTTGATTTCAGTGCTCTTCCTCCTCTGAGCTGCGCTGATGTCGGACAGTTCTCAGCTGCCTTAGCAGTCCGGGGTGGCTTTGGGCTATGGCATCCACATGAGAAGCCACATGGGCTCTGCCTGTCTGCCTCAGCTTGGTGTCTGGATGTTACCACCATCATGCTGGATTTCCCTAAAGCTGAGCCTCCAATTTGTTGCTCTGTTTGCTCCAACACTTCCAGAATACTTGCCTGCCCACGTGCTTGGATCCCCCCAGCGGTCACGGGGCCCGCTGTCCCCAGGCAAGGGGGAAATTGCATGATCATATGGAAAATACCAATAATGTTGAGTTTTGTTGCTGTGGGAACAGGAGCTCAAACCAGAAACACGGCACATCAGATGGCGGAAGGCTGCCTGGTGTGGAGGATGCCCAGAGTTCTGGCTTTAAACAATGACAGAGCAAAAGAATGAGACATGAAAGGCCAAGAGCTGCTCTGTGGGTCAGTCTTCCATTTCTTTTGACCTTTAACTATAAATTGTCCTTCTTATGACTCTCTCATAATCTAATCTTACATTGTAATGATTTTTCATGCACTTGCATTAATAGATGGGACTATGTATTCCCCCCTTTCTCTCTTTGTGTGACTTTCTGTGAGTAAAATACTTCATCAAGAAATGAAAGATTCTATTCACCTTCAGCCCACATAAATACCTTACATTAACATACAAATGCACGAGACCTTCTGCAGTCTGTACTCAGCTGTTAGAATGGCTTTTCATCTTTCAGTCATATCACTAGGTTGCTTTTATTTAGGAATGAGTAGGATTCAAAGAGGAGCCGACCACTTCTGCAGTTAGTGAGCACATCTGCAGCTATAAAAACGCCAGGCCATGGAGGAATAGGAAGGTCAAACTGCCCCACACGTGTCCTGCAGACAGCAAGACTCTGCCAAGCTCCCCAGGGCTGACGGAGGTAATGTGAAAGCCAGGCTGGTTCCCACCGATGCCAGCAGGACAGAGCTCAGCATCACACCCAGCCCCAGCTTTCTCTGTCCCCAAAGTCCTTTGCCACCAGCATCTACTGGCATCCACCCTGTGCTAATGGATAGCAGGTCTGATGCCATTAGAACCAAACTACGGGCTTCTGTAGCTTTGCAGTGAGGCCATGGCAAGGAGCCAGCTCCCATCACTTCTTTGTTGGGGCTCTTCCACCTACAGAAATGAAAGGAAGGCGAATGCAAGGCATTGATGCTCCAGTTCAGCTGCTGCCCCAGTCGCATCAAGGCACGGAAAACACCCAGTGAGAAGCGGGCTCCCAGTAAGCCCCGTGGTAAACACTCAAAAATTACTGTTTCTTCAAAGCTGATGGGAATTTGGACTTCTGCTGGCTTACAACATCCACATCTGTGATGCATCACCGAAACACACAGCCAAACATCGTATCAATAGAGGAGGAGGAATAAAGGGCTTGAGCTAGCACGGAGGAGCGATTTTCCCAAGGCAGGGTGGGGCGATCACGCCACGGCTCCCTCGGCTTTGAGCCGGAGGCCCATGACAGCGGCACTGAGCAAGACCTCGGCCGGCTGAGTCAGCCTTATCGGCCGGGGCCGCGCGGGAGGGAGTGGGGTTATGGATGGGCTGTCAGGCCCTCCCGGCAGGGCCTGCCTTTATTAGGTAGCATCACGGCTGCTGGCCACTTTCCATGGGAGATTTCAAAATGCTTTTAAAAAATCTTGTAGGGAGGGTGTATTAAACATACTGTACTGCGGTGAGAAACAGACCCAGCTGACAGGAGTGTCTGCTCGGGGCTTGTTAAGTTCCTGCTGTATTTTTGACATATTCATTGTCCTTTGCACTATGTGCCTGTGTTAACTTTCAGGAGTTGTGTTAAATTTATTTTTTGATTTCAAGAAGGATTTCAGCCCCAGCTCTGCTCTTTCCCAAGGGATGGAGGTTACCTGCAGAATATGTGTGTGTCTGGCTCCGCTTGTGCTGAGCAAGCAGCTGAGGGTGGCCACGCTCCGGGCAGCTGAAGGTCTGACCCAGGGCGGTGGGCGGTGGGTCCCCCCAGCTCAGCTGTCCAGGATGCACACATAGGCTTTGCAGGTGACTCCATCCCTTCTCCCTCTGCATCGTTCCTCTCTGCTTCCTTCGCACCCTCCTCCCACAGCCACCCCAAAACCAAGGCCAGGAGGGCATGGGGTGCTGCTGCAGCAGCTCTGAGCCCTTTGCTGGTGATGGCTCCGTCAGGGCCGCAGGCGCACGCAGCCCATGTACAGAGCTGGCACCAGCGATGCCCGGCCGCAGGGAGGGGTGCTGGTGCTCAACTCAGGGTTGAAAGGGGGGCAGGGATGCAGAGGAATGTCCAGGCAGTAATATGATGAACTTTGGTGTCAATTCACTTTGCCTTCCTTGAGAAAGCATCTCTAAGGCTACGCAAAGAACTCGTCCTGCTGTGTTTCAATTGCTTTTGAGCAATTCAGCTCAAATTCTGCAATTCAGCCAGCAGAGTCTCTGATGCAACTCCTAGCTGGCCGGTGTGAGGTCAAACGCAGAGCAGCTAACATTGGCTTCCTGCTCACCTGAATTCCCACCCAGAAATGACTGTACCAATTTAAGTAAATTAATTTAGAAACAGGCTCTTTCGGGCCACACAGTTTCTGTAGCTCCCTGGGAGGCGAGTGCCAAAGGGAAGCTCATTCTTTCCTGCTTATTTGTTTCCTGGCTGCCCTGGTGAAGTAGTGACAAAGGCTGCATTTAGCAGGAGCTGTGGCAGCAGCTGATGCCATCCGGGCATTGCTCTGCTTGTGCCAGTGATTCACAGAGGCCGTCACAAACTGTCTTCCCTTCATAGCCAGCTGGGGCTCCTGCGTGGACAGCCTGGCGGGAGCAGATTGCCATTTCAGCTGAATCAGATTAATCCAAAATAATTCTGTCAAGATCAGGAGAGTAACTGTGGCATTACCCATCCCGGGGTGACCGAGAGCCATTTGATCCCCCTAATTCTGTGTTTCACCATCAAGCTGCTGACTCAATCACTGGTCTATACTAGAGTATGTTTAATATTTTTAAGGATAAGGTCAGGATCCTTGGGTTTTTCAGAGCACACTTGCATTCTTTTACTTTAAAAGAAGCATAGCACGTATTCTAAATACAGAAATACCCATTGTTTCCCACTTGGGCTATAACAGAAAAATTGGAACCATTACATCTGAATTTTGTGCCAGAGTTACTCTGTTAGTAACCAAATTATGTACAGTAGAAGCTGGTATCATGTTAAAAATTATTAGTGCAATGCAGGGTGAAATACTTTGCTTAGGGTATTTGTGAATTTGTATTTAAGTTTGATGTGAGGTAACAAGTACTTGCATATTATCCACTTCTTTGCCCAGCCAAGACTCTTGCCTTCAGGGATAGTAACTGTTTGACCACGGCCATGTGGAGCCAGCACAACTACTGGGGGAATGGATTTGTTCTGAGTACCAACAGCAAGAAAAACGTTCATTATTTCGATGTTCAGTTTCAGCTGTGGAAGCTTTTAGGCATGGGAATGCAAGGGTAGACAAGGCACCTGGTCCCTCACCCCGCTCCAGAGGGTGAAAAATCTGGCTGACCATGGATCTGGCTGATCCTGCACTTTCCTGAAGATGACAGCCCAAACTCCTCTGAAAGCTGGCTGGCAGACTACTCGTCCCGCCTGATGGACTTGCACCCGCAGCAGCTTGATATTCAAATAATAATTTTAAGCTTAATGGCTTCTGCTGCAAATTAACCCTGATGCTAGTTATCCCGCACCCAGCCTTGCGGGGGGAGCCCTGCACCCACGCCTTCGCTCCCCTCCGGCGCCGGGCTGCAGGGTGCCCCGGGCAGCCGAGCTCCCCGTCAC
>JAVJGI010000064.1:63308305-63396818 GCA_035590275.1 Ibycter americanus | reverse complement strand
TCTCAACATGTTCGAAGTGTTATAGTTGCCAAAAGCGTGGAAGGGCTGATTCCCCTTTTCCTTGCCCTTTTGGGTTTGGGATGGCTGATACTGCCGCTTGGGAAGATCCCGTGTGCCAGCCGCGTTGCTGGCTGGGTGCACTGCCAGCCCGCTGCAGGCTCTCAGAACAGAGCAAAGGATGCCTTATGCTTCACAAAGGTGTTCAAAACCTACTTGTTTACTCCCGTCTCATTCCATTTTAACCTGAGATTTGTTTTCCCAAAAATGCTTGTCCTTACTTGTGTCAGTGTGCGCAGCTGAGCTGGGGTGACGAGCCGGGGGAGCGCAGGCGGGCGCGATGCAGTCATCGAAGCCTTGGTGGAAAAGGGTTGTGCAAACGAAGTGGAGAGCAGGCCGGTGTGAAAGTTAAAGGTCCGACCCAGAGTGTTACCACAGCTCAGCTGGGGCACAGTCTCTCTCTGTGTCATAGTACTGCAAAACATGCTTTCGACCAGACAGGAATAATTTTATTTCAAGCAGCAAAGAATACCCTTGTAACCTGGAAGCAAGGAGGAAAGAGGGTGTGTAAATAAAGGGGATGTTTGGAGCTGTCTGACTCTGGTGTTTGGTTTTCCTAGCCAGTAATCACCCCTGTTCCGTAGCAGTAAGTACTGAAAGTAGGCTTTCCTAGGAGACATTCTTGTAACAAAACCTCTTGCCCCTTAATTTTATAGGTGCTTTGTGTGGGTAAAGCTGAGCTGAAGGGCCACCACAGCCGTCTTTACCAGGGTAATACTTCAGCTTTCTGGCATTAAGGACCTAGGAAATAATCCCACAGGTATGTTGTAAATATATATAGCAACCAATAACTGCCACTCATATTTTACAGGCAGAACATTATTCTACAGTTGTAAACTGGCATTGCTGTGACACTAACAGACAAGAATTTTGCTTCTTGCTTATGCCATAATTTCTTGAGATTCAGTTTTTTTAGTGTAGCTAATCATACTCTGAGAAGCAGTGCAGGAAGTATGAACCCAGAGTATGATTATGTATTTCAAAGACAGTAACAGCAGAGGGAGCATGATTTACCATTTAGTATAAGAAGTTTTTCGGTCTAGGTTGAAGTCAGGAATCCAGTCTGTTTATAATTTCCATGCTGTGCATATTGGCGAACTTCCAAAGAAGCAAGCTGTAAACATAGATGTTTTTCCTATGAATAGTTCTGATTTTTGTGTATGGTTTTCAATATGTCTGAGAAATCAGAATGCAGCGTATCGTAGGGGGCAGGTTCTGGGGTGATCTTAGAATAGAGTCAACCCCTGCACCTCTGACATAATGTCTGGTTTTAATTAAATTGCTGATACTCACTGAAAGAAACAGTTTGCTGACAGTAGACCTTTTCCTACAAAAAAACCCCTTATTTCTGAACAGGAGGGTTTTTTTCCTAATGCTATGAGCGTGTGGAAGGTTAAGTATCATGGTAGTACTAAAATTATGGGCTTGGCAGAGTAAAATGCAGTCTAAATTTTAATGTTGAAAAAATAAGCTGTAGCGGAAAAAGAGCATGCAATTTTGCCATCTTCACTGACAGTGTGGGATTGGATCTAGGCTGTTTCATGTGGGATGAACTTGCAGATGCTGTAGAGTAAGATGCAGGCAGATTTGCTGTGCTGTGGACTGGCATGAATTTTCTTGCCTGCTGGAGTGCAGAAGAAACATTCTTCACTATGGTTTTCACAAAAACCAAACTGTTGGGAGCTAATCAAGATGATTATAATTTCTAAAATTGTTATAATGAAGGATGGCACAAGCTGTCCTATATTAGAAGAAATGCATGCAGTTTTGCATGAATGTGCTGTATCCTTGTTAATGTGTGCAGGTGGACAATTTTTCTTTTCTGTTGGCTTACCTTGAAAAATACAAGGCAATCATGCTGTATTGCTTGTTAGCCAATTACAGTTGTTTTCAGATGCATATTAAACCCTTTGGTAAGAAAGGTAGTGGTGTTGGCATAAGCTGATTTGAGCAGTAAGTGCAACGTGTACTGGAGAAGGAGCTGGGAAGCAGTTATTTGATGATGAAGAGAACTCGCTTCTGAGGAGGCACGTAATATTGAAAGGGAGCAATGCCTCTTGTGTCTCCCTGGGTATGGCCGACAGCTAGCTGTTTGTGGCAAGGTAACTAACTGCATGCTGCACTGGTGGTGTTTTGAATCCTGATGTGAGGTTTGAGATATGATGGGGCAGTCTGGGTGGGGCACTGACAGGTGTTTAAATCCAAAATTCTTTGGGTCAGAGGAGTAGCTGAATGCTGGATCATCTGAGTTGATGTGGATAGTGAATTTTGGCCCTGAATTACTTGTTTCAAAGTCTTCAGCCAGTGGTTGCTTTCCTAGGATAAAATCAATGTTTCCTTAGTATTTAATAATTTTTTAAATAGTTTTATAGCTGCCATAATGTGCCAGGCATCTTCTGACTAATGTGTTGGGCTGATCTGCAAGAATTGAAAAACTGCTACAAGCTGGATGGTTTTTTTGACTGCTTTTCTTAGAGAAGCTTGTCCTTGGCAACATCCTGAAGATCTGTTTACAATTAAGCCCATCTCTTGGCTCTAAAAAAGCATGTAAGCAATCTTACAGGTTTTCTTGTACTATTTTCCACTTAAATAAAATTAGCCTTATCTACAGCCATCAATACTGATAGATTGTTGCCTGCTTTTGAAACTCCATTGTTCGTGGAGGGGAAAGGGGATGAAGCCAGTTGCACTGTTACTACTTCATGCTGTGTCTGCAAGCAATAAGATGGGGTGGAAAGCAGTGGCATTTAGAGAAGTCCCAAATGGACCTGTCTCATCCAAGAGTCCAGCCTCAAATTGCTGTTGAGGATGGACCATTCTTCAGAGCCTGGCATGCGGGCTTCAGCTATATGTGCGCCAAGAACCAATCTGTGGCCTGATATGACTTTGAAGTAGTGATTTGCTTGTTAGATTTCACCATGATACTTTAAATTTAGATACATGCGGAAGCAGCATTTTAGCAGTGATTTTCCAGGTGTTTTTAATAGCATAGGCAAGCACAGAAGAGGAAACGGGCTGTAACCCTTACTTGTGTCATCAGCTTGTAGGCTGTTGCATCCTGATGGTTCACAAAAATGGTATATTAGATTTTGACAGTATCTAGTTATAATACTTTGCATCACAAACTTTATTCCCCTGTAGCAAAGTGTGGGTCTTTAAGAATGGAATCAAACTAGGGAACGGTAGCGTACCTCAGTTGCTTGGAGGAAACCATTGCTGTATGCTCTGGGGGAAAAAAAGAAAAAAAAACCCACCCAGAAACCCCCCTCAAAACCTGGAAGAAATAGAAAACTAGATCTGTTAGGAGTAATTAAAATTTGTCATGAAGGAAACATCACAATGTCTGATGACCTAGGATACTGACAGAGCAGTGACTCCTGCTGTGAACTGTGCTCAGTATTAGTAACATTTTGAGTTGGTGAGCTGGCAGTTTGCTGACCAGCAACGGTATGCAGGTTTTTGACTGTAATTTCATAAGGCTTAATGAAGTGTTGCACGATTAGTGTTCTCTTTTCACTTCTGATCTATCCATTATACAAGTTTTAATTGTTATCCAACTGCATTACTATCTTGGAGTGGCTGTGAGGTAATGTCATCTGAGTTCTGTGGATTGGAGACTGAAATACAGACTTAGGAAGAAATGCGTTCACAGGGGCTGAAATTAACGCTGTGAAACTGCCCCCCCAGTCTTTGGAAAGGGAGGTGACTCTGCTGGTAGCAGTTTAGAGCACCTAAATCACACCCCACTTCTGTACCTCCCCTGGAGAAGCCCCATAGCAAAGGGAGAGCTATCATGTCGTAGTGGAGTGGAGGAATACTGCAGAGTTTTTTCTGGAGTTCATGTGATCCAAATGAGAGTTCACGATACAGCAAGTCACACTCTGGCTGGATTTGCCATAATAAGCAACAATAAGGGGTATGACTTTTCTTCTTTAAATTACATAGACTGGTCTTATGTCGTGTTCCACTCAGTTTAATTCTCCTCCATGAGAAGTCTGTGCAAATTTGGAGCCTGGATGAAGGGCTTGTTTTTGTTAGTCCATTTTTAGTTAGGCTGTCAGGCAATTGGAGGGTTTCTTCTGACTTGTTTTTTTCTTCTAAGGACACCCTTATCTGGGAATTAGAACTGACTGTCGGGAGTGAATGATCAGCCGTGAGATAGCACAGCTTGCATCTTCGGTTACCTATCCTGTGTGCTGCTACTATTATGTTATTTTAAAAGGCTGCAGAAGGCAAGTCAAGTTCCCTTATACACAGTTGTGCCAACTGAATGGTACTTGCTGAGCCTTTTTTTGTGGGGTGAAGATGGGGAGAGGTTCATGTTTTTAGGGTCTCTAACTTCAGCATACGTGGGTAGATGTGCTGCCTCCTGTCTAAAGGAGGGCGCTGTGAGGGTCATGCTCTTGTTCTGTGGCATACAGAGGAGACTGCAGCCTATCAATTCGATCAAAAGTGGGAGCCCTAAAGTGACTGGGTGAGTAATAGGTATTTGTTTCTTCTGACCTGAAAAAAGTCCTCCCTTTGGCTCATGTGGGAGTTGGCTTGAATTCCCCCATGACTGGATATGAAATTCGGAGTGGGTGAGAAACTGATAGTGCTGGTAGATGTGCAAGAAACTTTTGTAGGTCATGTCCTTGTTTTTATCTTCTTGATTAAGAATTTTTAGAAAGCTTATTTAATAAAGAATTCGGTCTAACTTGTGGAGAAAAATTCCATCCTGGTCTATTTTGTCTGGAAGAACCTTTTTCCCTCTGTCAGTGCGCTCTGGAGTCTGACAGCACTCTTTCCAGTGGGAGCAATGATTCATTGAGGTCTAACGCTCTAAAGAAGTGTCTGTACAATATCCATTTGGTTAGTTTTTAGCTCTGCTGGCTGGGCACATTCAAGGAAAGGAAAGGAGCAAACATTGTCTGTTACTGTATGCAGAGTTTAGTTCTATCAGTGTTACTGGGACAGTTTCTCATTAGTGAGAGCTGTCTTGCAGGTAAGGCAGTGGTGCAGATGCTCATCTCAGAGGTACACGTGGCCTTAGGATCCCCATGCTGATGGCACTTGCTGTAGCCTGACAAGCCAGGGCAGCATGCTTGTTGTCCTGGGCCCTCTTACAGCCCTAGCTCAGCACAGTGTGAACTGTCTGCTGTCAGTTCCTGCATGGGGAGGTTCTTGCAGCCCAAGGCTGAACTGAGCCCAGCTGCTCTGCTCAAGCCTTTGCAACCTGTTGCAGAGGAATGTTGCTGTTACCACTTAAGTATCACTTAAATAAAAGGAGATCCTAAATTCACCTGTCCAGCATGATGTCTTTGTCATTTGAAGATGCTGTTGAAAAAAAGCCAGGAACGTGGGTGGTATTTGTGCTATACAGACTTCCCATCTGGCATTTCTATGCAATTAAGTTCTTTCATTCTCTGTTTGAATAAAACACACTGGCTTTATAAACATTTGTCTCAGTTATTGAGGTAGGAGGTGCTAATGTCCCTTCTGCCTCTCTTACCCTCTTCATTAGCAGATGGTTTAGCTGTGGTGGGGTGGGCATGCATACGTGTGTATATGCACACATGCTTGTGCTGTCCAAGAATGTGGTTATAACATTATGTTCAGCCTCCTGTAATTCGTTATTTGTGCTGATTTTCCAAGTAACAGCTGTGAAAAGAATGTGTACAAACAATTTGAAAACTCTGCAGCCAGGTGTCCTGCTTGTTCAAGCAAGAACTGAGTTGTGTTTACTGAGGTTTCTGTTTATTGATTCAAGTAAATCTGAGTAGGATGGAAAAGCTGTTAAAGATCTGCTATAAAGACAAGCTGCTAGCTGTATTGAGTGTTCTTCTTGGCAGATATCCTCAGCCATGAGAGAACATGGTGGGGAGGTGCAGAGCAGAGAATGTAGAGTTCTGTTGTTTTAAGAGGAAAATTCCCTTGTAATTGTTTTGCCAGGCTTTGTGTAGTGCATCCAAAAAACCACTCTGTGAAACAATGACAGACTATGCAGATGGGACAGTTGTGGCTTAATATATCCAAATTAATGTACTTCCCAAGTGCTTTTGACTTGCTGTGCTTTCTGCTACATCACTTATTGTGGCTTTTAGTATTGGCAGACCTCTGCATGGTACTATTCATTCAGCTTTACTCAATTCTCAGATTACCCGTGCACTAGTTCTGAACTAACTTAAACAAGCAGTTTGGGAATATGTGGTTTGCAGGGAGGTGAGAAACAGAAGAGGGAAAGGAGAAGACTTATTATGATGCCATGAGACGTTTTCCTGCTTACTCATGCTTGCAGACTGTTGTGGTAAATATTCCTGATTCCTCATGTAGTCTTTTAAAGCAGTCAAAAGAATAATTTAAAAACAATCATCTTGCCATGTGATAATAAATAGCAGAGAACAGAGAAATTACTAATGTCTTAGTGATGGTAGTATCACTGATGGTGTGTTTGGTGTTTATGTTCTTGGCACAGGTGAGGGCTGCTATCATGCTCTGGGCTTGAAAAACCCAGAAGGAAAGGGTGATAACCACCTTTCACCTTCTCTCTCATGCTGTGCAGGCAGATAGATACATGGAGCCCCAAGGGAACAATGAGCTAGAGTTGTTCAAGAATTATCTTATTTTAATACGTTCCTACTTGCTGCATTGCTTGAAATTTTGGGATATTCTGTGTATTTTCCCTTTCGTTCTCTGCTCTATCCCCCTTTCTCATCAGATTTAAGTGATGCTATTTTGCCCCAAATAGCTGCAGGTTGTTAACTGTATTTGGAGTAAGAGCAGGTTGCAAGTGGTCTTTTCCAGCCACCAGTTTACCCAGTTATGTTGGGTAGGAAAAAAGAATAATTCCTTGTTGAATTAAGGTGAACAGTTATCATCCTTCTGCCACCGCGTGCATGGGTGTTCTGACAGCTCAGTGTTTGCTGAGCAGCAGTGCTTGTACGTGAGGGCTGGCTGTGGTGGCTGTTCCTGATTAGTGAACAGGCAGCTCCAGAGTGAGCTGTGGGCTGATCCAAGTGCAGCACAGGCTCCTCATAAATTCTGTGTAGGAGGCAGTCCTGGCTATCAGATCTACCAGGGGAATTACAGCTCTCAGGAGTCTGTTCTGTACCAACCTTGCATCCCTTACTTCACTTGGCTACTACCTTGTCTGTCTGTTTGCTCAGACTTTCCCTTCCATGCCCTATGTGGGTTGTGCTCTTAGAAATATAGCAGCCTGCTTTCAGCCTCCGTCTCAAGGGGCTAGGTTTCTAAGCTGGCACAGCCTTTGAAATACAGAAGTCATAAGGGTTGTGCCCAGAGGCCCATGTGCTGGGAAGATGCATCTTGAATAAGCAGAGCTGGAAATTTCAACCTCTGCTGCCACTTCCACACTACAAAATGCTGTATTTCTCTATTTGGCTTTCTCACTGTTTGTATTTCTAGACAGTTTATATAACTGAGCTTCACAGCATGCTAGAAGTCTGACCATTTAATTTAGACTTTTGTTATTATTGGAATACAATACAACTTTTTATACTCTCCTATTTTCCAACTATAATCATGCATGATGTGGAAAGCATTGAGCTGCCCTTGCAGAAGGTTTTGTTCTCAGTGTCTCAATGGACAATATATTGCTTCGGTCACATGAGCCTTCTATGGACTGCAGTGTCTTCCACGTAAATCCCAAAGAGTATACCACATAGCATTTGGTTACACATTGAGACTGTGTTAAGTAACAGCTCCTGTGGTTGAAGAAGACTTTTTCAAGCTTTACTGATTAGAATTCAGTCTTTCAAGGACCTAAATAATTTTCATGAGGGTAAAGTGACTGAAGAAGAAGATTAATGCCTTGGCTTTTTTTCTCACAAGTAAATTAATCATTTTTAGTCCTCCTTTTCCTTTTTGTTACAGATTTGAGCAATCTGGAAGATGAAGCCCTGGCTGCAGTTGGTGTTCTTTACCTGCATTTTCCTGGTCTGGCACACAGAAGCGGAGTTCTTCACCTCCATAGGTATGGAAGGAACCAATGCACGATGTTGTGATGAAGTTAATGTGATTGCCAAAACTGAAGTTTACACTTGAAGCACATGGCTTTTTGCATATGGCCCTATCAAACACTGTCTGTATTCGGAAAAGCTACTCTACTGCATCCTTGATGTTATTCTGTATTGCAAATCTTGCATCAGTGCAATTTGTTTGCAGTTGGGTAACTTAGCACACTGTGACCAACATGATACAAGTTTCTCCAGGGGCTCTGTCAGTTAAATAAGACAGTGCCTGTGTTTTATTAAGAATTGTGCACCTGTTGTCAACTTGAACACAGTACAGACCTTATGGTAAAAAGCACAGTTCTGAATTTGATTTATGAAAAGAATTGAAGTGATAAATATGTGGAATATTTTCTTTCACAGAACCTGAGATCTCCTGTCTTCTCAAAAAGCTAGAGTGAGGTGTCAGAAGGAAAAAATATCCCCCTTACCTTGTGTGTGTTTTGGAAGACCTGAGTAAATACCAAAGAATTTACATTGTTATAAATTCTGAAAAGAAACTGACTTTTATGACAACTTAATTCTTGTGTGCTAATAGCTGTGATATAACCACGTGTGACTGTGGTAGAGCCTAAAAATAAACACCAACTGAGTTTTCTGCTGTCACTTGGTCTAATATTTTCCTGTGGAATACTGTGGGGAGTTCCCCCCCTGTAAGGATATTAGAGATCAACTAAACTGGCTGCTCTCCAGCATATGCTTTGAGCTCAGTGGAGCTGTGTTTCTGAATGGTGAAACTGAAAACTGCTGGTGGTTTCTTTTGCACCACTCTGTGGAACCACTCAGCCAGAGCAAGGCAATGGTGTTTCACTACTGAGCTCCAGCACATGCCTCTGTGCTCTGGAGTTGGCTAAACAGTATTTAACTACATGTGTATTATTTGATTCTCTTCTTCCTAAGTTAAGTAGCTTTTCGTACAAAGTTACTGTGAGGGGTCACCTTTTCTTTACACTTAGCTATTTCTGAACCTTTCCTAACTCTGAAAATAGCACAGTATGCTGACTTCCATCTGCTTAATCATGCCTAATTAATAATTACTGTGGAATGCTGAAACTAATGCTGTGGCTGCATTTATAAATCTCATCCGGTCTTTCAGTGTTTGGTTTTTGAAAAGCAAAATTTGTCATAGTAATTAGGATTGACATGCTAGCGATTTCCACTAATGCTAATCAGGAGAGAGTGTGTGTGGCAGTCTAGAAACATTAGTCTGAAATTCCTCTGTACTTCATGTTAGACTGTTTCCACAGTTACCCACGTTGAAAAGCTGTAACTTTAAGTGATGCCAATGGTTACACTAATAATTTATTAGTGTGACCTAATCTGTATCCATATGTAGAACAGATGCTTTGGCAACTATTTGGATCTTTTGTTGCTTTGACTCAATAGCTGTATTAATGTCAAACTTCTCTTCTGACTATCTTGCGTACAATTATAATACTAAAAGTTATTCAGAGGCAGTTGCAGCAAAGGTATGTAAGCCACTGAAATTGGGATTTTAAAAGCCTCTTGAAGCATTTAAATGCCAGACCTGTATGTATAAATAGCTGTTGTGGTTTACAGGCATTGAAGTGCACACTCTTAATTTGTCTGTTCTTTGTGGTAGTTTTAATAGCCCTAGAGCATTTAAGGTCTGTCTTCTGTGCTGTTGGAAATTGTTACTTTTTTAGGTCTGATTAACATTTGCTCATACTCTGTTTTTTAGGTCAAATGACAGACCTGATTTATGCAGAGAAAGACTTGGTACAGTCTTTAAAGGAATATATCCGAGCAGAAGAGACCAAGCTCTCTCAGATTAAAAGGTGGGGAAGAGGTTTGTATAATGAAGGGTGACAAAATGACTCATCTGTGTTTGATTACACCACAGCTTTCTGTCATTATTTTTTGCTGCTGGATCTTGTTAGTATTTCCTCATAGATAATCACAGTGATACCGTAGGTACTCACTTGGCTGTAATTTATTCCCATAAACCTGTAGAGAAGGGGCCCCCGCTTCAGATATCGTTTAGACTTTGTCTGCTTGTTTAGAAACTGTCTGCTGGGCTCTTCCCACTTTTCCCTTTCCGTGTACCATCACAGTGCTCCTGTGGAGAAGACTCTACTCATGTCAGAGAACCTTGCCCATGTGAGTTAAACGCCTCTGGGTGCCAGCGCTCTGCGCTACCTGTTGTTTCACAGCACTGGCGCCCAGAGTGGTGCCACCTTACAGTGGTGAAGTGTGGCAGTTGCATTTAGTGGAGCGTGCACTGAATCCCTGGCTTCCTTCCTGTGTTGGTTTTCCCCTCAGGGACAGCTTTCCTGCCTTGTTCCCATCAGTTGCTGACCTGGCTACAGCACATCTTGGACATTATCCTGATTGCTTAGATCACTTGAAAGGCTCTTGCTGACAACCCATGTTCTCTGTGTCCCTTGGGAAGACTGTTCATGCTTTCTTGAGCTGAAAGTAGTATCTAATAGGGCGTGACACTAGTCTAAATGAGGTCCAGGTTCAGTAGAGCTGAGTGCCTCTAAATGGAGCCATGCTTTCTGAAAAATTTCTAAACTCCAGGCTATATGTGGTGGTTTGATCTCCCTTTGGGGCTATAGGGTGGGGCTAGGGCTATGTAGTAGTGAAATGATAGGAATGCCTTGTCACTTTTATACACAGATGTTAATTTCTTGAAAAGCTGCCTTTTTGAGGAAAAGCTGTCCCCTCCTCAAGTATTGTTCGTGAGAATGTCTTCAATCTATATATAAACTGGTCTTTTAAAAAAAAAATAAATTCTTATGGATTGATGTGTGCAAGTGCTTTTTTAATGTGTTAAGTGTTCAGTTGATTTGTGTTTTGCTGTATTTGTAAGCAAGAGTATTCTATCACTGTGTCAGTATTTGAGTCCTTGCACCCTGCTAGTGTATAAAGCATATGGTTGGTAACAGAGGTGCTAAATTTTATCATTTGAATATAGTAATGCTTTTCAGCATTGTCTGTTACTTCCAAAATTCAAAATCATTGTTGTGAGTAAAGAGGCTAAAACTTGACTGTATTATTTGCAAAATAAATATTAGAAGCCGTGAAAGTATAAAAAGGGAGTGCAGGTGAGACTGGTTTTAAGTATGTTGTTAGATAATCCGATATCCCTGCAAAGGATCTCTGGAAAAGTAATTTTTTGTTTTCTGTTGCAGCATCACAGTACAAAGAAGCCAGGTAGTCTGACAATATTTTATCTGTGCTTATGTGAAGTTGTTTGTAACCATAGTTCATTCAAGGCTTACTGAATTTGAAATTATGTGCTCAAAGAGGACTTCTTATGTTCAGTTATTAGCTTCTCAGCAGTGTTTTCTTCCTGTTGAGTACCAGAGGAACACATAGCTTGGCCAGATGTTTGTGTTAAGGGATAATATGAAGGGCAACAGAAGAAATTCTCACTGTAGCATCATCAATGTAGTTGGCAGTTCAAACATACTGTAACACAGAGGATGAAATTTCCCACTACTGCTTTGAAGCTGACCAACAGTGCAACCTAGGTGGCTGACAGCACTGCCACTGTACTGTCTGAGGGTTTCCAGTCTGAAAACCAAAGTTTAGGGTTTAGTTTCCATAAAGCTAAAAAGCTCTTGAAGTTTTATTTGTGTTTCTACTAAGAGATAGATAAATGACACTCATGGTGAATGTGTGCTATATGTCATTATTTTCTGAAATGTATTATGCTGAAAATTAATGGCTAGACTCATTGCAAGTGACATGCATGCGTATGGTAGTAAGGCTTGAAATAGTAAGCAGGGAAGCAAATCCCTTTTAAAAGAAAAAGACTATTGTAATTTAAAAATCAGTTGTACTTTGCTTCATCCTTGTGAAGTTGAAAGCTTGAGAGGTGGTTATGATGGTGAAAGCGGCAATAAATTGATTGTAGCTGTGTAATTGGAATGACTTAAGAAGGAAGAGCTGCATTTGTAAATTGTTCTCAGACTGAGGCATACACTTCCCATTCCAGCTGGGCTGAAAAAATGGATATACTGACTAGCAAATCGACCTCTGATCCAGAAGGGTATCTGGCACATCCTGTAAATGCGTATAAGCTGGTGAAGCGTTTAAATACCGACTGGCTGGAATTGGAAAACCTAGTTCTTCAGGATACAACAAATGGTAAGTGGGGAAGATACCAGGAGGTAGCCTTATGACACAGTTGCTTATTCTCCTTGCACTCTGAAAAGCTGTGAACTCAGCTGTGGTTTAAGTATTGTTGCCAAGCTTGTTTGAAACTTAAACTAGTGACTGGCCTCTTGTTTACACATTACCTAAGTAAGTGAAACTTGCTACTGAAACACATTTCAGTCAGGACTCAAATTGGTACCTGCTTTGTTTGGGGAAAAAGGGGAGAATAGGATATGCTAAAGTTGTCGCTATGTTGACAACTACTGTTTTATGCCTAGTCTTGAGCTTTATGTTCCTTTATATGTAAAACTCACCTGCTTTCCCAGTCTGTTGCTTATTTTCGTGATCATTTTTTTTTGACCATGTTGATCAATGTGTAAGATTTAAGAATCAAAATGAGACCCATGCTGAATTGTTGAAGGCACTCATATCAGCTGCAGCATTAGAATTGCCAGATGTTGTAGTCAAGTCTGTTGATAACAGGATAATATGCAATTGCTATCTGTAAACCTAGCCTTCTGAATCAAATGTTTCCAGTATTAATCTTTGGTTTTGCATCATTGTCAAAGTGTCTGCCTGAATTTGCTTCCACAGGTTTGTTTTTTTTAAATGGAGATTTATTTTTACTGGACTCCTGAAAGTAAGGGAGAAGTCTATGTTTTTTGGGCAGAAGGCTACATGTTTTCCCTTTGTACTCTGCATATGCTAAAGTTTAGGTACTTGGAAGTTTTTTCCAGCCAAGATTTTTATTGCCTTTTGGAATAGTCATCCTAGATGGAAATAAAATACTCAATCCTATTGAGTACTTTTGTCATTAATTCTTTTTCTAAAGGCTTCCTTTTCTAGTTCTGCTTGCTGCGTGACTGGAAATGGCTGGGTGCTTTTCCTTCAGTTGATTGCCCCGCTTCTGCCCAACCAACCTGCTGTGTAACCTTGATGTGTTTATGTAGTGCATTTATTTTATTTCTAAATGTCATCTGGTTTTACTTGTCAAGTTTAAAAGCCTCTGACTGAGTAAGACCATAGCCCTGTTTAGGGGATCCTGGATCAGGATCTCTGTCCCTTGGGCTGAGATTCTAAAAGCTCTCATGCTTTACAGGTTGGAGTACAGAATCTGAAATCATTGTCCAGTATGAGGATCTGCAGTTGTCTCTGAATATTTCAAGAGAACTGATGAAAGCTCTTAAGCTTTCATGCTAGAAAGAGAGATTACAGGAAAATGAAGATCACTAGATTCACATTGTACTTTGGTAATTGTGTGGCACAAGAAAGCTGAGGGTTTTGGTTATTTATCCTTTATCTTTTGCTTGTGAGCTGTATTTCATAATGGGACAGAAGGCATTGTTTTTATAACTTGGGAGCCTAATAAGACACTTAAAATCTGGATTATTTGAATCTCAATTCCCAAAACACAGCAGATGTTTCCTCTTCTGTGTTAATCTGGTACTGCTATTTATCTAAACTCTGGAAGTAACATCTTTCCCTTTTACTGCAAAGGATTTATTACAAATCTGACAATTCAGCGTCAGTTTTTTCCAACTGAAGAAGATGAGACTGGAGCTGCGAAGGCTCTGATGCGCCTGCAGGACACGTACAAACTGGATCCTGAAACACTCTCTCGAGGAAACTTACCAGGTAAGTGCACAAAGGTCTCCTGCTTTAAAAGGAAGTGGTAACATCCTCAAGCTCTCTCCACAAGTCCTTTTCAGTAGCGAGGAAGGACCGTGGTGCTGAGTGTTCGTGTGCCTTCAATTCTTGAGGACGTATCTACTTCAGCACTTTGAGAACAACTTTGAGGTTGTTCCTGCCCAAGCCAGAGCTATGGTCTTCAGTGACCAGCTCAAGTAGCGTGTTTGTAAATTAGTATTACTTTAAAAGAAAATGCTGACTTTTATGATCGGTATACCAAAACAGCAAAGGATGACATACTTTCTTGTGCTAGTTACTGTGTAAGCAAATAACCATGGGTACTTCCTGCCCCAAATAACTTATGAACCAAGGGGAGGAGCTGCTCCATAATTCATTGCTCTGGCTCTTACAAAGCTTGGCTCTGTTCTTGTTTGTTGTGGTCTTCCAGTGAGGCTGTGGTTGAATGACTTTGCTCCTGTTCTTTATCTGTGAAATGAGGATTAATAGTGTTTGCCACAGAGAGATGTTCTAGAAAGCGCATAGATATATTGGGATGCTTCAGTGTTTTGGCAGCTGAGTCCTGGTAAATGTTTGTTGCTGCTGCTTATGAGAGACTTACTGAAGCAGGTTATGGTTGGTAGCAACACCCTGTTTACAAGCTGAATAGGCTTCACTAAAGTGTAGGTAGAACAGAACAGCTGACCGTACAGTTTTAGTTATATGTAGGTTATTAACAATGAACTTCATTTTAAGTCTTACCTGTGTATCTGCTGAGCTGGAGCAACCAGAAATCAGTGCAGTTACAGTCAAATGGATACACAGTTTATATAAATAGCCATCAGCTTTCTTATGCGCAAATACCCATCTCCAGTGAAGAGCAGACAAGCTAGCCCTGCATTTGGTCAGGCTTCTCTGATCATCTAGCAGTATTAATTTGTAGGTTCAGTAAAATCTGTTAAGCTGTTGGTCTGCTCAGCTTCTGTCTAAACAGAAAACACAACAGCTTAATGCTATTATTTCTATGTTAAACGTCTCAATTTCCAAAGGAATTAATGCCACAGAATTAGGATAGAATTTAATCTTTAAGTCTGAGGGTGATCAGTTTAGTACAGACCTAAAATATTGTGAAAGCATTGTCTTTTAGAAGCCTTTTTGGATGATGAAAGTCTGTATTTACAGATATTCCTCAATGTGCCCCATGTATTTGAAGGCAAAGATGCTTCTGTGTGGATTGCTTAAAGCTACCTTTTTGTTTTTAGGAACAAAATATAGATCATCTTTGACGGTTGGTGACTGCTTTGGTATGGGGAAGACTGCTTACAATGATGGAGACTACTATCACACAGTACTCTGGATGGAACAAGCCTTAAAACAACACGATGAGGGGGAGGATACAACAGTCAGCAAAGTGGAGATCCTAGATTATCTCAGCTATGCTGTTTTCCAGTTTGGGGATTTACACAGAGCCATGGAGCTTACCAGGCGTCTGATATCCCTTGGTAAGAACAAAAGACACACTATCCTAGCACTGGGGAGTATTGCCAGCAACAGAGCCAAGAGCAGTCACGGCCCATACATATTGGTGAGCTGACTGGAAGGATATCCTGCCAGATGACTTATAATAAATGTAGGTCCTGGAAAAAACAACCACTCTACATATGCATGAAATATCTTTAACAAGCTGTCTTACAGTCCATGCTGTTAGTACCCAAAGACCAAATGTGTGTCTGACTGCAGTACCTGTGAGCTTTGCTTCAGTGCACTGACATACTGTGTTTGGTAATGGTTAAATCAAGTGGAGATCAAGACTACCACAGACTTGGGCAGTGTGCTGTAACTCCTCTAAAGTCCTACTGACTTCACATACTCCTCTTTATTCCTCAGTGCCGGTATTTTTTGATGCTGGAAGACTGTTTTACCTGAGATCTTAAAGTATTTATTTTTTAATATTTGGAACAGATTGAGTTTTTAAAAATCTCCTTTTCTCTCAGGTCTGTTTCTAGCTTTTTCTTGAGGAAGCAAATAAACATTGCTTTCTATCCAACTTTGCCTACTTCCTGCATAGAGTTAACATCTGCTGTGTTATGTATTTGAGTTTATTCTTAACCAGCTTGGTTCTTAGTTTAGATGTTAGTTGCATCCTGAGTGTGGTTGAAGCCTTTCTTTTGAAAAATATGTATCAGTCTAATTTCAGCAGACATTGGAATGCAAAATTGAAATTTAGAAGAATATGAATATGTATTGAATCTAGCTCCTTCTGCAATAGGGTTTAGCACTGATAGCAGAATGCAAATCCTTATCAGCACCAAACAGTGGAACAGACTTGGCAGTCCCCTCTGGGAGCAGCAGCTTCCTCTGCTGTGGGCTCAACTTCCTTGTCTGGCCACTATTAGCCTAAGCTGTACTAAGTGGTTACTTCAGTGGCCTTCTGGGTTAGTTGCATAAGATAAACACAACAAGCTTGGGAGGGCCAGAAGGGAAAGAAAGTTTTCTAGGTGCTGGTGTCTAGAAACATTGGTGACAGGGAATTGTTCCTTCTTAGTTATGCTGGGTAAAGATCTATTGATGATGATTATTGATTCACACTAACATCATTAATACTAATAAGTTCAACGATGGTAGTGATCTGGGATACCTCCCATATAAACCTGTTACAGACATCTAGAGATGGATGCTGTTGGTGGGCTGCTAAGTGGTAATGCATACCTCTGAGCTTCCCAACCATGAGGAAGTCTTTGGCATTGAAGTTTGTGGTTGGGACTCCCTTGCAGTCCTTGGCTAAAGCACGCTTGCACAGTGCGAATGAGGAGCATGGTGGAGGGGAGGGGTGCAATAAGTAGACTAGCTTGATCTCTGCTGATGAGCTCCATGATCTGCTTATCTTGGGTAGAACTGGGCAGAAAAGTTGAGAGGAAAGGAGGGATGTGAAGACCAAAAACGTTTGAGTTTGTGGTACCCCCCCCCGCCCCGGAATACAAGTTTTGTGACAGGTCCTTACAGAAAAAATTCTTTTGCACACTATGCCTACCTTCTCTCTGCAAAGACAAAAATTTCCCAGTGCTGGTTTTCAGTGCAGACTGGAGCCAATGCCTTTGACTGCCTGATAATAGTTTAAGAAGGGGAGAACTATAATTGTCTCTGATACAAAGACCTGTTTGTATTAACAGTTCCTGAGATTACATACCTCACTGGTTCTGTCTGTTTTTCTCCCAATGAAGACAGTACTCATGAGAGAGCAGGCAGTAATCTGCGGTACTTTGAGAAGTTGCTGGAGAAGGAGAGAGAGGAGGAGGAGAAGAAAGAGAGGTCAATGAACAAGACTATGACAACAGAACCAGTGGTGCAAAGTGGTGCCTATGAGAGGCCTCTTGACTACTTGCCAGAGCGTGATATCTATGAGGCCCTTTGCAGAGGCGAAGGGGTAAAAATGGTAAGAGAAAGGCAAGAATTTCCTGACTATGCTGTCTTTGCATAAGGGTGATCAGGCTTGGTGGAACGTGTTAAGTTTTTCCTTTTGTGAAACTGTTCTTTTAAGAAAAAATTAAATGTAGTTCTGTCGAGGCTGAGATCTGTACTTTCTTTTGACCTCTCTGTCTTTAGCTGTTAATTCTAGACAGAAAACCACCTTTTTCAGCTGTAACTCTTAAAGGTTCTTGAAAATTGAGTGATTCTCCTCAGTCTGCCTACTCAGCCATTTCAGATGCTGGCTGTAGATATACTAGAGGCTTTTTCCACTGAGAGTTGGTTATGCTTTGCCACACTTACGGAATCGTGTTGTTCCTTCCTTTTTGCATCTTAAACATGTCCTTGTGCTGCAGTGACTATTTTGACCAGCCAGTCTTGGTTACTTCTTGAAAACATGGCTTTAATTCACAGTGCAGGGAAAGGAATCAATTTATTCCATCTGCATAGTCTTAATCATAAGAACCACACTTTTTTTACAGTTGGCTGTTTGTGCAATTATTTGCTTGATCTGTAACCTATTATGATTTAGTTCTCCTAAAGTTTAGTGTTTTGGATGTTGCTCAGTGGTATCTTGAGTGGCATATGTTGCTTTTTATTTGCAGTAAATTGCAGAATCGCTCATGCTTACCTCTTAAATTTGCTAGTCAGCTGATGACTTTTACAGTGTTTGTGGAATGAAGCTCACTTTCTTTTTTTGTCTTGCCTGTTTTTAAGTTCATGAAAAGTGGTTAAGCAAACAGTGTTTTGTTCGGCATTTTGTTTCAGACACCTCGAAGACAGAAAAGGCTGTTTTGTAGGTACCACAATGGAAATAGAAACCCTCATTTGCTCATAGCACCCTTTAAGGAAGAAGATGAATGGGATAGCCCTCATATTGTACGATACTATGATGTCATGTCTGATGAAGAAATTGAGAAAATTAAACAACTAGCTAAGCCAAGGGTAAGTTTCCCCTCTTCCATCTCACTAATGACTGCTAATTCCATGCTTTAATCTCTGTTAGCAAAGACTAGGCAAAGGATTTGAAAGATCTGGTTTCATACTACAGATGATACACTGCAGCTGTGAGCCTAAGGGGAACGATTTCGAAACTGCCTGGTGATGTAGGACCATAAAGCCCAGGCTTCTGAAGGTATTTATGCATTGTTGCACTTAATTATGTGAAGTTCTCAGTAACTGGCTTAGAAACCTTTTAGGAAACTAGGCACTAGACCTGAAAAGGTAGATGACTGACTGACAGTGGTAGAAGTAGGATGTCCAATATACCTGAAGTCTGCCTTTTGAAATGGAGCCAAACTTCACATGAAAACTAAAAAAGCCTAAATCCCAAGAGAAGTGGAAAGAAACAATGTGTTTTTTGGGTTTTTTTTAAGTTGTGCTGGAAGAATATCTAGAGGCTTGGTTTCCTGCTTCAGGTAACCTGGAATCCACTGCTGCTGTTTTAAACTATTGTCTAGACCTGCAAAGAGGCAGGCACTTTAGATGCTGGGTGATGCATCCATGAGTGGAACTGTGGTGTTCTCCTGAGGCTGTACACAGCTTGTTGGAAATAATGTGATACAGTTAACACAGTGGAGAAATCATCTGTGCTGTTAAATAATTCCCTGTCTGGGACTTGAGGGATGGAGTACTTGGAGCGCTTAGCTCTGACCTTTCCACCTAGATAACTGCCTAGGCAGCAGAGAAACAGATGTGACAGCTTCAGCATGCTAAGTGTAGATCCAACTCAAAGGCAGCAGCTTTGAGTAGCAACCCTAGCAAGTTTGATGCCATACCATTACCCATGGTGTGAATTCTAGTGACTCTGCACACAATAAAAAAGCAGCTACCTAATGCAAAACTAATAATTACCCTGTCTGGTTTTTTTCTGGAGGTGGAATTTCCTGTCTGTTTCCTTTCTGGCAAAAAAGTGTGGCAGTGTGAGGTCAGCAGTAGATGCTACACCTTTTTTGTCAGGTCTGACAAGCATGTAAAATGAAAGGCTTCTATTTTTATAGATGAATAGTTCATTTTATAATTCTTCTAGCTACTGCTATGAAGAGTGGTATACTAAAATTCCAGTCAAGAATTACCCTTCTGTATGTATTTCTAAATGTAAACATATACTTAGATTGAGAAACTGATGCTTCCTAGGAACATGAATAATTGGGGATGTTTGTGAAGCTGGACTTCTATGACTACCAGCCAGCTATGGGAGTATTGGCAGAACACTTCTGTCTCAGTGAGGACTCTCACCTCCATAAATGGAGACTTATTCCTATTACATCATACTGTAAAACTTCAAGAGCTTCAGATTAAATGGAAACATTCAAATAGGGTGTATCACTTAATCTATTTTATCAAAATAAGGACATTCTAAATAAGACAGATTTTTTTTTGTTTGGTTTTCCCTTTTTATTCAAAGTTTTATGGAAAATATTAAGTCTTGCTCACTGAGTTTTGCTTCTATTACTAATGTCATAGGAATTCTTCATATAATCTATGTAGTGTAGAACTGTGACCAGTCCTTGTAAGAATAGGTAAATACTGTAGTCTTAAGCTTCAGATGAAAGCTTTCAATAAAAAAAAAAGCCAGCATTGTCTTGCTTGGTTTTTTTTTTAAATCCATAGTTCAGCTGCAGGAATAGCTTTAAATTCTGCAGTACTACTGAAAGAATGGAAAATGTAAGTCCTGTAATGAGATGGTCCTTAATAAATATAGCTTAATTTCAGCCAGGAAATTTTAGTTAGTAATCATGGAAGCTTTCAGACAGAACTCTGAAGTAGTGTGTTAGTTTTGGGCTCAGAAAGATGAGCACTTCCTTTGTTCTAAAATGTATTTGCAAGAAATTTCTACTTTTGGGTCCAAGAACTTTAACATTATCTGCAGTTTACACTTGCCAATACTTTTTGTTTTGTAGAGAAACAACATCTGTATGTGATTGAGAGTAGCTGTATTCAAGTTGGTTTTCATGCTTGTTTTGCAAAACGCAATCACTTGTACTCTAGTTCCAAAAAGTAGTTCCAACTTTTCAGGCAATACATCAGAGCTGGCTGAGAAGGGTTAAGAAAATCCTTAACTTTATTGGTGTAGGTAGTACTGGGACAGGTCTGCCCTGAAAGTATGAGAACCTGATTCCCAGAATTCTGGATGTTACTTGCAATACAGGCATGGCTGAACAGACAAGAAAATGTGGTGTGGAGGGAGACACATGAATATCTTCGAACGCAGTGCTGTAGGGTTTCAGCAATATAGAATTTCCGAAGGAAAAACCAATGGACTACATGCTGAACTAAATGCAGACTCTCAAGAGGAAGACTGGGTAAAGCTTCTGACTAGTCCAGTGTGTTATGATGATTCTTCAAAGCCCAGCAAATTACTGTTATAAGGCTGCTCTCTCCACCCTAAGAGGGGAAGCCTTACATTTATCGGTTGGTTATAACAAGTGAAGTATAGCTTGTATATCTGAAATGAAGAAGCCTGCCTATCGGAAAGAGAAGAGGAGATATGTAATAATATGAATGTAGTCACCTTATTTTAGTTCTGATTTATTTAGATCAAATTCTAGGTGCAGAAATCAAGCAAGCATATACAAGCTTGAAAATGCAACAGAATGAAAAGTTTGGGAAGCTAAATTATATCCCAAAAGCTATGCTTCATTGAATGAGTGAAGAACAACATTCAGTCAGCCCAGCTCTTCTGTTATGATTTATGCAGGAGAAATCTGGAACAAAATAACAGTGAGTCAGAATTACAGCAACAGCTGTGCCAAGAACTCTTGTATAGGACCAAGACAGCTGACATGGATTGTAAAGCTGGCTGGAGACTTATCTGAGGAAAAATGAAGGAAATAATTGACTGCATGTTCTGAAGAAAATGCAAATAAAAAGGCTTTCTGTGACCTACAATTAGGTGGAAGGAAGGAAGCATGATTTAAAGTGTTTGTGGTTTGCAGGAGTTAAATTTAAATGTGGTCTGAGTTTGCAAAGGAAGGACTGTCCCAGTTCTTGGTCTCAGCTGCAAGTATAAAACCAAAGTGACTGGTGTTGTGCTAGCAGTATAGTCTATTGCTTTGACACTACAGCAAACCTGATCAGTCTTGCCAAGTTCCAAAATTGTCCTACAAATACGATGTGACCTAATGGTGATGCATTACTTACTGTTTAAAGTGTATGGGTGAACTGTGCTTTTGCAGAGTTATCTTCATGATGTAAAAACTCAAACTGTCTCTGTGCATTAGATGTTCCAGGCATCTTCCAACTGGAAGATCTGAGCATGATAATGTTGAGAGTTGCCTTCAGGAGTTTTTCTGCCTTGGGCTTCATATGTTGTTTACTTCTGTTGTTATTCCCTCTTGCTAATACTGACCCCAGCTGTTTAAAAAAAGTACCTTCAAAACCTCTTTAGCAAGCAGTACTTGTGGATTTAATGAATATCATGACTTGTGCAGTCAGTCAAATTCTTTTTCCAGGATCAAATGTAGGTGATGGATTGCACTTGTGTTTCTGCATGTACTCAACATGAAATAGGAAAAAAAACCCTCTAGGTTGGAGCTATAACTTTCATCCAGTGATACATTGAAGTTGGACAGATCAGGTGTCGATTCTGGTTAAGATGAGAGAAAAATTTTTTCTAACCTGTAGTTGATGTGTTTCTTCCCCCTTGGGGTTTTTTTGACACAGCTGGCACGAGCCACAGTACGTGATCCCAAAACCGGTGTCCTTACAGTGGCTAGCTACAGGGTATCAAAAAGGTAAGCATAGAGAAGAGTTTAGCTTTAAGGTTTTTGTGCTTAACAGCTGTCACCTGCTACCTACAGCTGAACAGCTTTGCATGTAGCAAGAGCTTGCATAACAAATGCATGGTAAATGGCTCTTCTGGCTACCTGTCTGAGGGCAGAAGAATCCTTCTGCCTTGGGAAATGTGGTGCTGTGGTTGGTATTCCAAAATAACGTCTCAATCCTTCTCTTACACTAGTTCATGGCTGGAGGAAGACGATGATCCTGTTGTGGCCAAGGTGAATCAACGAATGCAGCAGATTACAGGGTTGACAGTGAAAACAGCTGAACTATTGCAGGTTGGTGCACTTGTCTTGTCAGACTTAATTATGGTAGAATTAGCTGCTGGTTGGGGTGATCCGGTGCTTATGCAGATACAAACAAAGCTGGCCCTTACCTAGTCCTTCTTAGGGGTTGTATGGTGTGCTGACTACGCACACGGAGTAGGTAAGGCCTTTATGAAGAGTATGGGGTGTTCCCAGCTGCTGCTAGCTGTAAGGACCTGGCAGATAGATGGTTTTCTCTTTGTGTGCCAAGCAGAGAAGGGTGGAGGTATCAAAGATATGGAAGATAACTTTGTGTAGAAATTTGTGACTTACCAGTTTGTTTTGAGAGAAATGCCTGCCACTTACTTTCAAGTCTGCAAAAGCTGAACTTCCTTCCTAGTTGAACCTTCCAAAGACCCAAATATTTTTCATAGCCCTGCAGTATTCTTGTATGACTTTTGATCTATACCTGTCTGGAGAGCAAGGAGAGTAGAAGTGGTACAGCACTGCCACAATAGCTGTACCTTAGTCTGTATATTGCTGCTTTTCCTCCATGCTCCTTGAATTCCTGTTTTAGAGCTTGAAGTACTGTTGATTACTGGCTGTCCACAGAAACCAGGGAATTGTTCTGGGAGACCTGTGAAGTGCAGCCTCAGAGTAACTAAATCATGTTCTATGATCTTCAGATAAAGAAAGCAAAACAGTGCTTTTAATTTGCTTTGAACCTTCTGTGTTCCTGGGTAGGCATATTTATGTAACATCACATGTGTGACACAAACTAATTCTGTTTCCTAGTTTGGACACATACTAGAGAACTACATACACTCAGTTCTTCAGAGGAGGGAGCAAGAGTGTGGTAAAACTATTGCTGCTAATTCAGGTTAAACAGGCTGTTGTAGTGATAAGTAGAGTGCTGCCATTAAGAAACATTTGGTACTGAGAAATATTCTCAGTGAAACCCTTAAACTATGAAGGGGAAAGAGCACTTAAGTTGTTTCTCATCCACATACCTCATTTCTAGCAATCTAAAGAGAAACCAATTGTGCTATAGATAACAATCTTGCCACAAAGTGCAGTTTCTCAAAGCGTGTTTCGGATTTCTGAGAGGAAGTACTATCTTCTGCAGCAGTCCCTTGCAGTTCAATTGGTGCTTATGCTTCCTTCTTCCACACTGTAGGTTGCCAACTATGGAATGGGAGGGCAGTATGAGCCACACTTTGATTTTTCTAGGGTAAGACCACACTTTCAATTATTATTTTTTTTTGTAGTGGGACGGGGAGGGGGGAACAGTTAGCTCTGAGAGAAAACTGTTGAAACTGTTTTCTGTTAAAACACTTAATGTATAGCCCTGTTGCATGAATGGATGATGCCTTTTCAAAAGCCTTCGTGCTGCCTTCTCTGATGCTGAAAGTTCAAGAGAACAATGAACAAATCTGCCTGCTTATCTTTGTCACCTTGGTTCCTTGTATAGTATAGAGACCTGTAGATGTGGCACTTAAGGACATGGTTTAGTGGTGGACTTGGCAGTGTTAGGTTTACAGTTGGACTCTATCTTAAAGGTCTCTTCCAACCTAAACGATTCTATGACACTAAAAGGTAGTCATGCAGCGCTTGAATATTCTCTTTCCATTACTTTATTTGGACACTGAGGTCTGCAGGCCCTGGGTTGTGAGTCTGTGTTGTTCCGTTAAGCTTCTGAGTTCAGCAAGGTTGTCAAAGTCTGCTTTTGGTGGCTATTTTAAAGCACTTTGCAGGAGCTGGCTGAGGAGAAGATAGCCTTCCACCTCCCTCCAAAAAAGTAGCCATTATGGAAATCTTCATGGGTCATACAGCCCTTCTGGCAAAACCCTTAGTGTGGCTGCGGCTATAGGGTCTAAATAGGGTTTGTTGGGTCAGTGTTCGGGAGGGCAGTGCTACAGTGAGCAGAACATGCAGCTGGTGGGTGCCAGATCTGCGCTAAGCACTAGAGGGCTCTACCTAGCAGGTAACAGCTCTGGTTTGCTGCAAGTGGGGAGGAAAGAGAAATAGATTCTTAATTATTACCCTAAACCAGCTTAGGAACATGCTAATTGTACTGAAGAGCTATAGTGACTGGTAATTTCCTGTATAAAATCCATCTGATGCCTTGGTTTCCAGTAGAAACACGGCATTTCAATGGAATCTGGCTTAATTCAGGCTGTCCTAGTGGTTTTACCTGGTAGAAGGGATTGCTGCAGACACAGTGCAACCCAGTAATTGACTACAGAATTGAGGCCACCCAACTTAGCACTGTTTAAAAAAAAAATAAAAAAATCCTGAATTTCAGCACTGTGGAAGCTCATATTCGTTAGCTTTGGCCTGTTGAGAGAATTTTCCTGTTAACTTTCACTGCTTTGTTTCCTGAATCAAGCAAATGCTCTTAAATTCTATTCAAAGCCTTTGAACTCAAGGACCTTAGTCATCAACTTGGCCAGTGTGCATTTGACTTTTGGATTAGGCAGCTGGGGCAGAGCTCTGCTTGGAATGTAACCTTGGCCGCAGTCATTAGTTAAGGCAAGGCAATCACAGAATTTGCCCTAGTTTTGGGTGGGTCCTCCAGGCTCTCTGTGCATCACAGATTTTCAGTAATGAAATACAGAGGTATGGCTGTGTCTTCCCATCTCCTGACCAGCCTTGCAGTCTTTTTGTCCCCTTGCAGTTCTCAAATAAGGACTCTTTTAATAGTTAATATTACAACTTCGAGATTTTATTTGTTGCTTAAAAGTTTGAAAAGTCTTATGTTATTGAAGTTCAGAAATGTATGGCTGGACCCGAATTTGGTAGCCCTGGCAGAAACCAGGGAGTCACCTATTTTTCAGTGCTCTTGTGTTGTCACTTTTGAATTGAGTTTGCATATGCAAATGCAAAAATCTTGTTTGGATTTTTATGTTCACTTCAGGAAAGACCTTTTACTTCTTGACATATACTTCAAGTAGATTGAATTCTAACATCTTAGAGATGGTGGCTGTTGTTTTTCTTTGTTTTTTCTAATACTGATTTCTTCTTTTCTCTGAATGTTAAAGGCTATTGGTTGTCTGTAGAAGAGTGCACCTTAATGTCTCCTGGCTGAAATTACTTCCTGACTGTTAAGGATGTAAAACTTTTAATTGCAATTTTTTGAAGGGAGGAGACACACATCAGTATTCTAGATGTTCTTTCTGCTTCTGAGCTGGCACCACAGATCTCATACTTTAACAAATGAAACTTAATGTTTCCTACAGAGTAAAGACAATTTGATCTTTTTGATGTGGTCCTTAGTCCTAAACAGGGAACCACCTGAAAGAAGTTCATTACTACTATTCTGCATTTTTTTGCCTGCTGGCAAAAGATGAATTTTCGCTTCATGACAGTATTTCTTTGAGTCACTACTACATTTACGAGTGTGTTATCTAAAACCCACTGAAGGTCAGCTTTTCATATTCACCTCACTTGTTGACTTTGGATCAGTGTCCAATGCACTAATGGCCTGTTTTTGACTTACTTGGATAGCATCTGTGCCACAGGCCCTGAGAACGCTGCTTCTACTCTGCCCTAAGAATTGCTTCAGTGCTACTTTTCTTTATAGCATCTGAGTACTATGTGCATGCAGTTATGCACCCTGGCTGCAATTTGTAATGGCTCTAATGCTGCCCTGTATCAATTGTCCCCTTCCTATCCCAACTCTTTAAACTGGGCTTAAGGATCTCTCTGCAGAGCTAGACATATATGTCTAGTGTGAGCCTGTTTGGAAATTGGGTTAAAGTTGTTGTCTGTTACAGCGACCCTTTGACAGCACACTCAAATCGGAAGGAAATAGGCTAGCGACGTTTCTTAACTATGTAAGTACCTCTGTTTGTCTGCTGTCTGTGAGCTTGAAGTTTGCAGTTATTCTCATTTAATTTTATAGAAAGATGAGCCAGATGCTTTCAAGCGGTTAGGGACTGGAAATCGTGTGGCCACTTTTTTAAACTATGTAAGTATGATGATCCTTTATGCATTGAGTGTAACTTTAGCAGCATCTTGTTTACAGCTTGTGCAGTGGTTATTTGTAGAGATTCCCTGGCATCTGGAAGTAGGGATTTCATTATTCTTGCAGCATCAGGTGCTGTCCCATCTGAGTTGATAGAATTCTGGTGGTATTTAACCTCAGAGCAGAAAATGTAAATATAGGGCCCAGCTTCTCCTTTTGGCCACTATACTATGAAATCTTTTACTTCATTGTATTCCTGTTGGTAGGAGAGGAGATTTTGGCTTATTTCTCAAAGACGAGTGCTTGGGGTACACGTGTGGTATGTTGTTTGAGAACTTGACTATCAACCACTTACTGTGAGACAGTCATGCTCTCCCACCACTGTTTGACAGCACTTGATGTTGTGGTCTGTCAGCCTCCATTTTAGCTGTTTGTCAAAGCTAGAGTTATTCTGGTATAGCTGACGCTTCAGCAAATGGAGGAGGCATAGCTAATAAACTTGGTGTAACTGGGTTAAATGCAGAATTGAAAAGACTCATTACTTGCATGCATTATACAGCCTACAGACCATGTACACTGGAAACATAGATGTAACTGCCAGTGATACTAGTGGCCTAATGCTTTCACGGTAGTCTTCTGACAGTATTTTATCAACCTGTGCTTACTATATCAGCAGTTTGGATCACCTAATTTTCTATGTTTGAGTGATGCAACTTCAGATTTAAAATTCTGTAGTGAAATGTTTATGGCTGGGCTGATGTCTTGAGTGTGAGATGCAGCTCAGAACAGAACCAGAAATGGTTTCAACTTGATATGGCAGGGGAGAGAAAATCTCTGAAACAAGAATTGGAATAAGATAGGTAGCTGTGAAATAGTGTGCTGCAAAGAGGCTTTAATTTTGAATTGTCTCGATCTGTATTGTTTGCTTCTCAGACTTTTGGACAAGCTTCGATTTAGAGTGAATAAGCACCTTATTCTCTGCCAGTTGTACATGGTCAAAGGCAATTTACCCTTGTATGTCCTGTGCAGAACATACCATACATGTACCAACACCCTTACTAAAAAGAGTGGTTGTGTTGCTAAGATGTAGGTATTAACTTGCAAAGTTGCATGCACATGCTTTCTAGTTGGAAGGGGCAAAAACCTGTGCACCTATGGCATCTTATGCCCTTTTATTGTAGGTACCAAGCAGGAGGACACCAGAGTGGTAATAAAATCTGCTTTAAACAGAAATCCAAGTTACAATAGAGACTGTGGGGACTTGGGGAATGCATTAATAGTCGTTCTGCTGTTTAAATTGGTGGGAGCTGGATCTGACTCACTTGTTTCTTTTAGAGTTAGAATCTGATCAAAAACTCACTGAAATCAGTGGAAAGACTTTATCTGTTTAATGAGGGTGTTTCCAGGAACTTCGGTGGGTTTTGGATCAAGTCTAGAATTTGTAGTGAATACATCATTACTGATGAATTCAGTAGGGTTAGATTCATGCCAGTGTAGAAGGGTAAAGCATTAAGATAATGCTTTTCTTGAGTCCCATAGCTGTATGTATTAAAGCTTCAGATGCATAAAGTGCTTGAAGTGACATAGCATCACTGGTGAACAGCATAGAAACAGTGCAGAAAGTGAGGTTTTCTAATAAGTTGTATAGTTTTTGAAGTGGTTGACCAAGATGCATAAACTAAATTATGAAAATCAGTTCCAAAGACATGGTTTCAATTTGAGGAAACATGTGGTTTAACAGACACTTGTTTTCCTAATCGGATCATAAACTGGAATGAAATTCTTGAAACTGATTTACTCTGAAGTCCTCTCCCTTGTTCTAGAGAACTTATTAACGCTGCAGGTACACAACTTGTTATGGCTAATTGTGTGCGCCATAGATTACATATAATCCAGACGAAGTGCTGAACAAAAGCCTTCATCTGAAATAAAAGACTTCAGTATCAGGTACTGTTACTTTTGCAGTTTGTGCTGGTTGAAGTGCATCCTGTCCTCATCAGTGCCTCACAGAAATGCAAGTAGATATCTCTCTGTTAGGGCTTGGGGCACTCTAGCCTGTGGGATTGCATGTACAACAAGCATTGTAAATGGACAGAGTTTGTGGACTTTGTTTTCTCAGATGAGTGATGTAGAAGCCGGAGGAGCTACAGTTTTCCCAGATTTTGGGGCAGCAATATGGCCCAAGAAGGTAAAGTCTGTTTGTGTTTTGCTTGATTTCTCCTCTCTCCTGTTGCTGTCTCTTGCACAGTACAGTCCTGCATACATTTAAAAGTCCAATAATGTGACAAAGTGCTGTCCTGTGCAACTTGATCGACAGGCTGCTCTGTGTCAAGGCAGCTGCAGCTGATGTGGTAGACTGCAGGGCTGCTTCCTTCATTTTACAATGTATAATATAATCAGTTTCTGTGTAGAGCTGTTACTAACAAAAAACTTGTGTCCAGGTAGAACTCCTCACTATTCTCAATGTGGTTGAATTAATGGAGTGGGACTAAGGGTTTTGTTTTTTAATGTGCTGTCAGTGGTGCTTCAGAAGAGCCTGCAGCTGAATTCATAGGTGTTCTCCCCTACCTTTACTGTAACCTGAATAATTGTATTGACTAGGCTCTGACTAATCCAGATCTGATTTCACTTTTCAGGGAACAGCAGTGTTTTGGTACAATCTTTTCAGAAGTGGCGAGGGTGATTATAGAACAAGGCATGCAGCTTGTCCAGTACTAGTAGGGTGTAAGTGGGGTAAGTAATACTCTTTCAGGAACAAAACCTGAAGGAAGGTTCATGTGTATGCAAAGCTGGTGATATACTGAACCCTTATAACAGCATTTAATAACCTGGGTGTTGCCATTTTAACTACTGGAATAATTTGGCCATAATGAAAACTCTGACCATCAAGACCATGTAGTATTTAGTGGCTACATTGTTCAGCTGTAGCTTTTTTAGTGAATTTGTTTTGTCAATGAACAGCACAAAGTGTGTAAGAATATCACTGGGTTTGTGTAGTGTATCAGCATCAGGATGACTTGAATTATCACCTGACTAGAATCGGGTCTCTTCCTACAAAGATTTGTGTGTAGTTTTAACTGCAAAAGGAGGAGAGCTGCTTGTAAGGTAGATGGGAACGTCTGGACACTGGGAATTTCTGCCAACTGCTGAAAGCTTTTCAAGCTTCATGTCATCCATTCGCATACCCACCTCCCCAGCCTCCAAGGTATTCCCCTGGAGTGCCAGAGCATACCGACCGATAAATGTTACCAGATCTAGAATGCACTGCTTTGTTACTGTTGGCACCAGAACTTTGCAATTGGAAAGATACTATCTTCCTATGTCTTTCCCATTGGATGGGTAGAGAAGTCTAAGCAGGGATCCTCAGACTGAGATGACATTTTACTTGGAGCAGCCATCTGGGTTGCAGTGATACATGCACTGGGTACATGGTGGTAATTCACTTCACATCCTTGTTTCTGCAGTTTCAAACAAATGGTTTCACGAAAGAGGAAATGAATTCTTAAGACCTTGTGGGAGAACAGAGGTTGACTGAAACCCAGCCTGCTGCAGGCCTTTGTTTCTCTGCCTCCTTTTCTACTGTTGTTTGTTCCAGTTCATTTCTAAGAAATGATCCATCTTTTTCTCCAAGAGTCCTGGCACTTTACCAAAAAACGACAACAAAATATGTAACACCTGTGAAAGAGTAAATGGCATTGTACACATACTTGTGTTTTGGTTGCTGTTATTTCCATGTTCCCCCCTGCCACCCTCCTTTGACCTGCCTTCTGCCCTCCCAGCTTTCTCTGTAGTAGTGGTGCAAACAGTGCTGTGGGCGATTCGGTATGTTTGGGTGCCTGGTCTTGTGCCTTTTGTACCTCAGAAGATTTAGATGTTAAATATTTCTTTAAACCAAAGGTTTTTTTTTAAAGTTGTGTACATGTTGATTTTATTGTATTTCTATGGATCACAAGTTTTGAAACAAAAATAAATGTTCTTTCCATAAAGTGATTCTCTATTGTGTCCTTAATAGGTGTATCAGTGCTTGGTTTTAGGGAGTAGTGGGCGTTTACTTTTTCCTTCACTGAGGGCCTGTTGCTTTGTTGCCCTTTTTCTGTAGAAAATGCATCATGGCTTTGGACAGTGTTTTATTTAAGGCTCTAGCACACCACAGAACTGTTGCATCTTGTACTGAAGCTGGAAAGGTTTAATTTGTGTGCTGAAACTACAGTGTATCCTGGGAGCAGGCAGGCCTACACACTTTGGGCCAATGGCAAATGTGATCTTAGTAGTATTACACTTAGGAGAAGCCTTTCCCTGTGATGGGAACTGCTCTTGTGGGGTACTATATTTTTAATACAAGCAAACTTCCAACAATCTTGACAACTCTTGATTCTAAAAGTAGGCATCTCTGCTGATGAAACACCACATTTTTACCACAGGAACACATGATTTGGCAGAGCTGAACAGCTATTGAAGTCAGTAGGGTGTCTTGCAAGCAAATCTTAATTGACTTTTGTAGACTGGATCAGGTTTTTGTCTTGCCCTTCAGAGAAGCTGGAAATAATCATGCCCTTAGAACACAAGGATTCAGGTTCTCTGCGTTTTTGCTTTGTTAGCATGTGTATAATGGCCACAGGCCAACACATGGACAGTGTTGTCCACAAGAGAAAGGAGATGCCAGTTCTGAATTACAAGTCAAAAGAAATGACAGTTAATTGCTAAAAAAAAAAGAGCAAAGTTGTCAAAATAGGCAAGTGTTTTCAGAAATGTAAAAGCTTGCTGTTAGTACCAGACTGTTGTATCAATGTGTCACTGTGCAGGGGGGATTGACTTCAGATCTCTCACTGGTTGTTTATGGTATGGGCATGACTTCATGGGAGTATGGATGACTGCAGGTGAACTCAAAGCCAAAAATGGTAATGGTTTTACGACTGTCAGTTATTGCTTGAAGATGAGCTTGGGCAATTGTTAATATACCAACGTATGAAACTGGTTTGAGAAAGTGAAACAAACTTCAATTACACTGAAGCATCCAGTTGCAGTCATGACAAGCATTGGTTTCCTTTGTACTTCACCATTGCTCTATGTTGTGCAAAGACTGAATGAGTTAGAATGAGGTAATGCTTAAAACAACTATTGGGCAGGATTAGAAGTAAGGCACCTGCTGTCATCCTAGGAAAGACTTGTGGAACAGAAGGGTTTTACATGTTAGGTATAACAGATGTATGTCATTGACTTGCTCTATTGGTAATTAAGCAGTGTGACTTAGCAATAGATCTTCATGTGCCCCTGAATTTTACGTGTGAGGAATTTATGAACTTAATAATTATTAGCTTTTAATCATTTAGATGCAGCAGGCAAGTACATGTATTCACTAAAGCTTTAATTTTTCTGTTACACAACTGGTTGGAGAGAGGCACTGGACTGCTCAGGCAGAGGCTTCTTGAGCTCCAGTTGTTAATGATGCTGAAATGAGGAGAGCATCTAGTCTTGTAAATAAGCTTTCTGTGAACAGTTACAGCAGGTAGCTATGGGAATTGCAAGATTTATTTTTTTTCCCCTAAAAGCAGTAATGACCAAGCACAGCATGGCTCAATAGTTGCTCTCTAATATCTTACAGTGCTCCCTTGCTTGCCATGAATGTTGTGGTTGTTGGCTGGATGTTCAGAATATTTCATTGTTGACCTCTAGTTTTCTTAGTAAAATCTCTCAGCACAATGTAAACTTAGGAAATAAGGGGTGTTGCTTTATAACAAAGCTTTCAACATATGAAAGCCTCACAGATGTGAAGAAGAACTGATGATGAGCCAAAGCCACAGTCTCTGGCTGGAACACTTTGGATTTCAGGGGGAGGAAGACAAATCTATTTAAACTTTCTGTCAACATGGTATGTTGACAGATAAAGGTCACATTAGGACTCTGGCCAAAAATCTGCACATCTCACTTCTGAAATAGCGTAGTTGGCTGGAAATACCATTGCTAACTGTGTTATATTATACTGAACTCTTTAAGATCATTTTACTTGCTTGTTTTCTCCAGGAAAAACCCTATCCTGTTTTCCTGAGTTGTCTTCCACCTTGCTCCAGTTCGTTGCTAAAGTAGGAGGATGTCATGAGTGTGGATGCAGAACTACTCAGATGCTGAGCTGCTTTTTGTGCTGTGTGCAGGATTCACTTACTGCTAATCTGATCTGAAGAATAATAGCTATTTGAGAGAAAACAACATATGTGACTCGTGGGCATTCAGTAACCTCCTGGCATGTTTGTGTAGCCTGGCAGATGATATTTCCTATTTTCTCCTATCATTCTAGAAGATGAACAGAATATGGTAATTACTCTAAAATTAAGTCTATGGGGTAGTTTTGAGACCTAAAAGAGAGAAGACTCATGTGCTGGAACAAACAAGCTTGCTTTCATCTAGGCATAGGGAGCTTCTGCCAGTGGTAAGCATGGGTACAGTAAGTCCTTAAGTCTTGTTTAGACTGAAATGGTTTTTTTCCTGATGTACTGCTGACTCTTCTTTATTTCACAGGGTTTAAGTACTTAGTACAGATACTGTATGCACTACAAAGGCTTACTGTGGACAAGTGGCTGCCAGACACTTTGCAGTGCTTTGGGATCTTTTGGAGAGATCTTCAGGTCACATCTGTTATCGTTAGCTTGCTGATGAGGTCTTTAAGGCGCTGCTCTGCATAACAGGTACGGATGACAGCAGACACCATGTGTACTCTCATGGAAAGATGGTCTCTTATTGTGGCTTATGTAGTCATAAGAAGAACAACAATGCTCAGCCCATGCCAGTAATCCACATCCAGTTTGAGCATGTGGTTTCTTAACCCCTGGCCTGAATGCTACTGTGTGGACATGCACTGTGTCACTGTGCGATTATGCAGCCCTCCAGCTGGGTTAGGAAATCACCTAAAGCATTAATGTTCAGCTGCATAGACTCAGTGAAGTACTTATCTTTTTGTCTGCAGTAGAAGTTACTTTTCTTTCCTGTTACAGTGGAAAAACATGTGAAAGTCATCTATCTAATCACCTTAGAGGGGAAAACTGGCCTCCAGACTAATATGTGTAGTGTGAGTGGAGAAAAGGTTTGGCTGTGACAGCCAAGGGAAGCTGTGCAATCTATGGCAGAGAGCAATTGGGGTGTTCTGCTAGGAGAGGGACTGTGTTTATATTATACAAGAGAGCTGTAGACCTCAGCTGAGCTATAAAATCCCTAATGTGGGAAGAGGAAGGGTCTTTTCTCAATGAGCCAAGCTTTGAGATGAGGATGATGTGTGTGTAAAAGGCAGCCTAGGATACAGCTGTCCCCCAAGCCTTCTGCTCTTCCTGTAACCAGTGTTGGTGCTGGGGTACGGATCAGCATAGCCTGTGCTCCTTTGGCCCAAATAAGAGGAACCCTTGTCAGGGACTCTGGAAAAAGGCCAGAACCAGAGATCTGTGAGCTCTAGGTAATGGGAATTTAAAGAGACTAATTTCACATGTTTAGTCCTGAACTTGTCTCATCCTGCAGGGAAAAGACTAGCTAGGCTGTGTGTGGTGAGGATGTGTTTATTTAACCAGAGGTCAACTCTTGCCCTCTGTAGTGATTCAGATAATCCCTTCTTAAATGCTCATGTGCTTACTGCCTCTGTGCTGCCCTTTGGGGATGGTTGTCTTCCATCCCTCTGAGGTGGAGGTGAACCAGAAAAAGAGGAGGGTTCCAGTTAAGTGCTTCCAGACTGGTGCAGCCCCAGGAGCCCTTATGTTTGATCTGATTCCAGCTTCCCTGACTCCTGTCTTGGCCTCCTTTCTCAGTCTTGTCTACAGCATCACCTTAACCCTGGAAAGGCATCTCTGTGGCTTTGCCAGCCTTATGCTGCCAGAAGCATGGGCTTAAAGGTGGATGCTTCAGCTTCCACATACTTCACAGTGTGCAGACCAGGATCTTTCTTGGGACTGTCATGGGATGCACTGCTCAGAAAGCAAGAGTGTTTTTCTTGTGTCTTTGGGCAACAGCATGAAGGTCACACGAATTATTAGTAACACTAAGATATGGTTAACCAATGTGTACCCTCTGGCATGCTGGTGCAGGTGAGAGGAGAATCTCACCCACCATGTAGTGCTGTTTGGAAGCTGACCTTCCAGCAAAGCCAGGCAGTCCACACCCTGTAACTTACCTCTGCTTATCATTTTGCACACAGAATCGCCCCAAAGACAGACTTTGTTTGAAAATTCCTGAGAGAAACTGCCTCCCAGGTGTTCTGCAGCTATCAGAGACTACCACACTTCAGGGTGTTTCTTTTGAAATTCCTAGTGAGGCCTTGAAAGAAAGTCAAGGATAAAAGCTGCTCACTTGATGTTAAGCATCAACTGGGTCAAAACTCACTACACAGCTGAAGAATTCTTTTTCCTTGATACTTGGTTTTTCTCCCACACTCCCAGGGCTCACAACTGTGTCAGCAACCTCTATGGGAAACCAGGGCCCTGGTGACCTGAGCTCTTCTTGCAGTGTGTGGGCAGGTGTAACCAGTGCATGAACCAGCACCCAGCTCTTTGATGGGAGGGAGGAGCATGGTTGTGGTTTTAGTTTCCAGCTTCTGGGGCAGGTGGGCAGTAGCAGCAGCAGGGATGCGATCATGGCCACAGGATGGAGGCGGGCAACCCTGTGGCCACAGCTCATGGCTCTGATTAAACTCTTGCCTATGGTGTGCGCTGCTGTAAATCTTCATGCAGCCTAGGTGCCAAAAGCAAAGCCACATAGGGCTGTTTGCTGGCAAATGAGAACATGGGTGAAGCTGTTCTGCAATGTGTTGTTTTAGGCTAGAGATATACTTTGCCAGGTGTTTTGGATCAAGTTGTGAGTCTGAAATGGCAGACCTGAATGTGCCCTCAACATAACCCCCAGGTGTTTCTAACTCCTTGTTTGTTCTGGGGTGCCTCTGAGTAGCATTTATGAAGTGATTCTATTTTTCCCTTCTGTGACCTGAAAAGGGTAGAGCACTGCCCCTTCCCTTGTGCTGCAATAAGGGACGGGCTTTGGGTGTAGCTGTGCTGCTGGCGTGGCTGAGCTCTCAGAAACATCCTCAAGCTCCTGCTTCCCAGTGTTTCTGCTCCCAGGAGATGAAGAGGACCAGAAGACTTTCACTGGAGTGATGTTTTGGTGTGCTTTTGTCAGAAAACAGGATAGCCCAATGTAGGAAGGGTCACATCTTTGACCACAAACCCTGATGTGGTTTCTCCTTCAATGCTTGCTGCAAAAAGAGGGCCTGGATTCAAAGATATCCTTTTAGCCTTGAACTCCAGTGTGCCAGTAGGAGCCCTGCAACATCTGAAGCAGAATGGTAATTTAAAGTTATACAGGAATGAGCTGAGCAAACAGCAACAGCCCCTTGTGTGGTTGCTGGTCTTCTAGGGCCTCGGGACACTTCATAGCTATAAAGGATATTGCTGTCAGTGTCTGTGGTCTGTATCTGCAAAGATGATGGAAGATTGGATGTATGATGGTGCACATCCAGACTACCAGAGAGCAGGCCTGATGGGACCTCAAGAATTTTCTGAATCTTCTCTGCTTGTCTGGGCTGGAGTGATTCACCCAGCCATGGTCTCCCAAGGCTCAGCAGTCCTCTACGCATGTCAATTTGTAGACCAAGACAGACAAGTCTAAGTGACTCATCGCCTGGAAGAGGAGCTGGAGTAGCAGCTGATCCTGGCACTTACCCCGTATTCTGGAGAAGATGAGTTGGGCCCATGGGACTGCTTGTTCCTTTGGCCATGGAGCAGTTGTATGTGACTTTGAGTGTGGCAGCTGCACTCAGCTGCTGAGCATCGATGACCTGTGGTCCAGGTGCACAACAGCCCATGTGGCATTGCTGAGCTCTCTGCAGGCACGCAGCCATGGATGCTGCAGCTCAGACATGCTGGCAGCAAGATTGCTCCCAGGTCCTATGGCGACTTAAATGTTTTTGCTTGCTTCAGTCTTCCTAAATGAGGGCAGACAAATGAAACACTTCTGACTCAGGGACGTATATGAATTTGTAAACCCTAATACTACCTGTGGCCTTAGGCTGTCACTTCCTAACAAGTGTTAATTTATTCATGCTCTCTAGTCTCACTTGCCTCCACACATGTATTTTTGTGGGAGAAATACTGCAAAATGCACAGCATGCCTGTGTGTGCAGGAGCGAGTGGGATGCTGACTGCAGCAGCCCTTTCCCTGGCAGCAGTGCTCGCTGCATGTGCCTGCGGAATGTCACCCTATCACTAAAGAGCTGAGTCTGACTCTTGCAGGTGTCCTTCTTTACTGTGCAAAGGTTTTATCTGCTTCCAGCACGGCTTTCCCCAGTTGCTGTAGCAGCTGGGAACATGTGCCCTTCCTCTGGATGAGCCAGTTGCAGTTGGATCTTACCTTTTCTGCAGCTTAGCCTCTTACGCAGGCTGCTCTGGCTCTGGGTTAGGAGGGAGGGAGCTGTTTTGAATTAGCAGACAAAGCAGTTGAGGTCATGGAGCTCTTATTCACATAGTTTCATCCTGGCCAAAATAAATAATGGAAATCTCTTACCAAGCCCATTGGCCCAGCCGAGGCCCTGCTTGCTGCCCAACCTTCCTCATGAACTCTGCATGCAAAAAATCTGCACGATCTCCTGTGCAGCTGGATCCTGCTCATGCCCTGTGATGGGCTTGTGCATATGGCAGGGGGCAAGCACCTGCTGCGTGCTCCTGGTTCAGAGCAGCCCCTTTGTGACAATGCTGGGTTAGCAGGAGCTGGTGAAGGGCACTAGCAGGTCCATGAGGGCTGGTGCTTAGCGCAGAGGGTGCAGGCATTTAAGGGATCTGGTCTCATATAGCACAGGGTGCACCTGAGTGGAGCAGCCAGTTGGCAGGAGCAACATCGCTGCTGAAATCTCCCAACGACCATCACAGTTCATGTTTTTGTTGAAGGTGCAGGTGGTAGGTTCGCCATTCCCAGGGGCTGAGGGATGCTGAGTCCTGCAAAGCAGCTGGGCAGGCTGCCCCGGACCATGTGCCTTCCCCGTGCTCCCTCCCAACTCTGCCAAAGACACAGCTGAGCTGCTTTTCTGTTTAAAAAGGCACCATGAGGAGGAAGGTTGCCAGAGGTGATGGGCCGTGGGCTATCTTGCGTGTAAATGCATTGCCAGAGTATTTTTGCCATTTGTTGGGGCTGTGAGCAGAGGAGGGCAGAAAGATGGGGGGCTGCGGGTGGGTCCTCACCCCAGGGTGGCTCTGTGCATGGGCGAGCTGCAAGGGGTGCTTCTCACTCTTGCTGCGGACAAGACCTCCATAAGGTCATAATCTTTTGCATCCAAACAGAATGGATAAAAAATCTGCATTTTACTCTCATTTTGGGCAACGTTATGGGCACAAGCAGTAGTGTGTATTGATGGGTATTGGCACCTGTTGGATTTATCTGAAAAAAATTAAGAGCATTAATGAGAATTGCTCCTGTGAATAAGGAGAGGCTGAGAAAGCATTTGCACAAATGCTTGAAACCTTTTTTTTATTTGACCAGGTCTTTTAACAATGAGAAGGAGTTTCTGTTCAACTGAGTCTGCTCAACTTGAAATTATCTGTCTCTCTTTGGAATACATTTTATATTTGAAAGGCTGGATCTTGCTACCTGCCTGCTTAATTTAATATAGTTTTAGTATGATTTGCATCCAGTAGAGTTTTACTTGCCATGCCTGGGGACTGGGAGGATACGGGGGAGCTCAGGGACACTGTGTATGCAGAGAAGAGCCATCTGGGTATGGCAGCGTGGTCTGATGCTTTTGAGCACTGTTGCTGAGTGGAAATGTCCCACTGTGTCACGTTCAAGCAAGAAAGTTTGTACATCACTTAAATCATTAAAAAGAAACTATTTCTGTATTAATGTGTTGTATAGAAATTCAGATTGCTCAATGACTCAGAATTGTACCTGAGTGAGACTTGAGCATATGAATTGTTATGTGCTCCTATTTTTGAATATTCCTTCCCAGAACAGTTCACTTGTGATTGTATTGCTGGTGATAGAAAAACAGCTGCCCCCTCCTCGGCACTTTTAGTCAGAAGCTCTCCACAGGCTGTATCGCTGTGGTTTTTCATCTGTGTATTTTGCTCTGAGTAAATGAGTTGGATATTCTAGATAACTAGCACGGTTTTACTCACAGGAAAGAGGAAATGGCAAGCTGTGTTTGGTTTTGAAGTGGTACACAAAAAAACATTTGTACAACTTTGGGTGCATTTAAAGGTGGAGGACAGCATCCAAATGCTGTAGGCTGTGCTCACTCCACCTGCCTCCTTGACGAGCAGAGCTGTGTCTTGTGGCACCGAGTGAGACAGCAGCGTGCAATGCATGCCTGGCCCCTGAGCTGCTGGGGACTGCCTGGGCACCCCTCGGCTGGCACTTCCCAGGGATGGTGCTGGTGCTAGTGGGTGAGTTTACATGAGTTCAGAGTAGTATTCCCATCTTTGTTACTGTGATTTGACCCCAATGGCCACAGGCAGCAAAAGCAAGGGCTGGAGCAGCGTGCTGCGCTGGTCCGCAGCTGCGTTGTCTAACCAGCAATGGATGGGGTGATGGCAGCGGTCGGTGGCAGGAGTGTGCTGGGTGTGCACCAGCGTGGTTAATGCATTAACTGCTGCTGTGCCGCTGCTCGCTGGGAGACTTGAGGGATGCAAGAGCAGCATTAGCTGACAACATTGGGATGGTCTGCTGCTGTGAGCTAGATTTCTGCTTCATGCCACTAGATCTTACTGTTAAATCTTTTTTTTTTTTCTTTTTACAAGTAAAATGAGTAAAAATGTTCATAGCTGAATGGCTGCTGTACCTTCCAGAAGCAGGGGAGAATCACGCCTTGTTTACCAGACCTTTGTTTCTGCAGTAATTCAGTTAGGAGAATAACTCGGTACATCCTCACCCGACTCTCCCCATTGCCTCTGCCGGCCTCAACGGCTGCTGCCGGTGCTGGTCATGTTTGTCTCCTCTTGGGCTCTGAGCTACCATGGCCGACTTTCTTTTTAGTGTTTGTGAGCCTCTTGCAAAAGCAAGGGGAGAGAAAGCATGTAAATTAGCGTGCTAATTCTGCGAATAAAACTAAGACTGCAGGAAATCCAGGGCCCAACAGCAGTGTTTCCCTTCTCAGTTGGAATGCAGAAGGGGAGAGCTGCAAGACACAACCTAGGCAAACAGAGGTGGTATTTGCACGGCCAGCTTACCCAGAATATGCAGCTAGGCTGCTCAATAGAATGATGCTGGCCTTCAGAGTGCACCAAGAATCAAACTCTAGCCAGTTCTTACCAGATGCTCTCTGAAATACTGGGACACAAGCCCACACCCATGCCTTCAACAGTGGCATTTCTTGTGTTGAGAATCTTGTGTCATTTTTGTCCTATTTAGTCCTTGCCCGGCAAACCCGCATGAACTCACCAACACGATGAGCAAATCGGAGATCTGCACGAGTGTTTGCATGATGAAGTTTCACATTTGTTGGTCAATAAAAGAGTTGGAGAGCAGTTAGGAGGAAATGATTTAATGATTAAAAGCCATTTTTAGCTCATACCTGAGAAACCACAAACTTGAAGGTTTGCACAGATCAGAAGCTGCTTACTAACCATGGTGCAATGAGTGCCTCTCTTTTTTCACACTTGGCGTTCAGCTCCTGCCAAGGCACTGCTCTGTCTGTGGTTGCACTTTCGTGTCTTTCAGAAACAGCAGCTCCAAGTTCAGAAAGTCAGAAGTGTGTCTTGTACCCAGCTGGGAGGTTGGAATTTAGAAACTCAGGCCTGTCAAACCCCACTGCCTGGAGCAGGGCTGGTGCCCTGGAGAGTGCTCCTCTCCCCCAGCTCTCCTGTTATTTTAGTGCAAGGACTGGCTTTCCTTTCCAGCTCTGCCCTGCTCGTGCCGGCCTAGGGGGGGATGCTGCACGGGGGATTCATCTCATCTAGTGCCCAGCACCTCGGTACAGCTGGAAAGCAGGTATTGCTGAGCATAGAGGGGGTGTGCATCCCCTGTCGGTGGCCACATCCTGGCACCGTCTGCCTCTCTCTTGGCTACAGAGGAGTCTGGGCAGCGAGCTCTGGAGCCAGTGCATTGGTTTCAGCATCAAGGCATGGATTTAAGGCTGAGGTTGAGACAGAGCTCCTGACTTGCAGGGCTCGCTCCCACTGTGTTTCTTGGAGCAATGGAGCATCCCCATCACATGAGTCATCAGCTCTGCCATTGCTCCCTCCTGTGTCGCAGTCTTGCCACCCAGCTACAGCCCCTGGTGCCTCCCACGGGCCTCTCGGAAGCTTCCAGCAGAAGAGAGAACTCCCAGCTCTTGCTGAAGTCAATGCCACAGGATGGGCTGAATCTGATCCTTCCTTGTGATAGAGAAGCTGTAGGGAACAGCAAATAACATCCCTCCATTGGATCAGGAATTGCGCCATCAGGCTGGGGTGATGAAGTGCATAATGTTCCTACCTAACCTGTGAATAAATAATACCCTCCATTTCCATGGCTATTCAGCGACAGCTGTCTGGTTTTTACTGAACCAGCACAAAAATTATCACAAGAGCCGATAACAGATAAAATGGGCAAGGAAGCTTTTTGTCTTTAAGAAATATTGCCTAAAGGCAGCTGAGTGCAGGATGTCATTCAAAGCAACCACCAATAGGCACTAAATGTTTTCTAAGAAATGCCCCAGCTCTTGGGCTTGATACACAGATGAGGCAATTGCATCTCCCACCGGTATCAGTTAATGGTGGAAAAACTCAGTGCATCTCGATATCAAGATCCAGGGTGCAGAGAAGAGTGTGCGAAGGGAGTGATTCGGGTTAGATAACCACTGTGACCCAGCACGGAGTCATCGCTTGCTTTGGAAGGAGTTAGAAGCTCAGTCCTGTAAATGTACCCAGTGTTACCCCAGCAGTGCTGTGCTGATTCCTTTTTCTTATAAATATTGGCCAGATCAAATCTCTCATGTGTCTCAGACTGCATAGATGACCACAAAATCTCTTTGCTTAAAATAAGGATTTACCCAACCATGCTAGTGTTTGTGAGAAAAGCTTCCTGAGCTGTTAATACATAACAGCCCCTGTTAGCTGAACGCTTGACCCATCTATTCTGTATGTAAAGTCAATGAGTTTGTAATTTGGCTTTAATTCTTTGGGGAATTTTAATTTGGGAAATTCTTCAAAGCCAGCACTATCAAATTGTTCCCTTCGCCCAGGCTTGCCCACAGCCAGCTTTGAAGCGACCCTTGCATGTGGGATGTGCCCCGCTTGGTGCCCTGTGTAAGCACAAGTGCCACGGACCCATGCTTGGGGTGCCACGTAAACACAAGCACGGCTCGAAAGCCGTGCAGGGAGCGGTGTGGCTGATCGCATCCAGCTGGGCGAGCTGTCTGCCAGAGCATCGGCTGCAGATTGCAACTCAAATAGTGTGAGAAAGAGTGTTCAGTGCTTGGGAGGGAGGAATTAGTAGAATAGTTCAGTTGGAAGGGACCTGCAGTGATCATGTCCAACTGCCTGACCACTGAATTGTTTCCTAGAAACCAGCTTTGCTTTATTAAAAGTACTTCTATTTAAAAAAAAAGAACCAAACAACTTTAAAATATGCCAAGTGTTACTAAAAACGAATTCCTTGTTAACAAAACCCTGAATTCTCACCTGTGATTGATGCTCATCCCTTGACTGCCTTTGAGGAGCCAGTGCAGTACTCGGGTCTGGGAGCAGTAGGTCAACGTGCTGGGGTGAAAGGGCAAAGTGGCAGTTATAACTTACACAATAAAGAAAAATATTTTCCCACTGGACAAACCAAAGCATCAAATAATTGTGCTGTGTCTACACAGTAAGTTGATGCAATATCCTTTTGGAGAGTGGCAGGGAGATAGAATTGACTTTGTCTCCTTGGCATGTTACCTGTAGTAAATAGACATTTTATGTAGTTTTAGCAGCTTTTATAACTCCTGGTAAGGTTGCCCTGAGCTGAAAAGGCTGTGGGGTGTGATGTGAGTCATCCTGCAGTAGAAGCACACCTGAAACTCATGTTGTTTAGCACATCAAAGCAAGGCAGACCAGAGCCTGACTTTTAACAACATTTTCCCCCAAGAACATCGCTTGCCTTAAGCCCTGCCTTGTTTTGCTGTTTCTGGAATATCAGGGGCACCGAGGACCTTGCAGTTGCGTTGGCTTGTTACCAACAAAATGCCATCTAATGCTTCCAACAAAGGTAAGTTGTTCAGAGGCAAAGTGGTGCGGTGCAGCCGGGGCACGGGGATGGTGGATGGCGTAGGAGCTTTCTGTGGGGCTGGCTGAGGCTGTGCCAGTGGAAACTCTGTGCTCTTCTCCAAGGGCTTAGTCCTGTCCTTTCCCAGCAGCTGTGCTCCTGCTGTTTGCTGCAGGCCTGCAGCTGGGTTTCTCAGCTTGGCTGGGGTTTACCTCTAAAAACTGGTACTAAAACTCCATTAAAATGGAGTGGAAATTAAAATGGAATTTTACTATCGAAAGCTGTTGTTTTGTTAGTATAAAAGAGACGTGCACCAGCTGCAAAGCAGTGCTTATGGAAACTGCTTGGAACCAGCTACAAGGTCTGTTGAAACTGTGTCTTATAGTCGTGATGTTTTATGGTAGAGCAGCCATCGCTTCTGCAAGCATCAGTCATGAGCAAAGCTTTTCACACTATGTGCACCGCTCGTAGGCATGTAACTACCTGGTATGCTGCATTATTAGATTGATCAACTACAACTTAAACTGCATTGCTAATAAATAGTACTAGCTGTAGTGCTAATAGTTAGTACCCGGTATTGCATTTTAATGCATTTTAACTCAAAGAGGTGCTATTGTAATGGGAAAGCTGCAGAAGAGCTGCCGGGTAAGGACGTGTTCTGCAGAACCGAGAAGCTCAGTGAGTAACAACTGGATAAAGGATGTTTCTGATGATTGATTTGAATCCTGGTGAGATCGCAGAACTAGAAGTTCATTTGAGCTTCTGGAAACTGCATTATACATTCTGCTGGATTGCCCAGTCTGCAGAGCAGACCTGATGCTACAGGACTGACCCCTGCCCTGTGTTAGCAGCCTGGCGGAGGATGAGGGTGAGAACCAGGTGGGCACTGCAGCGAGACTCTCTGGTCATGGCAGCATGACTTGGGAAGGACTCATCCATGGGATGCAGAATTCCTCACCCAGGGTTATCCATCCCCAGCCTTTCAGCAGCACTGCATTCATCTCAGAAACCAAAGTTAGTTCACTTTAATTTTGTTTCATGATGCTTTTCCAGGATTATAGACTGGATGGCACAGGAAGCTGAGGCACAGCAATGACCACTGCCTGTGCTCTCAGCTCCCGCTGCTCTTCAACCACAACCTTATCTCACACTTCTGTCTGAGGGAGGTCTCTCTGTGTAGAACACCTCTTTTTTTTATTTTCTAGCTAATAAGCCTTCCTTTATAACTTCATAAAAGCTAAAATGCTTCTTAAACCTCTCCCATCATAGGCTGTGGTTTTCAGTAAATGATCACAAGTGGCTCTGCTCTGGATAGCATCTTATCAACAAAAATGAAGGGAAAAGGTAAGCTCATTTCCATTCTGTGATTTGGAGACTGCAAGATACATCTGTAGCCTTCTGGCCACCGGGAAAATGAGTTGCAGCTGTGGCTCTAGCTGCTGAATTTTTTCACAATTTATTTGAAATACGCGATTTTTGAAGGCAATATTTAAGCTGAGGGAGAGCAACCATTATTTTGATGTTTGAAATTGCGAGCAGGTTCTGAGGGGGTCGTGGCTTTTCAAGGATAACATGTCTGGATTTATGGAGAGTGGGTGCAAGTCACCTGCGTCCAAAGGCGTGGGTTACTGCTGACTTGGCAGCGAGCTCGGTAATTCAGACCTCGTGCTTATCTGAGAGGGGGATTGCTGGTGGCCCAGGTCAGCGAGATAACACGGCTGGATGACGCTTTTACAGATCGCTGAGGGGGAGGAAGGCAGGGACAGGACTTTCCCGTTATTTCTGGTTTATTTGTTCGCTCATGGTAGGTGGTTAAAACTGTACTCAGTCAAGGAGGTCCCTCCTGCGTTCTGTCCTGCGCTGAAAGTTTAGATCCTGTCATGAAGATGGAGTAGGAACATTTCACTGCAAGTAATAAAAATTAAAAAAGCTTGCATGTGAAGTGTATCACAGATAACATATGCCTCAAGATATGAGAGCCCAGTACTTATGGAAGTTGTTAGAATGAAGATTGTACTGCTGCCAAGAGTATTAGATCCAGATTTCTTTTTTTTTTCTTTCCATTGCCTTTGAGAATACTCAGAGCATTGCATTAAAAAGCTTCAAGGTCTGGATGAAGATTCAAATAACTTAGGAAATTGGATATAGAGAATTGGGATTGGTTCAGGGTTGTCTCTGACCCGAGTTAGATTGGTTTCCTGTAGATCTCAAATCTTTGGGAAGTAAATTCTTTTATACCTTTTTACATAAGTCAATGTCAGTGGTAACCGTACTTGTAGTCTATGGATTACTGATGGACTGTTAGCTCAAACAAATGATTTAATACTTGCCGTTTCTTCTGTTAACTTTTTTTTACTATGGTATTTTAAAATGATTTTTCCGTTCTGTCTCATAGTTAGTGCTATTATGATTAGAGAAGGCTGTGGCTTATTTTAATAAGAATATATTCTTTGCCCACTACAGCTCATGGCATGTGACTCAAGGATGTGGCTAGCAGCTCTGTGTATCTTTAAAAAAAAAAATAAAAGCTTGTAATATTTCAGCTATGATAAACAAGTACTGTGACCTTGGTGCCTGTTGTATTTCCCCACTCTGATAAAATTGTGGGAATAAATAACTTACGTGCTGAAGTTATCTGACTGTGTTACCTTTGGGTCAAATCCTGTGGGTTGGATTTGTGGAGTCTTCTCTCTGACACAACTGAGAGCAGGAGGGCTTCAGCAAGCAATTTCAGATTGTATCGGGTATCAGTAATCACCCTAAATTCTGCCTCTGCCTTTTTCCACAGAAGAATCAACATTAAGTGTAACCTGCGTCAGAGTCTATTTTTAAAAACTTTGCCCAGCTTTGGTAGTTCTATCATGATACATACTCTGATATCTTAAAAGATGCTGAGTTGCAAGGACAGTATTATTTTTTTTGCTTGTTTATAAGTTTTGCTTTGTTGTTTCACCCTGTAGAGGTATGAGGAATAGCAGAGTATGGCTTTGATCTTGAGGAGTTTGTGGATGACTCAAGTAAAACCCTGTGACTAAGGTAAAATCACAGATAAATAACATTAAACAGTGAATTTCAAGAATGAAAAATATTGGAAGATATCCAGTTTAAAACTGGTTTGTTTTAATCCTGGTGCTTTTTAAAGTCTTCTGGAATATGAGCAAATTCAGGTATTACTCAGCAGCTGCTCTGAGTGGAAGGTTAGTAGTTGCTTGTGTTTACTGTATGTGCTCTGAATAATTCAAGTACAGTAACTCAGGAGGTTTGTTTCTTTGTGGAGGTGCCGTCCCTTCATACACAGCCACAGAAATTCATCCTTTTCCTGGTTGTTGGAATGTGGCACTTCAGGACTCTGCTGCAATTCAAATCGTGTTGGTACTTCAAATGTTTTCATAGGCTTTGAGCTTTGCTGATTTATCATTTCATTTCAATTTTCAAAGATCGCTGTGATGTGGGTGTTTCCAAAGGCTCACCTTGCATGGGATGCAGAAAGATGCAGACAGCTAAACCGAGACCTGTACCACTTCATCTCTGCCACTGTTTTAATCTGGAGATGCCTGATGTTTTGGGGCCTCCTGAGCATGCTAGAAAGCTACTTATGTTTGGACTGAAGCATGAAAATAGGACAGTTTTTTTCTCCATGTGACTTATAAATGCCGTGTCTCTTTCTCCTTTTTACCACCTTTTAGTCAGCTGCAAAAATCGATTCTGACATCTTGCTCTAGACTGGATATTTGTTAATGATTATGGCATTATGGGAAACCTTCTGGTTTGTGTGTGTATATGGATTGTACCTGTTTTTAGCTGTCTGATAAATCCTACGTTCATGACAAGTCATTTCCATGGTCATTAGTGACTTCAGCACAAATCCTTGACCAAAACCCATAGACATTGAGTAGGCTGTCAGTACAAGAGTGGTGAAGCGTGTTCAGTGGCAGCAGAGATCAAGCACTGAGATAAGGTTTATCTTGCAACAGGTATCTGCGATATTTCTGAGTTAGAAAGACCATCTGATGACTCCATCGTGTTTTATCGCAGTAGTTGCACAGGGTCACAGTAGTTGACCCTGTCTCAGTGTTTTGCTGGGCTTAGAAGAACTATAGATTTTTAACTAATACCAGCTAGATTCATTATGGTACATGCCAATTGTTTCTTGGCCCAATTTTATGGCAAACTATTTCTGTCCATATTTAGAGAAGTCTGGGTTCCCCCAGCGTCTCTAAGTGTTGAAGACAAAACTCTTGAAATCTGTGGTGCCTGTGAATCCTACTGTGTTGTTGCTGCCTGCACACACGGAAACAGGCATCAGGCAAGCAGCCTTGGGGAGATCCATCATCCAGGACCTCTTATGTCTGTTATCTTGGTACTGTTATCTCAGACTGTGAGTACTAGCATTGCTGTGACCAGAATTGCTCTTAATCACTAGTTGTGATAGTCTGCATTTTTCAAAAATTTCTTCCCTTTTCTGTCTCTGCTTAAGACTTGCCTGTTTTTCAAAGATACAAATATGCATCAGAAAAAGAGCATCTGGCACCTGGTGATTTATGCAGAGCGTTGTGAGGTCTCATGCAAGGAATATTCTGCTCTGTATCTTTTTTAAAGCATGTGATTCTGCGCCTGTTTGGATCTAGTCAAAAACTGTATAAATGCTGAATAAGCTGAAAAGGCAAAAAAGCTTTTTCAAAGCAAAGCAAAAGCTGTTCAGTATGCTGGGAGAAGGTGCTGTGACCAAAGTGGCAAGCATGTGAAATGTCAAGGTTTATTTGGTCAGGTTTATGTTAAAATTTGATGTAAACCAGTAGAAGTTAAAACCAAGGATTTTAGTGCTGGGGGGTTAAAGCAGATGGTGTGAACGATGGGTGTTGGGTCTCTTCCCTCCCCAGGGGTTGCTCTGCGGCATTGTGCTGGGTCCCGTAAATCCCCACTGAATGTCCCGACCCTCGAGGCAGCTGGCAGCACCCACCTGTGGGACCCCTTTCCTGGCCCCAGGCCCCAAAGCTTTTGAATGGTGTCGTGGTCTGTGGGTCAGGGTTGGGATTTCTGTTCTGTTGTGCAAATCCCCCCCCCCCTACTTCAAGCCTTACTGTGTGTCTCTGGTGACATAGCAACATTTCATGTTCGGTAACAGCCTGATGTAAATGATGATACTTGGCCGTGCTTGTCATACAAAGCTTTAATTGCTGTGTACAGTTTTAATTCACTTGCTTGCATTAACGCTTAGCAAAGATCCTAATTTGTTACAGCCATTTCTTCCCCCCTCCCTCCCCACTGCCTGGGCAGCTCTTCCCTAGAGCAAGCCTTTGCGGTGTTCCCACAGGTCAGGGCAGCTGCATTTGCTGTCCGGATAGAAACTCGACTCACTTCTCATGATGTTGCTGCAGTCCTTCTTCTGGTTGACCCATCTCAAGAATTCTTCCAGACTCTCTTTAAATTGTGAGAAACTTGTCTTTGCAGTGTCTGAGCAACTTTTGTCATTGGATGAAGATTTCTAAGAGAAAAGAGTAGATACTGACGCATGTGTAACGGAGGAATTCCACCCAAATGCTGCACATTCTTCGTGGCTCCTCACCTCACTGGGATGGAGGATGAAGCCAGCTAGCTGGCCTTCACCAGCCCCAAACCACTGCACACAATTCTTACAAATCATTAGTCAAACAAGACTTTGCTATTTGGTTTTGATATTCATGGTACTGCAGATTTTTCTGGATTGTTTTTTTGGGGCAGGGGAGTTGTCTGCCAAACTGGAAGCAGGGAAGGCAGGTCAGACCATTTCTTTCATAATATGCAAATGCTGGGGCTGGAGAGGGAGTGCGGGATGCACCCAGGATTCCAGCAACATCACGCCATGCTCATTCTTAGCGCTGAGCAGAAGAGGATCCAGTTGCAGCAGTGTGGAGCTCAGCAGGCATTTGGTTCGGTGATAGATTTAGACATGCTTTCTTCTGCAACCTGCAGTAATTAGCAAATTGATGCATGTCTGGTTTTCTTCCTAAAGCCTGCTTCTCTGTTCCAGGGCAATGTCTAAGCACAGTCATTGCTGCAAGTACAGCCACTGGGAGAACACAGGCAAACCCTGTTTTCTATCCCCTTCTTTTCTCTCTCTTTCTCCATTTTATAGTGAAAAGGCAGATTCCTTTCTCTGCAGTATTCCTGGTCTGTATCTTTTCTGCTATGTATTGCCCTGTTCTTCCTGAAGGACAAGCTGTACAGGTCATTATTAATTGCACCTAATAAATAATCTTCATTACTGCAGGTCTAAATGAACTATATTCATATAGTCCATATAGGAATGAAATTGTGCATGAGAGACAAACCTTGACATCCTTCCTTGAGGCTGCAGCTGGCCCAAAATTAAAAAGGAGGAAGCATTTCTTTGCTAACAAATCTCAAAACTCTGAACTAGAATTTGCCAAAAAGTGAGCAAGACGCTAAGTGGCAGGTGAAGTCTTACTGAACAGCTTCCATTGATGTTTCCTTAATTATAACCTTCGGGGAAGTTAACTTTTAGGGAAGCTTGATGGTTTCTTTTAAATCGCAAGGACAGCTCCTGATGTTTTCTCAGCGTATCTTTAGGTTCGTTTAAAGATTCATGCCCTATCCTCCATCCTAGGCAAAAACGAAGGTGAAGGCACTGGTGCAGCCCAGTAGCTGCAGCAGCATTGCCCAGCTGGAGACAGGGCTGTGGCTTTCCAGCTGCTGGGTTGCTCAGCATGTGTCTGAGAGAGCTACCAGGCATTTGAACCAAATCACCCCGATGCAAAAAACCAGGATTAATGGATAACTACAAGAAAATATTTGAAACTCAAAATCAAAAAAATAATAAAAGCTTACCTTCAAAATGGAACACTTCTTTTCTAGCTCTTCCAAATCTTTTTCGACTGTCTTCATACACTTACATTTGGGTATCCTTTTTAGTTCGTGAATAAATTTTTCTGTGGTTTTATGTGCACAAATTGGGTTCTAGGAGAAAAGGGAAAGTGAATAGTGTTCTAGTTTGCAACCAGAAAGCTTTTATTTCTTAGAAACTGTTAATAAATCATATTGAATATACCAACTGTTATTTTTCTCTAGAAATCTTAACTTCTTTTATCTGATTTCCTTTTTATACCTTCTTTTAATAAGTCATGTTATAAGGACAGTTTTCATAACTATTATAGCTGGAAACTTCGCAGTAAAAATGGTTCAGTTTCTGTCAGTGCTGAATGTGACAACATTGGGAATTTTATTAAATTCCATCTAAATCAAGGAGTGATTTGGTTTTTTGTCTTTGCCTTGGAAGTAGGACACTTACAGAGAGCTGCTTTAACCACTTTTCTTTATATTGCCAGTCATTTGGAGACGAGGCTTTACCATCACCAACAGAAATTTATCCAGAAAAGCATTAAAAATAACTGATACAAACTAAGGCAGGGCATGCTATTAATTTTTGTTAGCAATTGGATTAGGTTATTAGCCATATTCATGTAATCTTTTAAAAACAGGACATTGTATTGATATTTTGGGACAGCAAGAGGAGCACAGTTGCCTCCAAGGCAGGAATGAGGTCGAGCCCTGGAGCTCCCTCTCTCCCTGCTGGGCTCCCCAGCTGGCAATCCCATCTCAGCTAGCATTCTGCATCTTGCCTTTAAATGTCCTCAGACCTGCTATACCAGAGGTTACACTTTACGTTCCTTTTGGAGACTCCAACTGATAATAATAGAATAGGAAACGAGTTTCTTACCATGACGTGAAGTGGTTTGGAGAACTGCGCCTGAAAACAATAGAAATCCGTTAGTTACAAATTGGAAATCATCTCAAAAAATGAATCTGGGGCAGGGCAAGTAGAAAATTCTTTACTTTTATGGACTCATTCTCAGCTTCAAGTAAGCAAAGCATTTCGTCGATTATTGTGTATTTAGTCTTGTTCTGCAGATGTGGCATTTCCTTCAGAGGAAGAAAGGAACTGGACACCCCAGAGCTAAACAGTAAAAACAGATGAAGATACATTTTCAAGGTGCTATATTGGAGAGCGCAACCGTTTTTATCTGAAATGGGCTTTGAATTCAAGCTCACCCCTCTTGGCAGATGCCGAGCTCGCTTATATAGAGAAGCTGAGTAAGTGCAGGATGTGATTACTATCTTATCTCATTCATCAATCATTAAAATAGGAAAGCAACAAGTTGTGCTGTCGAATTAGCAGCATATCTGATTTGAGAAATACTTTTGATTAATGTTCTGGTAAACTTCCTAAAGCCTCTAACTCCAGAGCAGCACTTTAACGCAAGCAAGAGCAATGTCCAAGGGCACTAATGATGTACAAGATAGCATGAAAGAAGAACATATTAATATCTGAAGAAATTATTCTACTTGTAGTAACACAGCCATGAAGCTGACTGTTTCCCATCAGATGAGACTACATTGTTTATTGCTGTAAATTACTGCAGTTTAAAGATTTCAGTGCCTCTGGAGCTAATATCAGCTGAAGATGGAGCCCATAGGACCTAATCAATCATCTACATCTTTACAGCACGACATGGGCAGGCATGTGGGAGCAGAGGGGTGCACAGACATGTACAGTTGCAACACTGACTACTTTTCTATGGCAAGTATCTTTTCTTTGACCTGAAAAGAAGACAAAAGGCTGTTTGTTCATCGTAATTAGTAGGTGTGAGGGCTGGATCTTACCCTGGTGTAACTGATTTTTATGGCAGTGCTGTGCAAATCTCAGCTGGTAACTGCAGCGTCTCATTTGTGGGGAGTGGGGAATGTTCGTCACTTCGTTGATGATACTTGGGCCCTTACGTAGCACTTCACAGAGGCAGTAAGGTGCTTTGTGTTACATGCACACGGGAACATGTCAGGCAGTGGGGAGCAGGGCTGGAGGGACAGTGGAACGTTGTGCAGCAGCGTGGTCAGGGGGGCTGTAGGGTGGGACCCTGGCATGCCCGCAGGAGGGGAGCCAGGTTTTCCCCAGCTTTCGGAGGGCTGTGGCTCTCCCCAGCGCATTCAGCTAAGAGCAGAGCAAACACATGAGGGAGTTCCCTTTGAGATAACTGTATTTGAACAGCAAAATGGCCTGGGTGATTGCAGACCCAGGGCTTAGATGACTTTAAGATAATGCAGCTGTAAAGAAAAAAAAGTCTGATTTGTTCCACGATAGATGGCAATTAATATTACAGCTAATGAAATAAGTATCAGCAAGGGAGCTCTCGGTGAGGGATGATTTCTGGCCACCAAGAAGAGGGAAATGGCTGATTGTCAGCGCAAGTGCCAACCGCAGCCGGCAGCACAGAGGGAGGTTTTGTAACCGGCCCCAGGAGCACTGGTGCTGCCTCACCTCGCCCTGCTCAGAGCAGCACAGCGCGACCCCAGCAGAGAGCTGTGAGGAAGTCCTTGTCGTGTGCCAGCAGAAATCAGCTTGGCAAGTGCTGTTTGGAAAGGGTTAGCGAGGAGCCAGACTCTCAGCTGGAGCGCATCAGCACAGAGCTTTGCAAATATCCCTGTCAACCTGTGCCAGCTGAGGGTCTGGCCTAAATATGGTCCAGTTTCCCATATGGTCCGGTTTCTATTCTAAACCTATATTTGATCTTTAGGTATGGTATTTCGCAGAAAATATCTGACGGAGTGCAGAACTAGGAAATGGGTTTTACCAGAGTTGATTAGGGAAATCTTTGCTGTTGAGTCAGGGATACATTTCACTTTGCATAGTCTTCTAAATGTAATACAAAAATTTGAGACTGTATGAGGTTTTAAATTCCTTGTCTAGCTATGTTTTGAGTTGTCCCTACTAGAAAATACAAGTCTGCATGTTAACTGTGGCCATGTTATTCACTGTTCATTTAACTTCACTAGTTTGCAGAGCAGGTATTTACCTTTTCCAGTGCTACGTGAGAGGTACTTGTAGCAACAACCACATGGGAAATGATTGCCATGGCTGTGCTTTGTAGCCCTGCTTTGTCTCACCCCTCTGATGAAAGGCCTGAATCATCCTCTCCAAGGGCAAAATTTTAGTATCAAACTGCTCTTGGTTCTCTGGTGTCCAGGCTCCCTCCTTTCCCAACCAAGCTGTTAGGAGACCAAGTAGCATTTGGCATCTGCAAGCTCTTTTTGGCTGACAGCCTTAGGTAGAGTTGATTAAAATGAGTCACTAAAATGTGCTAAACTGGCACACCAAAAGATATGAAAAAACCAACAAAAGTGTCTCTGTACTTTCTCCTGTGTAAACTTCAGTATTTCTTGGTAACACCAGGGAGTCTGTTCTGCTCCTCACCTCTGCAGGTGGGAGAGGAGGGGGCAGGACAGTCTGTCCCCTTTACCTTCTCCCACTTCTGCCTGGATCATTTGCCCCAGGGGAAGCTGACGAAAGGTTCAACCACCATCTTACTCTGTACAAGAATTTAATAATCAGATCCACCAGATGCAAACCACTGTGTGGGCTGTATGTTCATCTAAGCATTTAGGCAAATACCGACGCCTACTAAATCCATTTATCGAATGATTTTCACACCAGATACCATTTGGAACAACATTGCTCCTTTTAGTGCTCACCCACCTGGAAGACGTACCCTGGTTTAGCGTCAAATGGCTTTAAAACTGTTGGAGAGAAGTAGCAAGATGTTATCAATAGGCTGAAGCTGAAAGGTGGCAGCTCCCTGGGCCGTGCACAGGGTGCATCTCAGCGATGCTGCAGGGGCCGGGTGTAGGGACCGAGTCCTCGCACCCCTGCACTGGCTCCTGCTCACGGCCAGCGGCTTCTTGGCGTGCTTTTGGGCTGATACGGTTGCAGCCACACTGTTTTGCTTTTAACTTTCTGTAATGAAAGGCAAGAATCTGCTGTACTTTATTCAATCCGTTTGATCTATAGCCTTTTGGTAACAAAAAGGTGTTTTATAACAAAGATGTTATAAACAGCACTGCTCATATATGTAACCGGCTGAAGAGTTTCCAAGGGTGTTGGCAGAGGGAGTTTTGAGAAGCTGGGATAAGCAGGCAAGCACACAGAATTCCCCAAAGTAGTGAAAAATAACGAACATTAAAGACGGGGAGTTTGTACAAAGAGGGGTTGGTTTAGCTGGGGTGCTGCTGGCGAACCTGAGGCACACAAAGCCCTTTTTCAGGCTCGTTCAGAAAATACCTTGTCTGAAGTCTTCCTTCACCTTTCTGCGACACTTCTGAGCTCTTTGGAGTGATACGGAGAAAAGCTGATGAGAAGGCTGAGTGAGTAACAGCCTGGCAGCCCTTTTCCTCTCGGCTGGCTGATGCCAGGGTCCGGCAGCGCTGGAGGGACGTGCGGCAGGCAAGGGCTGCCACCTAGAGAACAGCCACTGCTAGCTGCAGGCAGATCTCGATTTTCTCGGTTTTGGAGAAGAAACACTTGCTAAACCTCAGCACATCCTGAGCGTGTGCAGTCACTGGAGCAAGGTGAGCTGCCTGCTCTGTGATTTACCCCAGCCTAAGAGCCCGAAGAGCTGCCCGGGTGAGATGACCTGGTTTATAGCAATAGCAATTTTATCTGTATTTGCATTTGAACAAGTGGTAGGGAAGGTAGTGTCTGGGGGTACGTGTATCTGCCCTTCCCCAAGCACCTGGCGCTGATGACGGTGGGTTCAGCCTGCCCTAAGGGAACCGTTTTCCAGCCTTGCTTCCCCACCATGAGCATCCACAGCATCTCCCTGTAGTCCTGGCCTACGGCTCTGTCTCCCTCTCAGAAGATCTGTGCTAACAAATGTAAAACTTCCTTTGGAAGCAAGCCGAGCCTTTTGCCATGCCTTCCCATCGCATCCACAGCACTGTGACCCCTTCCCTCCTTGGAAGGTTGTAACTATTCCTCTCTTCTGCCCCCAATTCCAAACAAGAGAGCGGCTTTGGATGCAGTATGTTGGACTGTGATCCAGCTCTCCTTTGAGCTGGAGGTCAGTAACTACCCTTTGAGACCAGCTTTTCAGCAGGCTGTATGCCAGTCTGGGGGAGGTGGCAGTGGAGCATCCCCTGGGTCTCACGTGAGGCTGTCCTAAACAGGCAGCGCGGGCATGGAGGTACCCGCTGTCACCCTCCGCCTGCCCTCTCACCGCTCACAGGATGAGCTGCTTTGACCTAAAGCCACTAAAAACGTTGAGCCTCTTTCTATGCACTCTGTATTTTTGTAGGAATTGGTTAACGCTTTATTCTTGGCTATTTTAGGGGGGCAGGGTGATGATCACTGAACCTACTGTTTGGTTTTGTTTTCTTTATGTTCATATGATGACTACTGTCTGCCTTCCCCTGCCCTCAAAAAAACTCCTCTTCAGGTGTTATTAAAAATATTACCTAATTCTTCAAGCACGTTAGTTGCCTTAAGGAATCCCTGCGGATTCCAGCATGGATTTCCCTGCCTTTTCAACCTGCCCTTTCCTGCAGGCAGCGTGGTGTTTGGGGGATCCCACAGGCACACCATGGCTTGCACAAGCACTGCTCCCTGCTCAGTTCTCTGTGAATCATGGTATTTAGGGAAATTTTTTCCAGGTGCTCTGTGGTGCCTGCAAAAACACATAAAGATCATGGGCTAGGCTAGGATTGCTTCCTGAAGGTGAAATCTGGGTAGGAGAATCCCCTTGGAGGGGAAGTTGTGTGCCAAACTACCCTGATGGTCCATGGGGCTGCAGGTGCAGCTGCGGGATGGCGCTGCTGCCCTATCCCAGCCCTAAATAGGAATTTTATGGCTCTTTGCTAAATGTTTGCTTTCTTCTATGTGGGTGAATCAGAAGTTTCAGAATATCTGAAATCAGAATATCCAACTGGGTGGAGAAGGGGGGACGCTGCCATGTGATGTCCACTGCGAAGTGAGAGCAAAGAAAGAAACAAAATCCTAACTCGCCATTGAAGTGTTTGCTTACCCAAACTTGCTTAAGTTATTTGCTTACCCAAATTTGAAAACACAAGTGATCTTGGGTGGTATCTGGACCTCATGGTGATCCTCTGCACAGGGGTGTCAATCATCTATAGACTATATAATCAACTTACGTGTTTTTGAATATAATACCCTCCTGAAGCTGTCAAAACCTCGCTGGTAGAAGACCCTGATTTGATCAGTCTAACTTTTTTAGATAGAATATTCCTTAAATCACCATAAAACACACAAAATAAAACCCAGTAAGAGTTACACCTTTGTGCAAGAGATTTATTTTTGCATAGATTCTGTTAGAGTTTAGTTACATTTCCTAGAGTTCTACATACAAGTTTACCAAATTTCTAACTGTAAAAAATGTATAAGCACTGTGTCAGCAGCACAGAGCCATAAGAACAGTCATGTTTCCACAATTTGTACCTCATATTTTTGACATTTTAAATTATTGTCACTGTGTTCGTAGCATAGCAATGTTCTTCAGTTAATATAAGTACTTAGGCATAATTTTAAAAGTAAGAGTTGCATCCTTTTACAAGACTTTCTTCTGAAAATGCCCCTAACCTCCTAAAGAGATGTGAAACTCCTCTGAAGGCATCTGGAAACTTCAGCTGCAGCAGCGAAACGCTGAAATAGCTGGAGTGTAACAGCATCAAAGCATATTGCACGAAGACTTCATTTGGTTGGAAATAAAAGGAATATGGTATGTACCAGGCTGTCAGCCATCAGGGTTTGTTTAGGCAGTTTATCCCTATAGGGCACCCGTGAGGCTCAGTAAAATCATTTTTGCATTCATATGCTCTAATTGGGGATGAGCTCTGCCTTAAGTCTGCGAGCAGTCCCATCAAGGGTTTGCTAAGGTTTGACGCCTTTAAGAGCCACCGCTGGTCATGTCTGGTGGTGGCTCAGGGGAGCTGAGGGCAGCAGCTGGCCGGCCGTGCCCGGGAGGGGAAGGTGCTGGGTGGCCCCGATGGCCCCGTCCCCATCTCGCAGGGTGGCTTCGTCCCGGCTCTGAGAGCACTGGGGCGATGCAGAGCCGAGCCCTGGGGCGGTGGCTTGGGGTAGCGTGCTAGAGACATAGTGTGGCTGCAGCCCCCAGCGGGATCCACGGGGTCCCTCCTCACACACCACTAAACAGCAGGTTCATAAAGTAAATAGTTATTGCATTTCTTCATTATAAAAATAAATAACTTGACATTTCTGCAAATAAATAAATAAATAAATATGAATAGATATATGAATAAATAATAGCTCCCAGTAGCCTTGCTTGTTGGAGTAAGGATGTGCACATGAGGATATGCAAAGCTCGTCTCCCAGCAGGCTGGACCAGGGGTGCTTCAAACTTCTTTGAAGACTACTCTGTTTCATCCAGAAGGTTATTGTGATTCAGGAACCTTAAGAAATATTCCAGATTTCCAAAAAAATCCTCCTCTTCCAGTGGCTTCCAGTTCTGTGACTTGGGGGCAGACAGAAAGAACAGTTGAAAGAAGAGAATCTGGACACATAAATTACATTCTGTTCCCTGACTGTAGTTTTTTTCTTAATAATTAAAAACCACAAAGTCTCTAAGGAAGATAGTGGGGTAGGAAAGCACAAGGAATGTGTTACAAGTTGCAGCTAGTGCAGCCATCCCCCAAGCGAGAGCAGCCTCGGGCCGGGGCAGCAGCCGGGGGCTCTGGTCTCCATCTCTACTGGGCACCTCCGCCAAATGGTGGATGGACTTTCTTTTAGCAAGAGGACTTTGGGAAGAGGTGAGCAGAGCAGAGCAGAGGAGGCACCAAGGCCATGGCCAAGTGACAGCTGCTGGCTGGAAGCTGCTCCCATCAGCCACCGAACCGGGAGGCAGCCTCGTGCTTTAGTCAGGCACTTGTTCTCAGCGCCATCAGGACAAACACCTCAGTATTCTTCACGGTCAGCTAAACAACATAAAATAGTGAGCAGAAAATGCAACCCAAACATACCATCAACATGAGGCATGACTTTCCTTCAGCTTGGATTTTCTGCAGCTGATGTGCTATTAGTCTCTCTGGCCTCCTTTCGCTGCTTTCTAGGGCTTCAATAAATCCTTCCAGATAGGTGGTTAAATTCCCTTCCATCTCCATCACGTAGTTCTGCAATAACAAAGCGTAGTTGTTTCTGTCTTTTCTGTACTGTATTGCTGGCACAGGTTGTATCACATTAATGCAGGTAAAATGCCTACTACAAAAAATAATATTGTGCAATAATATGAGGCCAACATTTTATAGTAACTTTGGACACCTTAAGACTAGGGAACCAACTCTGCAACCCAGTGCTCTGCTGAAGGCTGATGTTACCTTCGACAGCTACAGAGCAAGGCTGTGGAGGTAGAACTGGACAGGATCGGGCACCATCTGCTTTTTAGTTGCCTCCTTGGCAGTGCCCCGGCACAGGAAGGCAGCGATGCTGAGCAGCACCTCCAGCCTCCAGCCCGGCGACCTGCTCCTTGCCTCCCCCGAGCTCCCGGCTGAAGCGTGCTGCCAGTGCCGCTGCTGGCGTTGGCTTCCAGCAGCGTGGGCATTTCTCCCCAGAAAGCCGGGGGGGGACAGCCTGTGCCCCCGCCTCCCAGCGCAGGACAGGAGGGTGCCTGCCTCCACCCGGCTGCAGAAATGGGCACTTCTGACTCCGTGCCCCGTGAAAGGCAGGGTAGCCCATGCTGGCTGGAAGCGAGCCGCAGGCACGGCTGTGCTGAAGGCGGTAGCCCTGAGCACTGGTTTCTCGGGCAAGTAACTTTGCCTTGGTGGCGATGGAGGGAGGAGGATTCATCCTGGGGGAGCCGAGCATCACTTCCCAGCATGTGCGAGCTCAGCTCCCTCCAGCCCAGTGCTCCTGCAAAGCCCGTGATGACTCAGGTGCCATCCAAGAGCTGTCTTAAGAGCATAAGAGCTTGCAGGCGTCCTCAGTGGGCTTGGGCAACGGCTGCTTTCCCCTTCCGTCTCGGAAAGCGCAGTAGCCACACAGCAAGCACGCAGCACGGGAATGTGAGCCAGAAAGTGGTCTTACCAGAGGTGGGATTTTGCTGCTGCCCTGAAAGAGATGGATAAAAATCATGTTAGCGTGTTCTCTTCTAGCACAAAAAGTCCGACATGGGGCACAAAGAAAGTGGAACAACCTTGGAGCTTAGTGTCTGAACATTGTTGAGGGTTTCCTGGATGAGGGAGCCGGCGATGCAGTCTGTTTCGGCGGCGTGTGGCACGGGGGACGCGAGGCACAGGGCTCCGTAGAACAGCAAAACTGCAGCCAGGCTCAGCATCGTGGTGAAAGCGCTGTGCTCCCCTCCTCGGACTGAGCACGGCTGGCTCCTGGCTTCCTCTTATATGAGCTCCCTTACGAGGAAATGATTAATAGCTCACCACAAATATGCCTAAACTGAAGACGAGTAGTCACCTGCAGAATGGAAGCTGTTAGTTTCTTATCTGGCTGAGGAAACTACATGTTTCTAAAATAAGGGTTCCCCCCTAAGTTCAGTAGGAGCTACGTAATTCAGATGCTTGAGCCCATTCTGATTTTAGATGCTGATGCGTTTTTATGAACTGATCTTGTCTAAAGATTGGTACAAGGCTACGTAAATGTCTCTCAAGTCTTGACATTCACATTCACCCTACTTGATATTACAATTACATTAAATAATACTCCCATCTTTACTAATTAATGCTCCTGCCTCGCTCTGCGTGGTTGTCGTACAGGACCACATGAAGAACCCGATGCTCACATATAAATGACAAATTTGAGAGCCCTTCTGAGACATAGCGGTGCCTGTGTGAGCCCGGCAGCGTGTGGGGGAGAGGGACCAGCCCAGGGCTGCCGGGGCAGCTCAGCATCTCAGCGGGGGCAGCAGAGCTGCTCCTCGGCTGCTCTGTAAGGAGCATTTGCCCAGTTTCTGTCCTCTGCTCAGGAGGTTGAAACCATTCAGCCAGTACCTCCATATACTTCATCTGCAGGAAGTTTGGGTGATGGGGGTGCATCCCGCTGATGATGGTTCTGGCAGAACTGCTCCTCAAGCTCTGGGTGGGTGCTGGGGTGGCCATGGTGGGTGCTGGGCATGCAGAGCCCTCTCCTGCCCCCCAGCCCTGCAGGGCCCTCTGGGGAGGGGAGCAGGGCTGCCCTTGGCCCCCGGCCCTGCTGCACATCTCTGTGCTCGCAGCAAGAGGAATGAAAACTGTGCCAGGATTACGCTCGTGAGATATCGCTTCTTCACTATCCAAAAATTCAGAATTTTTTGTTTATATATTTTTCTGTAATTTAAATTTTGCTATTTCAATACAGCAGGAGTTTTACTGTCTAATTAACATTCTTTAATGTGCATTAGGTTTTCCTACCCTTAAAGACAATCCGGTAGTACGCAGCTATAGTGACTGTTTTGTTTGAGGTGGTCCTTCTCCCCTGAGGCGAAGGCAGGTGAGCCACCCACCCACGTGCCATCCAAGCTGATGAAAGCCCAGATGCTGCTTTTCCTACATTCATGTGGTGTTTTCCTACTGGTCCCTGAGCTGGTGTTTCATGGAACATGTATTAGAACTCCAGCAGTTTCCCTGCATGATATTAATGACATCAGGAGCCGCTGCCATGTTAGCTACAAACCATGTCTTGGAGATGCTGCTGGGCACCTCCCTCCCCTGAGGAGCAGTCTTGTTCAGTTGTTTGCTTTCAGTCATTTTGCTGATTGTTTGGTGAGTTTGGCATCTTCCCCACCATTCCCCACTGTTCGGCGTTTAGGAGCCTTTGCGGGATGAACCACCCTGGAAGCAGGAGCCCGGTGCCAAGCAGACGTGCTCCCTTGCCTGCCTGCCCCGACCCTGCCGGCGCGGGGACTGGGGTAGGTTTCCTGCCTTGTTAGAGTCACCCTGATATTCCCAGTATTTCCCTGTAATCAGCAGATCGGTTTTACTCCAGAGTTGAGGTTAAACCACTGTGTGTTACCGTGGTGGGGCAGCAGCCGTTGGAATACCATCTCTGCCTTGTGCCATCGAGGGATTTGCATGGATTCAGCCAGAGGGGAGGGGAGCAGTGATGAACACCAGCCACCATGGTGCACGGCTGGTCTCTTTAAAGAAAACTCTGTTCTTTGGATTTTAATGAGTCCAGGAATGGTGTGGACCCTTCCAGTGACACCGTGCATTGCACGCCCCGGGAAGCACAATTACAGCTGAGACTCAGATGCTCGCCCCATCTCTGCTGCCTTTGTTGCAAACGAGTGGTTTGGGATTTTGCACATCCCTGGCACCGCTCCAGCTGCTGGGGAGAAAACGGAATACAGTGCGATTTAAAGGGAAGCAACGGATCGTACGTATGACGTGGATGAGTGTGCCTTCTGGCACCATATATTGAAGTTGGGTCCAGGCAGTAGGAATTAGGGCTGCACTTAAACTTACTGGTGAGCATCAGGGATTTTGCTTTTATCTCAAAACTAGCTAAAGAAATGAGAGTCCCTGCAGAGAGGGCGGAAGGGAAAGGTGTGGGCAGGGCGGACTTTTACTGCTGGAAAAAACAGAATTGTGAAGTCAGGACACCACCTTGTTCTCTTTAGTCTTTTTATAGCCTCTAATGACATGCAAATACATTCTTAGATTGCAGCCAGGGTGGAAAAAGAGAGCTGATAAAATCAGAAAGGAAGATGGAACTTGCGGTGTTCTCGTGTACGTACACCTATCAGTTGGTGTCTCACAAACTGACTCATTTGTAAATATTCACTCAGAAATGAAACCACTGTGACCACTCTGCTCCTCTCATGGCAGGATCAGCGCTGACCTTTCTTTTCTGTTCTGCACTTCGGGGATAGCTGGTGTGAGGTGCTGAGAGGGCCGGGAGGGAGTTTCCAGTGAGGGCTCATGGAGCAGCACCTCCGTCCAACTCCACCTCCGCCAAAAAACCTGAGGAGGATTTGCAACTAATGAGATGTAAAACGCTGATATGATTTCACTCCTGGGCAGAGCCATCTGAAATACCCATATCCTAGTCAGACATCGAATTAAATTAATGAGCAGAAAATGGCCTAGCTCATTAGAAATGGACGGAAAGCTTAAGAGAAAATTAACTGAGACTCCAAAAAGATAACAGAAAATTAACTGAAAACTAACAGAAATGTTCACTTTTCTAAGCCTGGAGAGATGATGGACTTCATTTTTATGAGCTGGGCTCTGCATAACTAGAGCAGAAATCCTGGTGAGAAGTCTCAGTGTAGTGATGGTAGACGCTGTTCCTTCGGAGCAAAATTCACTCCCTCTGAAGAATTTGCAGGAGAACTTCTGGTTCATCTCTGTATATGTGATCATTATATGATCATCACCACATACAAACCACTGGAATGGAAGTTGAGCCAGCTGAAGGGTGACACGAGCATCTCTTGTGAAGCTCCCTGCTGAATTAGGGGGGAAGCAGACGTTTTTGGAAGTAGTTTTACTGATTTATGGCACTCCATCTTAAAATTATCTTCTTGTTCTCATTCCTCTAAGGAAAGATTGATCAGCGCCTCCTTTCACTCTGCTGAATATCCTTTTCACGCTTGTGTCAAGTTGATATCTAGGCATTCTTGTGCAACCTTGAAATGTTTTTATTTCCCCCCAGATACGTGCCCCTGCCGCATTTCTGGCTGGCTGTTGCACTTGGACACCTCTGAGCAGGCTCCTAAGGCACGATGGGCTCCCTCTTCCCCTCCTTGGCCCTTCCCCATATCTCTTCCAGTTTGACTTAACCTGGAACGTGGGAGGCCGATGCTTTACAGCGTTCTTTGCGCAACAGCATCGATACCTTCTCGTCTCGGTACTGGAAGGAGTTAAGCAGGTTGGTATCTCTGTGGTCTGCCTCTGCAGAAGGAAGGAAACCGTACCTCTCTGTGCGCTGCCGGGTGATTTTAAACGCTGTTCAGAAAGAGTAGGAACTGAAATCAGCATCGCTGGTGACTCTGCTCGGTCTCGGGGCATCTGCAGCTGATGTGCAGCTCCGCTCCCCAGCTCAAGGACATTCCTTTTGCGTTTCGCGTGCTGGCTGTGGTCGCTGGTCTGTGGCCAGATGTCTGGACAGTGGGCTGTCCGCTTTGGAAAGTGGCCCTTGGAGCGTGGGTCCAAGTCAGGCTAATTGAAGAGCAGAGGCTGTGTGTTTTGAAATAGGTTCTGGGCACATGAAGATAGTTTATTTAATCAAAAGGTATTCCCCCAAGGTTTCTATGACTTCCTCTGTAGCTACTTCAAAAAAAAAAAAGCAGCCTGTGAGTCACAGAGGCATGCCCTTCCCTTGCAGGACCAGGGGAGAATTGCACAGACTAATGAAATCAGAAATGAGTCCAAAGCCAACTCATTCTGTGCATCCCAGCCTCCTGACCCCCTGCCCTCTGTTGCAATCCCGTTGTCTTTCGAGGCTCTGCCAGGGTCCCTCTGTCTGGTGGGGGCCAGCAGGGTCTGGATGCTTTAGGACTCACAGAGCTTTTTGTAGCTGCCCAGCCTTGGGAAAGCAAGGAAAATCCCCCTGCTTGCTCAGAGACATGTCCTGGAGATCCACAACAAATTCCTTACCTTTCAGGCAAAATTAGAGATAAGTTCTGGATTTTGGTGTTAATTCTAAGAAGTGACATACCTGCTTTGTCAGAAGAGATTTCGCAGGCAGCCTCCGCACCTCTCCAGCCCCAGTGGCGGCAGGTTGGTGCATATGGGCCAACATACATTATCGCACGTGCGCTTCACCCTCCAGCCCTGACAGCAGAGAAAACAAAACACCTTCCCTACTTTTTGAAAGAAATTATGCCTGCGGTTTCTTGTACCTTCCCATCCATGGATGGTAATTGCAAGCCATCTCTGGGCTTGAGTTTAGGGTGTAAATCCCATTCAAGCTCCCCAAGGACCCTGGGAGAAGCCATGGTCCTGCAGCTCTCGCATCTTTAAGCTGGTGCCTATCCCACGTGTGCGGTGGCTTTGGCAGTTGTTGGTAAGCATCCAGAGAGGGCTGGCAATATCTAAGGGTGATTCATTGCCTTCTCAGTCACCCGTCTGAAACCCAACGAGCCTGAGAGAAACACAGATGATCCATCCAAACAACCTGTAATGGGTGTTTCCCAGCCCCACCCACTGACCTGCTGAAATTTGGCTCTGGAGGGGTGGTGACCAGAAAAGGACACCTGGTTTTTCAGTTGTAAAGAGACTGCATACAAATGAGAAAAGAACTTGTAGGGATCGTGTTCTGCAAAAAATAGAAACAGTTCGTGAATCCTGACAAGTGAGTAATGAGAACTGAAGTTGAGAAAGGAAGTAAAATAACAACAGAAAATGAGTAATCAAGTATTTCAAAAAAGAAAACGGGGAATTACCCTTGTGGAGCGTTAAGCCAGATTTAGCTGCTGATTGCTACTTGATGGAGTTGATGCTGCCTTCATCTGGCCACAATGGCATCCCCGTCCCCTATACAGGGCTGATCAGGAGTGTGATGCCACGGCTGATCTCCATCCCTCCCATCATTAGGGCTAAGAAATGACAGCAGCAGAAGCAGTGCTCAGGCAGGAGGGGCAGGATGGAGCTCGGGAGCAGCATTTCTGTGTCCAAGCTGCTTTCTGTCAGCTCTGCCCTGGAATAAATGAGGGGCAGCCCCTGGCAGGGAGCTCACCTGGGGATCAGGGCAGCCCTCCTCCAGGCGATGCTGGGCGATCTGGCTCCCGTGCAGGAGGAGCTCTTCTAGAGCCATGCGCGGCCTGGAAAATGGGGCTCTAGGAGAGACACCCCTGGACTGAGCTGCAAAACATGGCTTTGAGCTGCTGGTGTCCGTTCAAGAGTGGGGTGTGCTGTGTGTCCCACGCGCTCCCAGAGCCTGATGTGTCTTGGCAAACCCTCTCCCAGCCCCGCTCATGGCGGTGGCACAGGACATCTGCCACCGTTAAGGGTGTGGAGGGCATCCAGGAGACTGTGGCTGGTCCTACACAGGGTGGATGGGCTTTTCCCACCCTTGAAGAGCTCATCCTGGAGCCCATGGGCACGGGCAGGCATAGGCATGGGGTGTGCACCTCAAAGGCGTCAGGCAGGCTGGGGGGTCTGCTCTCCTGCCACCGTGGTGGGGAGATGGGTTTTGCTGAGAATAATTTTTTGCTTATCAAATGGGGAATTCTAAATATAACCCACACCCACAACTTCTAAAAGTAGAACATGCCTCCGTAAAACAGACCTTCCCCCACTATGCCACCATCTCACATCTCATCCCCACCTGGGACTCGTGGAGCTGTGTGGGGATCTTGCTTTTCCCAACAGTGATGTAAGAAACACAACAATCATTTTTTAATCAAAAAAAATCTACTTCCTTTATGAACAAGCCTGCAGCAGCCCTCAAAAGTCAAAGTTGCGGCTTAACTAAGATTTTAAGGCGTGTGTGTTGTATTGTGTTGTGATGATACAAGATTCTTATCAGCGCTCTTGAAGCTGTGATGGAGTAGTCGTGGTTATCGTGCTCAGGCAACCGTGCTCAGCCTGCCAGTGCAGTCGTGCCGGTGGTAAGATTGTGCCTCCTGCTTGAAACCAGCCATCCTCCTCGCTCCTATTTGCACTGCAGTTTTCTGGTCGGCTTAATGGTATTCAGATTATTGAGGAGCCTGCGTGGGATCGGAGATGACGGTAGGGCTCTTGCAAACCCCAGCGAAATGGACTTTTCCCCTCACCCAGGCAGGGCGGTGGGGAGGACGGGCTGTGCCGTGCCGGGGAGCGTTGCAGGGTGCTGCCGGCACCAGGACTGGGAGGCTCCCTCCGGAGCTGGGACCCGCTGCCCCCATCCCTCTGCCCGTGCCCGGCTGCCGGAGCCGCTGGCCCACCACTTTGTTGCTTCCCCCGGCAGTCTGCTGCCCTGGGCAACAGCTCTGGCTGCCGGGGCCTGCAGCCAGCCCGGTGCTGGCTCTGAATTATTAACACTCCATTTTTCCTTCTTGTCCATTTGTCAGAATTTCCGGGAATGCCATGCCAAGAACACTGAGCCTGATCCATGCTTTCTTCTTAAAACCCTGACATCCTTCTCTTTTTCATATACCTGGGATTCCATGACTTCCCATTTATCTGGAGGGGGAATTTAAAATTTAATGTAAGATATTTAAATGTAATTTAAAACAATATATGTGAAAAATTCAACACCTCATTGCTAATAAAAACTTTTAAATTCAATGTCAGTACGAGCCTCTTCAGGGTGGTTCTTATTATTGAACTGTTTCAGCACTGAATGAGACTGTGATCAGGACCAGAGATTTTCTTGGCTCTGCTTAACCGGAGGGAGTCCACCTGGACATTTGCTCTGCATTGCTCTGATTTTAGTAAACAGATTCGTGGTTTGGTTTTATTTACAGGTTTCCTGATTCCTATGGGAATTCAATATAAACCGATGCACTGATGACCTTGCCCGCAGAGCCTGGGCGGTTCGTGGTACCCAGGGATGCTCAGGGCACTTGCCCCTCCCAGGGCTGGAAGCTGCATCCCGGCTGTGGGGGCTATGGGGGCTGTGTGGGCTGCTCCTCCTGCGGCAGGGGATGAACTCTGTCTGTCTGACCTGGCTGGCCTCTGCCACAGGCACCGTTTGAACAGGGAAGGTGCTGTTTGAACAGAGAAGGTGCTGTGTGAACGTAAAGCGCGGCTGCTTTTGGTTTGATCATTGGGAGCGTGCATCTCTGAAAAAACAGGTGTGGGAAGGATGGGACACGGGTAGGAGCCACCCCCCTGCTGCAGCAAGCCCTGGCTGGGGGCCACCATGCTGTCAGTGGGGAAAAAAAGACATTTTTGGAGGTTTCTGTGAGGCATTCTGTGTTTGGCTCCATTGGTGCTTGCCACAGTGGCTGCATCTCTCCAACTCTTCAAGCACCCATTCCTACCCCAGCTGGCTTGTCCCCTCCATCCCCATCCTCTTTAAGAACACGAATGCTTCTCAAACATTCTGTACTGGGAGCTTCCCATGCCAGGGAAGGCGAGGGGATGCCGCTTGGCTGCAGCAAGTGAAAGCTCTTCTGCTTTCGCCGCGGTCGGCGCGAGCGTGGCAGGGACACGGTGCAGCCAGCAATGAGTCACTCCAGCGAGCGAGAGGGCAGCTCATCTTAAAAGCTTAAGCACAGCGTAAGGTGGCAAAGCTGAGCTCAGGGCCAGGCTGGAGCACGAGGGCTCCGGGTCCTTGGGAAGGTGCCTGGGTGGGTGAGGGCAGGTGTGGGGTGCTCACCCTGAGCAGGGTGCATGTCCCCCATTCCCGGCAGCATCCATGTGTCCATCCCACCTGGAAATTGCACTTGGCTCCCCTGAACAGCTCTGAACTGCTCACCTTTCACAAATCAACGCCACTTAATTCTGGAAGAAAACGTGTTTATTTTTTTAAATGTCCATTTGCGTTCATGGAAGGTTGCAAACATTTGGTAATGAATGCGTCAGTATAGGCGACACATGGCATGCATCCTTACAAACCGGCCTGAACAGTAACATTCCTTTTGATTATTATTTTATTAAATATTAACTTTCAGTATCTAAACTGGTAGTTTTACATGGATACACACCTTCTGAGTACCTCCCATAGCTATGGATACTTAAACAATTTGAAAAACAAGTATTGCCTGATTCAGCTCCCTATAATTCAGTTCATGAGACATGGGAAACATTTCATATCAGCTGAATAAACTTTGAGGAAAAGCAAACAAGACCATCAGAGCCCTGTTTGCTTTTGTATTACCCAGAGTCTGGCTGGATTTGGGTGACATGGCTCTGCTTAGTCAATAATAAAACATGTAGTGGCTGAAGTTACCCACTGGATCCGAACGCCCAGGGAGGGAGCAGAGATGGGAGCTCACAACTGGAGTGAATCTGCTCCAGCCCCGGGGCTGGTCCTGGGGGCCGAGAGGGAGGGGAAGGTGCTGGGTGGCCCCGATGGCCCCGTCCCCATCTCGCAGGGTGGCTTCGTCCCGGCTCTGAGAGCACTGGGGCGATGCAGAGCCGAGCCCTGGGGCGGTGGCTTGGGGTAGCGTGCTAGAGACATGGTGTGGCTGCAGCCCCCAGCGGGATCCACGGGGTCCCTCCTCACACACCACTAAACAGCAGGTTCCTAAAGTCAACACTTCAATACAGCATCATCACAGTAAATATCTCAAAGTATCCATAAACAAATAAAATAAATAAATAAATAATGAATAAATAAATAAATAAATAAAATTACTCTTTCTGAATCAGTATGACATAAGTTAAAATACTAAAACTATATAAAATATTTAAATATTATTTTAAATACCTGTCTTTTAAGGGAACAGCATGTTTCAATCATTATAGCAGGCATGGCTGCTGTCATAACATCACTTTATATATATATATATATATACACACACACACTTAAAACCCATATGCATATATATACATATACACCCCATATATCTTTATATATAAATATTCTATGGCCATATTCCTGAGAATAAGTTAATAGTGGAATCACATTTTGTTTGGAGTAGAGTTCAGGTTCTTCATTTCCTCTTGGTTTTGGTGCAGTTTTTCTGTTTAGGCACTTGGAATTTTCTCAGAGAGCAATCTCAAAAAATTGCCCAGTGTGTCCAGGAATACTTCACTCGTTACTTGTACAGTCTTACACTCCTTATCAAGATCCTTCAGAAAAAAAAAAAAGAGAGAACATAACTCAGGCATGTAACTTGAATATTTATTTATCATATTTATATGTATCATATTTAAGTTATTTGATACATCTATTTTCTATAGAATGGGCTATAATATCCCACATGTGTTTCAGCGAGCTGGGTGAGCAGGTCTCTGGAAACTCCAAGGCAGTGTGCCAATGTGCGGAGGGACGATAGCTGCTCGGAGGATGTCGTGATGCTGCCACCCACATCTGGCTGGTTTTCATATTACTACCTTGCAATTGAGATTACCGCGGGGAAAGGTGGCAGCACGTGGCTCCTGAAGGGAGAGTGCTTCAAGGAAGAATTTACACCCCTCTTAATGATACCAGTTTTCAGAAGACATCTCTGGTGCCTATTGCAGCCAAATCAGTGCCCATCCCAGCTGCCGTGTCCCGTTACAGAACAGCCTTTGCTGAATATTGTGCTGTTGAATATCACAAAGTCAAACTTACTTCGGGGATAACGTTTTTGTATCTGTCGAGCAAGGTCAGTCTTCCGGCGATTAATCTGCTTTTTATGTCGAGAGCTGTCAAGGTGCTTATGAAGGCTTTCAGGTGGCTCTGCATGCATCTTTCCACCTGCAAGCACAGGGGATAGTTAGTGCGACAGTTGTGCGATACGTAGGTACCACATAAACGGCACATCATATCCCAGGAATTTAGGTACCCATGAAAAATAATAACCTACAGGAATGAAGAGCTGCATTTTAAAGCATAGCCCCCAGGTTTGTATTCAGCAATTTACTGGACACCAAACTGAGGAAACCATGGGGCAGTCTATAATTTTCATTTAAAAACATGCCAGGGACAAAAAAATACTCCCGCTGCCTTCGGTGGAAGTTGCGGGTGCTGCTAGAAACTGGACATGCAGAATTTAGAGGTGTCCAACACCGGAGGGATTTGTTCCTGGAGGGAGAGGCCAACCCTGCATTAGGGCTTCGTTTCTTGCTGTCGTGTCGCTGTTGAAACTAGACCAGAATTGGATAAAATAAAGTAATTCTCGCTGCTGGTGTGAATTTTCAACTTTTCTCCCTGAGAGTAAGAGGAGCTGGTGCTCTTTGCCTGCGGTTCACTTTTGATAGGAGATGGGCTCCTACTTCTCACTTGCACTGCTCATCTCCTCCATAAAAAACTTGTTTTTTCCCACTGGATTGCAGGCACATACAGCTCAGGGCAATTATGTATGGCATACAGACCAAATAGTAATTTTTGACTCTTCCAAAACTAAGCATTCTGAGTGAATTTTGGAGGCTATGGAGAAGATGCCAGTGCACACGTAAGACCTTTGCCTACTGACAGAGCACTGGCAGCAGCTTTCTGTAGGTTCTTGCCATAACTTTGCATTTCCCTGGGTTTCTAGAGCTGTCTTAGTGCTATCTAGGTTCTGAAGTGGAAAATAAATTTGGGGATTTGAGACAGTAATTTTAAATAGAAGAAAAGTATGCAGTTTCTTACCATAGCATTCACAGTTACAACTCTGGGAGCCTGCCGAAGAGAAAATGGAATTAGCAACTTCAAAACAAAACTTGGACTAGAAAGGCAGCTGGCTGAGAGCCACTGAAAATAAACTTACTGCAGTTAAATTTAGATTCTTTATGTCTTCGAGAACTTCTTGAATCATCAGTCCTACCAAAGTCTCGGTCGGCGAGCTGGTGGGTTTGGATGCCTGCAGCGGTGCTGAGCTGCAGAGCGCCCCGAGGCTGAGCAAAGTCACGACCTGGACCAGCATTGCGACGTCAGCTCTGCCTTCAGCTGGCTGAGCGATGCCTGCCTCTGCCTGGGGTTCCTCTTATATACACAGCACTGGAGGAAATGATTAATATCTCGCCACAAACATGCTCTTGCTGAAGGGGAGGCGGGGAAGGTTTACCTGAAGAATGGAATCTGCTGGTTATTCAAATTAGTAAGTCTACGTACTTTCTACATCAAGAGCGGTTCTGTAGGCTCTGTCCCCGAACCCCTCCGCACTATGTACTTCCAAGATGAGCCACACAGATCTTCGGTGCGGATAAAGTGCAGCCGGGTGTCTGTATCCATGTGTGAAGATATTAAAGTATGTATTCATAGGCTATATACAGGCATATATAGACAAATGTACGCACAACTGTAGATGCTGGAGAACAAAATCCTGGTTTATATTAATTCTTCAGCACTTCCAAAAGTTTGGAGGTCATTTAAAGAAAATGTACGGGCTCCCCCAGAAAACTAGGGTTATAGTGCTCAACTCTAGAATATTTATGTTTTTTAAGATTTGCATTATATCTACCTGAGCTATCCTGTACAGTTTCTACAGGGAATTGTGTGGTTAAATTCCGGAAATATATTGCAACTTGACTGAGTCAGGCCAGAGGTGTCAGCCTGTTGGGGCTCTTGGGAAAGGCACCGTAGCCGCAGGGGAGGCTTCCCAGCTGTCTGAGGAGGAAAAAACCTGAATGGCAACCAAAAAAAAAGTTTGCAATCAAATTTAATTTAATATGGGTAGAGCTGCTAGTGCACAGGACAAGCTAATTATGAATATCAAGTGGAGAAATTTGGTAAAGGATGATTCAGAAGCCTGGCCTGTGGATATAAAAAAAAAAAAGTCCGATTTCATAAGAACAGCTGTCCCCAGGCTGGCATTGGGAAGGTCAGCCGTGGGTGCTGGGTGCTGGCGCAGAGACGTTAGCTCAGCTTCAGCCTGGGCCAGGCGGCTGCAGCGTCTCGCATGGATTTGGGTTCGGCTACCAGCGGAGATGGGAACCACGCGGTAGTTCTCCATGTTTTATTTACAGTCTGAAAATGTGGTTTCCACATCAGAGTGTTATTTATTAACTCCGGGGCTATTGAGAATGCACTTGAGGGTGCGGGATGAGGTTATAGCCATCTCCTGGGAAAGCAAAGGAATCCTCTGCTCAGTGCGTTCCCGTGCCTAGCCCACTTCCAGAGCAAGCAGGAGGAGGACACACTCTGTCATTCAGAAATTTTATTAGGGTGTACTTTGCTTTTCAATCCAATATTGCTGATGAAGATCCTGACTAGCGCTAGACCCAGAGCAGATCCTTACAGCCGGGGCTAATTACAGCCTTGCAAGCTGATGGTGAATTGTTGCTCGCCTGCTCTGCTGAGCAGTGATGTACTTCATACAGTAGTTTCAGTTATTTTCCCCTAATTTGCTTATGAAAACATGCTGTAGTCTTAGGCAAACATTTCAATAAATGTTTCTCTACTAACTGAAGTATAAGTCCAAAGAGCAAACTAATTTTTTTCCAAACATTATGTTTGACATGATCTGCTTTGCTTTCTGTTTGTTATTGCCCTCTGGAAGCTGAACGAGGTTTAAAAGTCAGGTTGGCTCTTGGGCCGGCTGCGGTGTTACTCTGGCTGGACCTTATCCAAGGGGATATTCCAGGAGGGCAACACTCCCTTACCCTGCGTGCAGGTGCTTTATCGCCTGCAGGTCAGGGGGCTGGATGCTGTCTCTCAGTTTAGCTCCCGTGCTATCAGATATGTTCAAGTCACACAGAGTTTTGCATTTTTGCACCTCTAAGATGCATTTCATTAAATTCACTGAATACATTAATCTCCCTAAATGCTGACCCTACTATAACAACCTGCTTTTCTCCTGCTGTAATATGAAAGAGAACGCACCGTGACAGGCACTTTGTAGACAACTCTGTGAGTTTGCAGTCTTTGAAATATGTAAAGTTAGAGGGGAAAGGAGAAAGCCTATCTCTTAAGTTAAGATACTGACAAATCACATCGTCAGTAGGCTTTCTTCCAGCCACCTTAGTGCTCCCCCATATCTACATCTTTCATCTAAGAGGTAGTTTCCCGCAATGAGCTATAGTTTCCTCATCATTTCACTAATATTTCAGCTGTGCTTAATAATTCCTTCCACATTCCTGCAATAATGTATGACACTTCTCTGGTAATTCCCAACATTTTTAGTGCAGCTGTCAGGGTCATGCATATTTCAGGATGAATTTTGTAGCATCCTGGACATACTTTCATGCCAGGGCAGGGGACCCGGCGTGCAGGCGAGGGCTGAAGACCGGCTGAAAGCTTAGGCAGGAGGGAGAGAGTGTGCAGACAGGGATGAGTGGTCCAGGAGGAAAACCAACAGGTGTAAAACATATTAGTAAGAATACTTCAAATACAGCAAGCGATTTACAACAGGCCAGCATAAAGCGGTTACTCACACCGCCCTGCAAGCAAGACACTTGCCAGAAAAAACAAAAGCCAGTGTTAAACTCCAGGATGATAATCTGAGATAAATGCCAGGACTATGACTTTTATGATTACTTTATTGGATTCAGTCTAGCTTGTTAGAGTAAGAAAATAGCTGCGCTGAGGAGGTTATGGAAAAACAGTGTCACCGTCTGGTGTCAGCACCATCACTCTGAGGAAGTGCTTCATCAGGAAAGGGGTTTGCATTACAGGAGCGAGACACTTACTGATGTTTCCAGGGATGTGCAGGACAGAGTAAGGATCTGTCATGTCTTATATCTCTGCAGCCTGCTGGTGGGTCCCAAACAGAGTTTGCACATTTATAAAATGTGGAGCAGGGGAAAAAAAAGAAAAGAAAAAAAAAAATAAAAATTTCTGCACCAGGCAAACATAGCTGATGTCTGTGACCCTTCAGTGCTGCTTGGCCGTTTTGTGTCTGTGTTTTGGCCATTTGCCTCCGTAAGTGTCACACTTTGTGCCTTGTCTTCTCAAGAACACATCACACTCAAATCTGATAAAAATTGTCCCTGCTTTATTATTCAAATGGTTCATCATTACTTTGTTTTGTCATTATATCTGGGCCAGGAAACCTGGCTGTGAAACCCACAGTGTGTTCCCTCTGTTTTGTAGGAAACTGTCTGCAATGACGAGATGTTTCATCCTCTGAAGAAAATGTCCTCAGACATTTCAACCTTTCAGTCCTCAGCCTGTCGTGCCAGGCACTGCCAGGAGCCCAGCATCACCTCCCCCTCGCCCGCGAGGGCAGCCACTCTGCCAAAGAACAGCTTAACAGTGAAGAACAGATTGTGTCACCCCAAACCCAGACTGACTATTTTAAAACTCATTAACCACCTTATTTTGCAGGAGAGACTGATAGAGAACTGGTTCCCAGATTCTCCAGCAGCTCCAGCTGAGCTGGTTGCTCTGTAAGCTCCTCGGCTTTCTTCTGGCCCCAGGCTGTGTTTGCCTTTCTCCACTCCCAGAAATTCCCATAGTCCTCCGAGTTTTCCAGGATTGTTGGCAGTCAGCCACGGTCACGATGCAGAGAGCCTTAGGAACTTCAAAATAAATTGCATCATGTCCTGCAGACTCAGCTGTGGCTATCTTCTTTAAATATTCTTTCCTGCTTCTTTTTTTTAATGAAGACAACTAGTGTGTTCTCTTGACCAGAGCTCCTACATACATCCTGGCTTACAGAATCTTTGCTCCAAATTTCTGCAACAGATGAGTAATAACAGCTGTGTGTTGGTGGCAAAGGAAGAGCCTCAAGAAGATAACCTAGTTACAGAGGGTTACGCGGTCAGCATGTAGGTTCTCCTCTAGAAATACAACTCGGAGTTTGGCGCATGGGATGTCTAGTATCTGTATTTAAAGAAGATCTCCCCAAAGCCTTAGGCTTCAAACTGCTGTAGCGTTTCGTAAAACCGTGAGCATCCAGCTGCTGTGCCAACTTTCGCAAGATGGGAAACTATAGATTCTTTACAAATTAATGTACAACTCCGTTCTAAGAAGCCTGCAAGGGCCCTTTCTAGGAAGTGGCACGCTTGCGGCCAGTGATTGGTATTGACCTGTATTGGAGAGTGGTGCAGAGGAAGATTTGTGCACAGTCATCAGTGGCAATTGCATCAGCGCAGATGCTTTTTCTGTAACGCCCAGAGGTGTGTGGAAAAGTGCAAAGTCAGAGGGGCTCTTCTGGTCCTGCTGGAGCTGGAGGACAAGGGGAAGGAGGGATGCCCTCCCTTCTGACTCCAAACAGAATCTCATGTTAATGAGGTGAAATTAATTTCTCTGAAAGTAGCACATTGTACCAACCTTGTGCTGTTGGTATAGCAAATACTGAAGAAATGCAGATGTTTCGGTCCATAACTCAAGCGAGCCCACCTGCACGGCTGTCATCGCTGGTCACTGCGTGCGACCATGTAGGAGAGTGTTTGGCTTCTTCTGTAGCGATGGGGTGACTGGGAACTAGATGGCAAAACACAAGTGAATCAACAGCGTGCTGTTGTACTGCAAGACACTGAATTACTCTGACACTCAACTTCCCATTAAGCTGAGCTGAAGTTTTAATTGATTTTTGGGACACCCACTCTCTGGAGTGAGCTTCTGCAAAAGGGTAAATATCCTCCATGCTCAATAATCTCAATTTATTTACTCTTCTTCCAATGACTTATTTCAAAATGTGTATATGTTTTCTCCCGAAATATTAAGACTTACTCTTGGGTGATCTTGATTAAATAATCCTGTTAATCATGTTTAATTAACCAAACTCCTGAGGGAATAAAAGAGTAACAGAAATATTTGTGTCAGAAAGTTAATTTATCTTACACAGGTTTTATTTCCAGTCTCCTACAGAAGCTTTACAGATGCTTTGCCATAAAACCGACAGGTACAGGCAGCAAGTGCTTTTCTGTACTCTTAGTAAATCCTTTGCAAGGTCTTGTAAGGCATCAGGAATGCAATGGTGTGAGAAGGGCTTTACCCACGGACTCGGGTATGCATCCAAATGCCTGTTGCTGTGAAGCAGACCTCTCAAAAATTTGCTCTGAGTCATGTAAAGGCTTCCAGGCTTCAGCAGGGGTAACGTCATGGGTTTTGTCAGCCTGACATGAAAATGCAAAGCTGGAACCTTCTGCCAGGCTGCAGCGTGGCTGCTTCACCTGTGCTTGCCATCCGCTCTGCAGCTGCATTTAGACAAGTTCAGGCAAGTTTGTTCTGACAGTAAAAATATAAACCGTAACATCAGCTGTGTTGCATGGGTCAGTCTGCATCTTCCCAATGCCTGGCAGAGTCTGAGGTCCGTTGTCCTCCTGTGGACGTAACCTTGCATCCCGCTGGGCTCCCATTGCTCCTGCGTTGAGCCCAGGACAGGCACGCTTCGCTCTTGTGTGATTTGCTCCCACGTGGCCAAGAAGTATCTCAAGATATTTTGTGATAATCTGTGCACTGACTAGAAGAACTCATTATTATCTCTGCTTTTCTTGATTTTTTTCTTCTTTTCAAACTCTCAATAAATCAGGTGCATTTGGTAGTGGTTGTGTACAGAAAGGGAAGTACAGTGAGGATTTACATTTATAAATTCTTCTGTGACATGAGCTTTAGATGGCTGCATCGGCATTACCTGGATAAGAGACATTATCAATAGCGCTAGAGGAGGGGAAATAAGCCCATAATCACGACCAGTCCACAAACACCAATCAGGGAAGCTCCATGAACTAGACCTGGCAAACAAGAATGATTTAAGTACCGCAAGTAGTTTGGGGCATTTAATATAACAAATGCAAAACAGAATTCAAATTATTGATGCCTTTCTGATGATCATCAGACCACTGTCAACGACGAGTGTAAAAACCAGTCGTCCTTCCAAATCCATTGTGATTTGGAAGACATCCTTCAGCATGCTGGGATGCAGGTGGTGGTGGGAAGGGACTGGAACCTCCTCATTCCCAGTGGCAGCAAGCTGCTGATGCTCAGTAGACATCAAATGGCAGCTGGTGGTTTCTGTTTCAGAGGAAGGATGCTGCCTATGCACAGTAACCGCAGAGAGAATGGAAATTCAGTTTTTACAAGTACTTGTGGATTTATTTATGAATATCTTTCATGAAATGAACCTTCAAACTCCAGGAAAGGAACTATCGGCATAATGCCACAGGTGCCGATGGGTCCCTATAGCCAAGGCTTTTAACTGGGCATTTTTTGCAGGTTTGTAGCAGCCTGGGATACAAGTAACAGATTTCACTAATCTGACTTGGTCTTCTTCTGTTGTCTGTGTAATGAGTCCTTTTACCACTTTTTGTGCCTTGTTGTTAATAAGACCAAAGTTGAACACTCAGAAGCTTATCTTCAGGGTCTTTTCCAACCTAGATGATTCTATGATTCCTAAGGAGGAAAATCCAAAAATGAAGTTTGCTTATGTGGCCATAAATTGATCTCCTTGCATTGTTCTTTAAAACTCCCTTTAGCTATATTTTGTATATTTTTTTCCCCACTAAAAATTTGTTCAACCCCTGCTTTGCTCAGGGTGGACTTTTCTTGGACTGCAGATGTTGTCTTGCTGTAGCATTTTCTAACTTCTAAGTGGTTGCTTTGCAACTTTAATAATCCTTATAAGCAGCTTTTCCTACCTAATTTTGAGGGGGTTTTGTTCAGTAAACCGAAAACCAAAATCCCAGGCAAGGTACCCTGTGGAGTCCCAGTGACATCAGCACGGTTATAAGCTCGGTGAACTGCACTATATAAGGCCACAGAGATTTCAAACAAAGATGGTTTTTATGTTTTCAGTCTTACTAAGTAACTTTTTTTACTTAGGCCTGTTTTTAGAAACCACGGAACTGACATCTTCAAGATAAGCTCCCAGTCAGCATGGAAAATTTTGACCTAGTGATTAAACATTTACAAGTCTGTTGGCAAAAGAAAATGATAAGCGCTGTGCGAGGCTCCCCAGCTGAAGGGAGAAGGTGCATCTTCCGAAAGCGCGTTATGAGAGAGCATCACGTCCCGCTTGGTGAAACCAGTGGGATCCAGCACCATGGAAAAAATCACTGTGGCTGTGTGGGAGCTGGTGGTGCACCCCAGGGCACCCAGCACCCTGTGAGCCCTGGCAGTGCTGCCTTCCTGCCGGCTCCCCGGCACTCCGGGCTTTTGGCCATTTCTTGTACCACAAACTATACTTAACTTTGTCCATTTTTTTTCATGCAAATCCCTAGAAAAATCAAAATAACTCTCTTATAGGTAGTCTTCTTGCTAATAGGCAGTCTTCAGAGAAGGACAAAGATCTTCCAACCTGTTTCTCCCTGGGTTTATCCAAATTACGGGCATTTAGCTATCAATTCCAGCTTTGTGCGCTAGTCAGCAAATGATGAATGTCTCTTTTGCTTTAACATTTTCCCTTTCCTCATGGCTAGGAAAAAGAAATGACATTTTTCTGTTTCAGGTAGCTAATTGAAAAGCAGGGTGAGTAATATTGGAGAAATCACCACGGTTGCACCACTGTTTTGGTTTGTAATTGGCCAAAACCATGGGTGAAACTGAGAACAGAAAATACTGTGAGATGGGAAAACCTAACCTTACCCCACGGGACACATCTCATCTTCCCATCGGGAGCGAGGCGGTGACTGGCCATGCCTCAGCTACTGCAGGGCTGCAGGCAGGAGTTTCTCAGGCAGAAGGTTTTCCACAATCAGCGGTGTCTTAATGACAAAAATGCTGAGAGTCAGAGGTTAAAGAGCCCCGGATGAAGTTTGTGGAGCAAATTGTCTCAAAGCGCTCTGCAGTTCCCGGGCAGCTGCCAGGGACCCTGCCTGGAAGTTTAATCACATCCTTTGGAAGTTTCTGACATTTCCAAATCAGCTGAGAGGAACAGCAGTGTTTAGAATTGCTATGCTATTTTTAAACAACAACAACAACAACAACAACAAAAGAGACCGCTCCTCTCTCACCCAATTCAAACAGCCAGGACAATTTTTCCTCTGTGCCCCCTGGGTTGCTCTCCCCACAGGGCTGGGGAGCTGGGGGTACCCAGCCCGTGTCCGTCGGTGTGCCCCACACCAGCGTGCGCGGCAGCATCCCCATGGCCGTGAGCAGACAGATGGCAACGATGCAGGGCTGAGAAATCAAATATATGTCAGAGTCAGGTTATTCAGTGGAGGATAAAGGGGGGGGGGGCGGGGGGAGTTCAGCTTGCTGTAAGGCTTTCAGTCTGGTTTTCTCCACCTGGGTACTGAGAAATAGGTTTCTAGATCTCATCTGTCTAATAAACTACTGCATTTCAATAGTTCTCACCCTTGGGAAAAGAGCAGTAGGTTCTGGGAGTAAGCATGTTATTTTAAAGCAACCAGCAGACAGCACCTCTATCCCCGTTAGCCAGGAGTGTCACGGGCAGCACAACATCCTTTTTGCTTCGGTGCTGCTGGCTGGCAGCTCCAGCTGCTCCCGCTCTCCTGCTCGGTCCGGGAGCGGGGAGCATTGGTCTCCAGGGAACGGCTTGACCTGGCTTAGGAGAAGATCTGAAGGCCTCTTGTGTGCTCAAAGGCAGCTGCTTTAACATTCAAGAGGTGTTGTCAAAATACCAATGTAAAGGGAAAGTCAAAGCCTTCCACGGGTTTCATAGCCCACCTGATTTTTACGCCAGTAGCATCGGTCCCCAGCACCGCAACCCTTCACTCGTGTCCCACCATTAAAGCAGCTGCTCAGCTGGGGGGTGTTTCTGCTTCTTGACTAGGAAAGTCAGAAAAATCTGTGCCAACAGCTAATCATGATATTGACATGTACTTGTACGGGCACGTGAGAACAGAAATACTGCCCGAAACTCTCAGCACCGCAGTGGGGAAAGACCTAAAGCCAGAACTTACCTGTTTGCGTTTCTGCTTTTTCTCTCAGAGAACGTATACCAAAATAATTCATGTTTTTTCCTGCTACCTTCGTCTATTTTTCATTTCGTTAACTGACTTCCTCTTTTTGGTCCCACAGCCATTATTTCAAGCCACTCTTAAGTCAGCCTGAAGCTGTAGGGCCAGTTCCTCTTTTAAGAAAATTGTCACCAAAATACGTGTGAATAAGCGCCAGCCCACAGGATGTTTTAGGTGCCTGCTGAGGACCAAGAAATAGAAGGATATATGAGCATAATCTTGAGGTTTCTCACAACTCCACAGTCACTTCGAGTGTCTTAGATGCCAGAGTCTGCTGCCATCTCAGCTCCCTGAGCCCAGTGTCTGCAGAAGTGATCACCGCTGCTTCTGCAGGAGTCTCCCGTTTGGAATCATAACCTGAGACCATTTCTGAGAGCCCAAGCTGTGCGCTAAAGCTGACGCTAGCAATGCCTGCGTGCCTGTCACTTCGCTTTCGCCGGGAACATCACTGTGTTTGTGATTACGGGTTTGCAGGTGGAAAGACAGGTTTTGAAAATACGAGCGTGGATTTTGGAGCGCTCTGCAACAGAGGTATTTCATTTCTAAATGATTTCATGGTGGCCTAGCAGCTCACATCTGACTGGCTTCCAGCCCGCCGTGCTTTTCCAGCTGGCCGTAACCTTGCTGTTCGGCAGCACCGTCCCTTGGTTCTGTTGCCATCAAGGCGGTGACCTGAGCTGAGTCATCGTCTCTCCTGTTGGGTATAAAAAGTTTAGCTCAGCAGGATTATTCTTAATGCAGTAACAAACTCAGTTCATTTTCTGTTGTATATAGTGAATGTTTTAGCTTCTTGCCTACACTTCGATGTACATGTCTACGTGCAGCCAACGAGTACGCGATGGCTCTTTTTGAGCTTTTTCATCAGAACATAGTGACGTTACTGAAGAATGTAAGGCTGGATGTGCTGGTCTGTCACTGCCCACTGTCCTGCGAGCAGCACGTGGATATTTCAGGAAAAGGTTTGAGACTGTATAGAAAGATCTTGCCCTACCATGTGTTCCTGGCACCTGGCCCTTGGCAATGTGGGAAACCTCTGAGGCAAGTGTTATATTCCCATTGTTGAGTTTAATGCTACGAACAGAGTTATGACCTATGATATTGTGTTACCTTTTTTTTTGAACTTACATATAAATTTTTTTTTCATTGTATTCCACAGCAATTAACTTTGTGGTTTAACTAAGTTTTAAGTAAGAATGTACTTTTTATTTTCTCTTTTCTTTCTTTCTTTTTTTTCTTCTTCTTTTCACTTTTGTTCCAAGCTGCTGCCTGACAATTCTGGGGTTTTTTTCCATTTCAAAAAGTAAAGAATTATCACTTGCCATTCACCTTCTTCTTGTCTCTCTTGATTGCAAAGCCCAGGGTCTCCCTTTCCACCACCCCTCTTCCAAGTGTCCCCTGCTCAGAAAGCTCCTCTGTGCCCCCCGTCTCCCCTGCACCCCCTTGTACTCTGTGGTGCCCTTTCAGAGACAGGGTGATCAGACCCATAAACAGTATTGAAGATACGGCCAACACACGCAATTCTTTTTTTTTTTTCATATTCTCCAATCACTTCCAAACAATTTAGAATATTTTATTAGCCTTTCCCACAGCCTTTCCCACAACTGAGCTGATGCTGTTGAGGATGGTCCACAGTGACCCTGGGCTGAGTAAGACTCATGTAGAGCCCTTTGCTATTTTTAGTGATGCTGTGTTTCCCATGCGCACGCCTGTACTTACCAACACTGAAATTTCAGTGCTGTTTTCTTGCCCAGTCACTCATCCTTGTGAGGTCCTGCTAGGATGCCTCATACTCGGCTTCAGAGAGTACTCGGCATCACTCCCTGCTTTCCAACATCACATCCATCTCCTTTTCCAGAGGATGTTAAGCAATGCAGGTCATTTGTTAATTTGCTAATTCTGGCTTTAAACCCTGCTGATGACACATGCTCATGTGAGTACTTCCTCTAAATTAATTGTTTCATGCAATGGTATTTTCCCTTTGACTGAAATGATTCAAACCCCTTTTCGCTTTGATTTTATTTATGTCCCTTTTTGCACATTCAGTTCTACATCCACACATTCAGTCTAGGATTCATTTTTACTGCATCCATTTTATTAGACCATACAGTGTCTTTTACTCCCTTGTGAGATATATTCCTTGATTCAAAATATTAATGTGAGATTTACTATTTCACAGCCACTTTTGCTGTTACCTTGGTAAACAGCGATCTTCCCATGTGGCACAAATGGGCTCCACGCTGATGCTCCTACAGTACTTCTGCCTGCCACGTTCTGGTTCAGCTCTGATAGTCACACCTCTTTTGTCTTTCTTTTTGAATAGTTTTCTAAATTCTTAAATTATAAAATTTACATGATTTATTCCTTCTATTTTTAAATTAAACCAACACAAATAGGCAGCTCGCGATTGATCGTGGCAAGAAGGCAAACGACACCAAACGTCCTGAGAGACTGGCTTAGATAGCCTGTTGTCTTCAATGCAAATGCTTGTTTAAAAGATGCTGCAGTTCAGTACAAGATAACTATGTAAAATAATGAATAAATATGCGAGATATAGATAGTAATAAGAAGTCATATAAAAGGCATTTCAGCCTGCGCTCTTGATGGGCGATTTCATAGAATCACAGAATCACAGAACGGTTTGGGTTGGAAGGGACCCTAAAGACCATCCAGTTCCAGCCCTGCTGCCACGAGCAGGGCCACCTGCCACTAGCCCAGGTTGCCCAGAGCCCCGTCCAGCCTGGCCCTGAGCACTGCCAGGGACGGGGCATTTCTGCAGCTCTTTGGCTTCTGTTGCTTTTGCTGGTATTGGCCCCATCCCCAGCGCTGTGTGTCTGTCTGCATGAGCTTCTGACAGCAGATGGCAGCTTCCTCAAAACCAGAGGGCCAAAAGGGATTACTAGAGGAGAGAACAAAGCAGAAAGCCCATTGCCCTGCTCTGCCCGTCTGCTGCTGTTCACAAGGTCACATCACTGATCAATAGCAAAACTCGGCCATGAGGGCATCTGTCTCCTCGCCTAGGTTGGGGAGACAGAGTGCTTTGCCTCTCTCTGCAGCATTTACAGCTCGAAAAGAGCGTGGCTGCTTTTTAAATAATAGGATCTACATTTCCCTGAATCACCAGCGTGAACAGTGTGTCACTTTACAGCCACTGCACAACCTCACTGCCCACACAACGCCACGATGCTGCTCTGCATCGTCCCCTTCACCCACCTCCCAACCCTCATCCTTGGGCTGGGGAAGAAGGGAAAGTAAAGCACGAGGAGTTTAACAGTTAGTATAAAACCATTATGCTGTGGTGAATCCTCCTTCCAAAATCTGTGTCAAAATTATTTAATATATATAAGTTATCCTTTAAAACTCCACTTTAAAGTCAAGGAATTCCCATCAAAGTACTGTGAAAAGATGGCACTTTCATATGTGCTCAGGTACCGGCTTTGTCACGCCCTTGCTTTAGAGCTGTGGCTCATTAGCCTCGAGCCGAATCACAATATCTGTATTTCTCCATTACCCAAACCCGAAGGAAGAGCTTTTGTCTGATGAAAGTGCAAAGGTCATTACAATGTATATTTGTCTTTATATAAGGGGGCTGATGCTTTACTCTCAGTCTGATGGAGGTGTAACATAATTTCCTTCCACAGAATTAATCCTTATTGACCACGGCCTCAGTGTGACCAGAGCTTGCTCTTGTGTGTTGACAGCATCCTTTTGGATTCAAGCTGTCAGTATGTCCTCTGAGCCAGAAGAAGTTAAGCTGAATATCTCTTGTTTGTCTGGTGTGATTTCAGCATAGCTGGCACGAAGGGTTACGAGATTAAACAAGTTCTGTCCAACTCTGATATCTTAATTTGTCTTGTAACAACCACAATAGAACTACTTGTTTTCTTATTTTATACTGTAATGTAGGAAGAGTGGGACTGGGATTTGTTTCTTCTCAAAAAGCTCTTGTAACTTTGTGCTTTGTTTTTGCAGCTGGAGCCTGTGACTAGGGCAGCAGCAGAGCAGCAGCAGCACCCGCACCCTCCTGGCGTAACCCGGCCAGAAGTTGTTCAGGGAAAGTTTATGATGATGGATGGATGTTAACAGAAACCAAATGAATAAACTAGGTCATTATACCATTTCTAATCTAATACCTGCTGGTGGTTTTATAGCCTCAAAATGAAATATTCTATTTTTCCTAGTTTGCATAGGCAGTCAACTGATTTTTCCTGAGAATAGTTAAGTAGAGGTTTTGTGTCCGGCCTTTTCCTTGTAGCCAGGAAGATTTTGGGCACTAAGGCCATTCATCTCACCTAACAGTCATGCATAGGTTGAATTTGATGAAATTAATGAGATGTTAAAATTTTGCACTTGGTAAGTTGCTTCAGAGTCCAATAATTATAATTTGTGTGTATGTGTGTATATATATGCATTTACCAAATGAAATGTCTTTACTGTGAAAGTTTAACAGATGAAAGACTGTTAATTAGTGCTATTACAGCATCATGTGGGGCCTTCATTATGCCAGGTACCTAGAGTCAAACATTAAGAGACAGCTCTTACTGCAGAAATTTCTTAATTGTCAGAGTCCTCAGGGCACTAAGAGGCTTTGATGGTCCTGACTAGCCTCACCTGGGCTCCTGCCCACACCCTTCCCATGGGCCCAGGAGCCCATTTAAGCTCAGTCCCAGTGGCCTTTATTCTTGCCCTGTATTGCAGGAATGCTGATCTCTAGCTCAGTCATAGTCACGCTTGTGCTTGACCATGGGACCTGCTGGTTTGGACCCCAGCCTGTGGATTGGCTTCCTGACCTTGGACCTACCTCAGGACCACGCAGTTACCTGATGGTCTGGGCTCTTGGCTGCTCCACCCCACCCACCCCCAGTTGCCACCCTGAGACCTGTCCTGCTTGGATGCCATGGGACTGCACCCTGGCTGGTGAGGTCAGATGTGTCATGCTTGGCTCCTGGCTTCCCCATATCCTAGGGAGCAGTCAGCCCTTGCTGCACCCTGACTGTAACTGTATGCCTGCCGTTAAGTTAAGATACACACTGACAGAAAAATAGCTTAGATGACAGCTGCTAGCAAATCAAAGTGCTCTGCAAGCTAACGTGAATAATACAAGAGTTGAGAATGCGTTAGGTACCTGTGCAGTGCTCAGAGTCAGTAACTGCTTTTGTTGACTCAAGGGTTGACTTTGTGTGTTCATTTAGCTAAAATATCTTTCTCTAAATCTTCAAGGTCCAGCAGGTAGGGAGAGCTGGCACCGTACAGTGTATTTGTGTAGCTTTCAGCAGCAATTTGTACTGTTCTCTTGGCTATGAGATGCAAAACAGATTTATTGTAATGTCAGTCCTCCTATCACTTCATCTGGGTTTGGGCTGCCAAATAGTGCTGACATGCGTGCTGTCCCTCTGGTAAATATATCCTCTGTTCATCCTGAACTCATGTGCTGCCCTCTGGCCCTGGGCCAGAGGCCCACATTCATTCATATGAAAGGACCATTGGGAATTATAGCATGGACTTAATTATCTTCTCTCCCACAGGTAGAAAAAAAATAAAATGGCTAATGAAGAGGCTGGCGCAGAAGACTGGGAAGGAACAAATGCAACTTGTAGTGTAACATGTTAATCAATGTTGCTATCTCTAATATTGGCAAGTAATACAGTAGGGAGCCCGTCACAAATGTCGGTGATTTAATGGGGCAAAGAATGGGTTCTTAATTAGTTGTAAAGAATGGCCTGTTTAATTAATGAGGATGGTAAGTGGGGCTGGCGCTGTCCGTGGTGCTGGAGCAGCCCGCGGGGATCCGGCGGGTCCGGGCGCGATCGCCTGGCTGGCTCAGCAGCCACCGAGAGCTGCAGCGCAGTGGCAGAGGCTTCGCTGCCTGACATCAGGACTGTAAGTGCTCAGAGCTAGTTGAGAGAAAGGTGGTAGGCACCTGAGGAGCTTTACAGAAAACCAAGTTATTCTTTAGCTACATTTTGCACTGTAGGTCTAAAAAAAAAAATCTTAACTTTCATCAGGTGTACTGGAGAAGTACCTTAACCCTTTCCACAGATATTTGACATATTATTTCTTGTAAGCCTGTCACCTACAATCTTAGAAAGTGAAAATTAAGAAATTAACTCAGATGAGGTCCCCAGCCAGCCAGTTTACTCACCTGAGTTATGACAGGCAGGAAGAAGGTAAAACAAACACCTCAACTGCAAGAAGAGCCATGATGAGAGAGTTCACACCCTCTGGCCTGGGGCAATGCAACCATGAGATGGAAAGTCACAGACTTTGCACACTTCACTGTTATCAGAATTATTTCTAAACTGATGCCTCCCCAAAAGCATCTCATTATTTTAGATGTGGCAAACTGGATGTGTGGTGGATTCCTGTTCTCCACAGTCTGCTTTAAGGTACAGACAAAAACGTATGTAGCTTCTCTCTGCACTCAAACAGCAGTGCTGTTAGTAATGAGTTAGTTGACCAGTTTACTTCTAAAGACCAAAGAAGGGATCAAGAAGAAAACTCAAGGTGTAAATACAACCTTCAAAGTAAGATAAATTAAAAATAAAAGTTCCTTCCCAGGAATAGAAAGCAAGGAGCTTTGAACCATAATGAAGGCAAGGGGGGCGTTCTGCTCGCAGTCAACTGGACTGGGACATTTTGGGGCTGGCCATGCTATGGTTTGATATTGGACTAGCTCACTTGGCAATGGGTAATATAAAGCTCCAAAGAAACACTAAGAGATGATGGAAACGGTTCAAACATCTTTGATCAACACAAATGGAAAGCTGAAATAGCATCCTGAATAGGTATGGTCTTTACTTAGCAGATTCTTGCATTGATTCCCTCAGTAAATGCTGAATTACACAAGGGTAGAATGATCTTTCAAAAAATCATACTTCTGCAATGAAATGAGAAAGAAAGGATAAGGTTATAATCATAAAAGAACAGAATGGCAGACAGAGCTGCAACTGAAATGTGGGGGAGTGCTGAGTCACTCTGCATTAAGTGCTGCCATAGTAACTATTTACCAGCTGGTTGGGAATGAGGAGGGACTGAAAAACCTGAAATAAAATCAGAGAAGCTGCAGCTTGAAATATATTAATATATCTTTTTTGAAAGATTTAAGAGTGGAACACTTCTGAGGTTTTTTTATATTAGTGTTACTTGAGGCAAACAGATTACACTGGACTACTGAATAGACACATTCAAGTATTCAAGCAAGAAATAAGAAACTGATATTTCTTCTCTGTTAGACTAATGTTATTGCACCTATTTGTGAGAACAAGTAGGGGCCACTTTGGATTTGCTTATTCACAAGGAGGTGTTACAGTGTATATTCTCTGTAACCCAGCCTAGGCTGTGAAGAAACAGAGTAGAGGGTTATTCTGGTGGTAACAGGTTTTGGGGTGAATTGGAAAATCTAGCATAGTTTAGAGAGGGGTATAAGCTCAGATTTCTTGGCCAGTCTCTTCTGATGTTGTCCTCTGCTCTGGCTATTAAGAAGATTGCCGTTGGCCTGTGGCTGTGGCTTAAATTTCTGATGGCTGAAGGTTTGTCCTCTGCAGGAGAGATGGCTCTGTGGTGTTAGTAGTGATCTGGAGCACTTCTGTGGTTCATAAGATTCCAGGTGGTTTCTTACTGTGGAAAACTTCAGCAGCATCGTGACAAGTGTGTGACACCTGAAGAAAAAAATCTCCATTATTATCATCCCAGATGATGGAAACTAAGTGAAAGCACTTAATTCAGTGAGAGCACCTAAATGGGATGCTGTTGAGATGTGAACAGCTTGAGAAAATGGAGTAGCTGAGCCTTTTGGTAACCAGTTGGGCCAAGCTGGCCTTCGGCTGTAGTGTACCGAGATGTATAAACTGTTGAAGGTTTTAAAGTCAAGAATTAGAAAAAAGTTCATGAGAACTTTGCAGAGAGACAGGAAGCTTGTGGTGAAACACAGGAAGGCACTTGCCTTTTTTTAATCTGCATAGAGATTGGAGGCGCTGCTGCAGGAGATGAGGTGAGGAAAGCCCTTCTTTGAAGAGCACGGGCAGACACTTTGCAGCTCCCCAGAGCAGGAGCATGGAGGTTACTTGCTGTGTCAATGATTGTCACTCCTATGTTAGATGGAGGAAAGGTTTTCAGGACTCATTGTGCAACTGTATGTGCAAATCTACGTGCAATGCTGTAAATCTGTTTAGTGGAGTTCTGGGAGCTGGTACATTTCAACCAGTTTCTACAAGTCCCTCAGCTTCCCTAAGGAAGTATTTTAAAAGGTTCATCTTCTGAAAGACCTAGAGATCCCATATCACTAAGACAACTCAATTTGTCCTATCAATGAGCTTCAGTATTGTCACTTCTAGCTAACACAGGGTTTCAGGAGGCCAGAAGCAGGGGTCAGCAAATGACACTGGTGTTCAGGGAGAAGCCTGGGCTTGCTTAGAGACAGGGACTGTAGGATCTGTGTAGCCTGCACAAGATGAGACATGCTAACAGCCTTCCAACACAAAATCTGCTACAGGGAGGAGGGTAGAAACTGTTCTTTCTTATAATTAAAGAGAAGGTTGTAGGACTAGGCTAGGCAAAAGATCTTAAGTGAAATAGATTGTGCAGTATTTAATCTATAATCTGTTTTATTCTGTAGTAAAGTAGATTGCAGTGGAGATGATTTTGCTGAGTCCTGTGTTATAGCTGTTTTATCTGATTTTATGACAGGTATAGCTGGTCACAATGGCTGTAGAGGCATTTACTGTGAGAACTGTAGCCTGAGGAACTTGAGTTGTCTTTGGTTCCCAGCTCAGTTGTTAGTATGCTTGGTGATGGTTTTCTGCTTTCAGACCATGGATCTTGGAAGCCAAATAGCCCTTGAGCACAATGGACATTGGAAGTTTCTAACAGCTTTCAGGAGTGGGCAGTGGTGATGCTAACACAAGTGACATCAGTTGTAGTCAGCTGCTGGTCCCCTGTATACAGGAAACTTTTAAAGTCCTTTTCATAGTGTATCAGAAGGAAACCACATTGTGAAAAACAAGGTTTTCCATGAAATGGAAATTCTTAATTTATGTCAGCTTCATTCTCACCTTAAGAAACCCAAAAGCCTTTATCTTCAAAAGAAATGTGTGCCCTGGACAGCTGTAATCATACCTGAACTAGTGCTAATTCGTGGTACAGGCAGTGTATCTTGGTCCACGCTCATGAAGAGTTAACCAGCTGCATATCACAGATTTGAGCAATCGATTCTGCCTGCTTTGCAGATCTGCCATGTTAGTCACTCAAAAAGGCTGGAGAAAAAAGACACAGTGTATCTTCTCCCTCTTGCCACTCCTGTCCTGTTTACCCCACTGGCACTGTGGTTGCCAGAGGGATGTAAGATGCAGCCTCACCGCTGGTGCAGCCCTTTTAAAGCCCTTTTCTGCCAAACCCTTCTTGTACCACGGAGCCTGGAGACTGATTTTTCTACAACCAGTTTGTTCAGGGAGAGATGGAAGCGCTATGAATACAAATCTGCAATTCTCCACTGTATTTAGTATCACAGACAGTTTGTCTCCCTGTCTGAAGCAGCCATTAGCTGTATTTTAGGGTGCTGAAATACCTAGAAGCGATGCTGCTGTCTGGCAGGCTCTGCTGATGGAGCTGTAGGTGTTTCAGCATCTCTGACCGTCAGGGGGGTTTAGGACCGCTCCTGTGCAGGTCCCCATCCAGAGGCAATCTCATCGGCCAAAGGCGAGTATAACAGTCATTACGGATAAAGTTTCTCCCCTTCCCCTCCCTCCCCTCCCTGCTCTCCCCCGCCGCTGATGCTCCTGGCCCCGCCGCGGGGGAAGGGATGCTCTGGCCTGACGAGCACCCGCACACCAGCCGGCAGCATCGCCCCTTTTAAGAGGGAGCTGGAGGGCTCGGCAGGATGGGGAGAGGAGGAGGAGGAGGAGGAGGGCTGCTAAAAAGACCGCCCTATGCCGGGGGAGCGGCGTGCGGCGTGCGGGGCCCGGCGGGGCGCGGCGGGC
>JAVJGI010000064.1:63260872-63308078 GCA_035590275.1 Ibycter americanus | reverse complement strand
ATCCCGCTCCCCGCTCGCCCCCGCTGCTCCGGAGCAAAGGGCATTTCAGGCGCTTTGAAGGGAAAAGGCGAGCGGGAGCGCGCACCTCCTAGCCAAGATGGAAATGGGCGATGCTGCCGCATGGTGCGCCCGGCCAGCCGGCGCGCTGAGATGAGCTGAGATGCTGTGCGATGCTGTGAGATGCTGTGCAGCGCGCTGAGATGCTGTGCGGTGCTGTGCAGCGTGGTGCAGCATGCTGAGCTGAGACGCGTTACATCCCTTCTCCCAAATCATCCTGCCAGTTCGTTCGCTTGGTCCATCTTGGGTGCGTTTGGAAGGGCGCTTTCTCCGTGGCGGGGGTGTGTGCTTGTGCGTTAGGGAGGGTGATGGTGAATCCCATTGTCTTGGGCAGGCGGTAGCGATTCCAAGTGTGGCTGGGTTAGGAAATTGTTGCGAGCCTGAAATCGGAGGCTCTGTAAGGCATCTGAAGGTTCAGTTTGAAATTTAGTCCTTTGAATCTGTGTGAAGTGCCTGTTCTAAGGAAAGGTAACATGCAGTGTCTGTGCTATTTCCCCCTTTATCCATCAAACAGCTTTCCTCCAGGCAGGCATGCTTCCAAGGGAAATGGATACAAAGGGAAAAACAATTTTAAAAGACAGCATCTTTGCATCATTAGGTAAACATTCTGGGGGAGGGGGAGTGCTAAGAACAGAAAACATCATAATTATTTATGTTCATATCTACTTGTTATTTTTGATTATGAAAAGGGATGTTTCACACTGGGGAAAAAAACCGGAACCTAATATCACTGGCCTGAATTTTGTCTCTCAAAATATCCTGGTGGCTCCCATTAAAGTCAGTGGACTTACAGCTGCTTATATCAGCAGCTTGAATCAGCTGCTTTTGAACTGTAGCAAAACTCATGCAGTGCAAATATGGCCTGGAGGGAATTACATGGGTGAATCAGAAAGCAGGACTTGGCTCAGAGGTTGCAGGCAAGTGTTTGCTACAGCGGTTTGGGCCCCAAGGCCCCAGGGACTGCTCTGAGCTACCTTACTGCATGCACCAGGCTTGTTTATGACAACGGGAGGAGAACTAGGTCTGCCGGGAATGGGTCTCCTGTGCGAGCTCCTGCTTCCAGACCTTCGTGTCCACCCTGTGGTATTGATCCCTGTGCCTCCCATCTCGGTGTTTACCCTGCTGTGCACAAATACATCTCCCTTGCGCGTCTGGCCACCCCAACATGTGTGTCCGTCCAGGTGTGGCTCTGACTCACGGCCTCCCTTCCTGCTCTGCTCTTTTTATTAGTGTGGACAGGACTTTAGCCTAATGTTTTTGTCTACAGAACCAGTGCCCTTTTGCAGCGGCACTCCCAGCAGCAGCCGAGATGTACACCAACACAGGTCACCTGTGGGAAATGGATCCCACTGGGAGAGGTGAGGGCCCTGCCTGACCTGGCAACGTGGCACTGGCTCAGATGTATGTCTGCAGTCGCTGCTTTCACACATGGTCTCGGTTTTCTGGTGGCCCCATCCCTCAGATACTGCCCCATGCTGCGAAGGAGTCACTGTGGCTGTGCTGATCTACTGAGCAAGGGGCTCCTTGGCCGTTACAGCCCAGTGCAGCACTCTTATTTATTTTAAATTCATTTTTGGTGCCTTTACACAAGAGTTTTGACTAGTTGAGAACTATAATGTTCACCTCAATGAAATAATGGTAGAAGTCAGAGAAAGACAAAGCTAATTATTTCCTAATGTCAGACTTGGATGATCTGATGGATGCACAGAGTGGTATAGTAAAATTCCCCCAGGGATTTGCACGTTGGGCTGGATTGGTTGAAGCAGTACGAGGTTACATGTTACCCCTTGCTCCTCTCCCCTTGAGCAGAAGTAGGAAATCCCAGAGGCTCCTCTGCTCTTTTCCCACCTCACTTCATGTGACTGTACCCCTGCCCTGTCAGTCCTGCCTTACAGTGAGGAAGAGGAGGGCTTGCTCTCCTGACAGCTGCTGGAGGCCCCAGCAGGTGCCCGCACCCACGCATGGAGGCAGGAGGGAGTTCTGCCATCACGGTGTTCCTTCTCCCTGCTGGCACCGGTGCATCTCCAAATATTTCTCGTGCATGCTTGCAAAGGGAGTAGGAGGTTCATCTGGTGTTGCAATAGACTTCTACAGTCCCACTTCTGAACCCAGCTCTTGGCTGTGACATGGGAGTCCTTGCTGATGCCCTGAAATTCAGGTCTCTGGATGAGAAATGCTTCCTGCTGTGCTTTGTGTACGGAACAGAGCAGATGCCCAAGGCTGCTCAGCCCAGTCCATGGAGTGTGCTGGCTGCTGCACAAGAGGCAAAGCCTGTGTTATTTGATGAGGTGTATTTAGTTGCTTTTATTCTCCATCCCTTTATTACTGCTCCATTTCAACATACCAGATATGCTGGTATACCATCCAATGCTAGATACCATCAAAATGGAAGAGTAAATGTATTTGGATTTCACTGCTTGCTTGCAGGGAAAGACAGCACATAGCAATTTTTCTCCGCTGCTCTGGACTAATACAGACATTTATTTGATTCTTGTCTCCACGCTACTGTGGATATTACAAATACATTCAAGTGATGAAAAGAGAAGAAAAGCTTTGAAGGCAGATGGTAAACTGAATTAACTGAATACCCACAGAAATAGGAAAGCTGACTTGGGAGCAAGCCAGCAACAAAGAAATACACCGTTACATCAGGAAGGGTATAATTGCCATTGTTTTGACATCACCAAACACTGCGGAGCACCACAGGGTTTAAACCTTTCCTCGTTATTACATTTCTGAGAGCTCTTTGAGAGAAATACCAGCATCTTACTTCTTCATCGCTGCACAGTTGTGACCAGCACCTGAATAACTTGTAACTGACTAGAGGCAAGTCTGGGTGAGACTGAAGAAGCGATGGTACGTAAGGTGACGCAGGCGTTTGCCTGTGATGGATGCACAGGCGTCCAGGGCAGCTCTTTTCCTGTGGCTTTTTTCTTGGCTTTGCTACATTGTTTCTTCATAGAGACTCAAACAAAATGATTGACTTAATCACCCTCTTTCTGATCAGAAATGAACAGGAAAGAAAAACATCTATTAATACACTTTTTTATTTTTAAGTGCTCTGCTTGCTTTCTTGGGTGATGGATCAATGCAAGTAATGAGTTTCTTCCACCACTGCTATTTATGCCTCTTGTGCTACCGTGCGAAGCCAAAGCCCTGTGGGTCATTGGCACCGGGGGCCCATCTGTCCCTGCTGCCATCCCTGCAGGGCTGCGGGTGCCAGCAGCACGGGCAGCTCCTGCAGTGCTTCGTTCCTGCAGCTCTGGCCTTGTCCCCTCTGGAGAAAGGATCAGTGTCCAAACGGCTCCAGCCTCACTCCTCCCCCTCCCTCCGGACAGGAGGGCTTACAGAGCTTGTGAACCCAGGGACCCTCTTAGGCTGGAAACCAGCCCAATGCAGTGGGGTAAGGTGTATCAGAGAGCATGTAGCTTTAAAATATGGGTAAGTATGCTTGAAATATATCTGTAAAATCCATGAAGCCCCAGTGAGAGCCCTCATGCTCCTTTCTGCACTTTCCTGTAGTTTGCTGTGAGCCACGCCTGGCTCTCCAGGGGCTTTTCTTCCCAGACATGCTGATTCAGAGTCTTTGCAAATCCTTTCTCGGAGACTCCAAAGAACTTAGTGTTGACACCGTACAGCGTGATACGGGCAAATGTTTTGCTGGGCTCGGATTGATTGCTATAGCGTGCTATCAGCACTTGCTGATGACAAGTCATTTACTGTGTCAAATCCTCCTTGTACTGTAAACATTGTCACGGAGCCCTCAAGGTGACCTGAGGCTGGTGGGGAGGAAGGTGAGACCGAGGGAGGCAGGGGGATAGAGGCTTTGCCTGATTCTGCTTCTTCCTTATGCTCTCCATATAGATAAAATCATTTTGTCATTCTGCTGGAGACTGTGCTATGGAAAACTTGGTGGTTGGTGGCGAGAAAGAGTAAGGCCCTGAGATGAGCAGGGATTTTTAGTCAGGAAAGAGTTTCAAAGCCACAGGGGTAGTTCAGCCCACGGGGCCCCGGAGCTGGTCCACATGTTCCTGGCTGTAGCCATGCTTTGCCCACTCCTTACTCACTGCCTGTGCTTTTACAGGCAATAATGTAGCTACAAGGTGTAGCAGATGCTTTGGAGAAGTATGGCTAAAAGTGCAGCCCCTGCTTGGCGGGGGCTGAGTTCACAGTGGGCTTTGGCAAGACCCTGCAGTGATTCTCCCCCAAACCCCAGATATTCCACATGCTGTCGCAGAAGCTCCCCTGTTACCCACGCAAGGTGCTTTTCTGTCTTCCGTGCCGTGTGGTATACCACTCGAAAATGTGGAAAGAAGATAAATCCAGTCACCTTGTCCAAGTGATTTTCTTTTGCGCCACAGGAAAAAGTGTCACTTGTCAAAAGAAAAAAAGGTATCATTCAGTGGAAATCACCATCTCATTAGGAAACCCCCAATTAAGGAAGGAAAAGTCGTTATATTTAGACCTGTGAGCTGTGGTGTTGCGAGACTGCAGCTCACATTTCCATTTGCTCAAAGATGTGGCCACTGTGGTGTAGATACAATCTCAGAAAACCCAAGGTGAAGAGTTTCCACTTCATTACTGCACAGTAACGCTGCAAAATCAGTGTTGGATGAGTTGGCTTTGGTGAGGCCGATGGGCCCCAGAGGTAGCTGGGTTTTGTTAGGTGGCTTTGCTCGCTGAGGTCAAGTGTGTCACTTGGCCCAGGGAGCAGTGATTCCTGTCTGAGGGGGACACCGCACGAGTGGTCAGAGGCTGGGTGATTCTGAAAAATAACACCAGCAAAGGGCCTAAAGCCACACTTGCCTGTGGCAGAGGTGGTTACCTGTACAAAGCCCATCTTCTAGTGGCCAAACTCAGACGGCCTTCACTGTGCTCGCTGCTGAGGGTTTTGGTGATGGTAGGAAGGAGGGGAGCACCAGTCCCACATCTGGGAACAAGCACCTGGATGCTCCACCTGGACCCCTGGGCTTGTGCTTTGACCACAGGTGAAGGATAGCCACTTTCAGGCTATCAGCCTGACCACAGTCTCTGTTTGAGGTGCATCCTTGGGTCCAGAAGCTGGAGTGCTGGGGTGGCAGGGACCTGGTGTGGGGTCCCATCTCGGCTGGCCCTTCTGCTGAGGCGTGACCCTCCCTGCTGTGAATCCACTTTCATTTTTTGAAAGCTGTTCTAGAAACTTTTGCTTCAAAACCTTCCAAGTTTCAGCTCAGATTTGCTTATGACTAACCCAGATCCTGCTTGTTCAGATGCCAGCATGATGTCTCAGCCCAGCCATTTGTTCTGCCCCAGTGTTTCCTGCCCGACCACAGCCCTGCCTCCTCTCTGGGGCAGTTGCCCATGTGGCAGCTCTGCCCTCATTCTGCCAGGTCCTCTCTTCAGCCTGACAGCTTTTGCCTTTGGAAAGGATGGGTTTTTCCTGCTGTGGAGAGCATAGGCAGCATGTGGCTGGGCACAGAGGGCACCATGGCTCTCTTTGGGCTGCTGCTTGATCTGTTGGATGGAGAGCTGCAGAGCTGTCCTTTCCTGGGCTAGGCAAGCCAAACCACTGCGTGCGTTCAAGGCCAAAAAGTGGCTAAGGTGACCTTTCCTTCTCCCACCAGCCATCAAGACACTGAGTTGCCCCCCGTGCACAAGCTAGAGCAGCCCCTGGGCTGCGCAGACCTGCGTGAGCTGGTGATGGTGCTGGGGAGAGACGGAGCCTCAGGAACAGCCTCCCCGGGGAAGGACCTGCAAATGTCTCTGCATGGTGAGGGTCCGAGCCATGTTCCCCTCTGCCTCCAGAGTGATGAGCAACTCCTTTTCCAGGGCTACCAAATCCCTGAAATCAGTTCAACGAGCAATATAGACATTGCTGTGATGGCCAGGGCATCCCGGTCACTGCTAGATGGCACCAGCTGAGAGCCACAGCCAGGAAAGCACCGAGGTGTTTGCTAAGCTGGAATATTTTTTTTTCTCTCCAAGGGCAAGTATGAGCTGGTTGGCACAGGAACCAGCACTGAGATTGCTAAACTGATTTAATTTGCTTTTTTTTTCTCCCTTTGAAAAAGTATCTAGAAAAAGAGTAAATCATTCTGCTGTTGATTTAAATGAATTGGAAGTGATCTAAGGCAAACTTGCACTGAAATTCTGAAAGATGTGAATGATGCAGATTTCTGCAGAGAACAGTATTTCTGCGTAAAAAGTGGAAAGAGCATTATTTAGAGCTTGTTTCAAGATTGTTTCCAACGGTGGAGGAAAAGACAAATATATTAGCATCCCCCTCAGAATGTAAAATGTATTTTACTTGGTGTCTCCAATACAGTTTTAGGTAAAACCATTCTCCACAACTCCAGGTGACCTAGTTCAGAATTACGTTTCCTTCTGCAAAATGTTCAAATAATCCCTGTGAGCACCCCAGCTGAGAGCAGCTTGCGAGCAGCCTGCTTGCAAAAGGTTCCCCGAGTCGTACCAGCGCCCTGATGCCCGCTTTGAGGAGAGATGTGGTCCCACAGTGCCGCATTCGCTGTGGGGCTCCCCCGCACACCCCGTGCGTGCCGCCATAGGGAGCGTGAAACCTCACAGAGTCACAGCAGGGTCAGGGTGGGAAGGGGCCGCTGGAGCTCACCCCGTCCCACTCCTGCTGAAGCAGCTCTCCTAGAGCAGGACCCACCACGTCCAGGTGGGTCTGAATGTCTCCAGAGAAGGAGACCCCACCGCCTCTCTGGGCAGCCTGTGCCAGGGCTCCGTCACCCGCAGGGTAGAGAAGTTCTTCCTCACATTGAGCTGGAACTTCTCGTGATGCAGTTTGTGCCCGTTGCCCCTTGTCCTGTCACTGGGCACCACTGGAAAGAGCCTGGCTCCATCCTGCAGGCACTCGCCCTGAAGATATTTGTATGCATGGATCAGGTCCCCTCTCAGCCTTCTCCTCTCCAGGCTGGACCAGCCCGGCTCTCTGGGCCTTTCCACACAAGGGAGATGCTCCGTCATGGACCAGAGGTCTCTGGGGCCGCCGGGGGGAGCGATGCCCAGTGCCCCCCTCCCTCTGCCCCTGCAGACCGCCCCAGCCCGGGGTTTATTTTGCCTGAAAAGGGTTTTTTGTGCAGCCTCTCCCCGGCCAGGCAAATCCCCGCAGCTGAGAGGCTGCCGAGGGTGGTGTGATGCTCTGACCTGCCAACAACAATTCAGGGCTGTGTTTCCTTTGGGAAAAGGCATTTGCATATCCTCTATTCACTTTATTTAGTGAAATACATTTGAAAAGGCAAAAGCTCTGGGTCACTGAGACTGAAGAATGGGCTGTCTGAGAGCCTCCCCCCACCTTAACTCTTTGAAACCTTGCTCCAGTATCTTAGAGGCAGTTTAAAATACTCGGAGAGGGGGATTTAAAGGCTGCTGTTGAAGGGGGCTGCGGGCGGGGGAAAGCCTGACAGCAAGGAGGAGGCAGAAAGGTGTCATATACCTGTGAACTGTGAATTCCCGTATGTGCGGCCGTAGACAGACTTGGGCAGAATTTGCAAAATTTGGCTTGGGCAGAAATGTCTTCACAGGGACTTGAAAATGGCTGTGAAAAGAGGAGAGCAAAAGTTACAGCAGTGTCAGGCACAGAAACGTGCAGCGAGCTGCAGGGTGCAGGATCAGAAAGCAGAACTGGCTAGAAACAAAAATACAAATAACCTAAGTGCTGCTTTAGTTAACAAAATAAAAAAAAAACCCTAAAGCAATAGCAAAGATCCTGAAACATAAACCAAGCATTTAAAAACATTCCAACAATGTAACCACTTGTTATTACTGTCAGGAAAAAAGAAAGTTTCGGTGAAGTGTTTCACTTGGAGTATTTAAGGACATCTCAAATCACAGCCCAACCACACATTTCTCAAAAACCTTCCCTGGGATGATGCCAATCGCCCCTTTTCCCTCATTTTCCAGCACAGTGCTGGGCCCTCGCTGCTGGGAGTCCTGGGGCTGGGTTGGGGTCTTTGGCTGGTGGGTGCCAGCCCTGTGGACATGCCAGGATGTGGCAGGGAGCCCCTTGGACCGGGCCAGGATGTGGCCCCTGCACCTCGCTGTGTGCCGCACCCGCCGCGCTCGGCTGCAAAATGGAGACGGTGCTTCTGGGTGGCTGTAAACTGTTTTGAAGCTGACAGCTGGAAAGAGATGCATAAGCAATAAAATCATCATCATGGGTTTATTTTTGTTCCTTTGCCATCCACTGGCATCCCTGCGGTGTAAGGAAATGAGGGCTAGAGGGAGAGGAGGCAGAAACACTTGCCTGGTAGCCTCATATTAGTGTCCTTAATTATTGAATTAATCCTCTATTCATCCAGCATGCTTCCTTCCTGCTGCTTTGTGTAAGTGGTCAAAAATGCATGCTGTATAATCAATATAAGCATAATGTCTGACCGAAAGACATAGAAAGGAAAAAGAGACTACTGAAATGAACCACAAGGGAGTAAAGTTCCCCCATCTTTTACATGACTTACATTATTTTAATTAGTGGCTGGTTTTTATTTCCAGTGGCGGCAGGATTTTCCATAGATGGGCCTTAAGGAATGTAGAGATACTGTTGGCAGATTTCTGTTGTGTAACCGAAGCTATTGCCCTGGGTTAAGGGAACGTCCTGAAAGATGAAGCAGCAGTCTTTATTGAGTTGTCCTCAGAATTTTGAAGTGCCTTGTGGCACCTCGGGCTGTGGAGTGATGAAAGCCCAGGAGCCCACAGGCTGGCTCTGAGCTCGGCGTGGTTTCCTGGTGGTACAGCCTCACTTAGCTGCTCTGATGGCTTTACATCCTCCTGGCTACAAGCACCACTTTGTTTAAAATTCAACTTTAATCTGTATTTCTCATTAATTTTGATAAAGCATAAAAGTATGGAGAAATTCAATAGGTTACTTCTCTTACAGTACTCTCCTTTCACGTTGTGTTTGACTGTGAGCATTAAAAGCACTATAATTTACTGATAGAACTTTTTTTTTTCCTGGACAGGTGAGGTCTCAGCCAAATCCCATAAAAGTCCTTTGAAGTCTTTTCATTGATTTTACTGGTAGTTGGATCTCACTGGGCTTTAGACTGAGCAGTAATCAGCACAGAAGGTGAAGCCTTACTTCCTTTGTACCTGTAGAGTATAAACATCCCTGCTAGTTAACACACTCCGGTGAGGGCCAGTCTTGGGCAGCTTTCTAGAAAAGCAGAAGTCACCTGAGTCCTGGTTTGAAGCACAAAGGGCTTGGTGGCTCCTCTTGCCTTGGCCGGCTCCTGGGTGCTCAGCACCTCTGGGCTCAGCCCCGCGTTCTGCAGAGCACAGCTAATACATCCGCAGGAGGATCTAAACACGTACTCGAGCCGCCCGCTGCGTTCCAGTGCCAAAGGCTCTCAGAGCAAAGCCCTGTTTATGGTGAACTGCATGCTTTCCCTCGCTGCGTCTCCAAAAAAAGGAGGTTGTCTTCCTATAAAATGCTCTCCTGATTACTCTGCTCTGCACATCACCTGGCAGAAAATGCTGGGGCACTGGGGAAGCTTTTATTCGGTGTATTACTTAGGGCATGCTTACGCCCGTCTTCCCTTAAGGCAGGAAACCTAAATCCAGTTTCCTCCCTTTGTTCTCTCTTGTATTTCTCCTACGGTTGTTCCAGCAAGTAAGTCCTTATGCTGCATGTATGTGCAATAAAAGCGAGATGAAAGAAAAAGAATAACTGCTCAGGGTATTTACTGGAGAGGTAGAAAGGTCTGAAGCTGTCCTGAAAGACTTTTTTACTGAAGCCCTCCCCCTACACTGAGGGTATATTGCCCCCTGTGAGCTCCACAGAGATGGGCAAAGGCGTCCCTTACCAACAGGAGCTTGAAAGAAGAGCTGTTATAAATAAATGTAGCGCAATAACCTGGTTTTAATCCAATATTTATTTAAAATCAGTATTCCCACATCCCTTTGGGAGCACTCCATCAGGAACACAAGTGTGTTGTATCTGTGGGCTACAGGCACCAAAGCACCCAGCCAGCTGGGGCTGCTCACACACCTGAAATGTTTTCCTGACTACATCAAGCTGTGGCTCATAAGGAGCGAAGGGGGAAGAATGTGAGCTGGTGAATATTGGTGAGGTCCCATTAAGTCAGCACTGTGATGCTGATTTACACCTGCAGACCATTTAGGCCAGGACTCTCTGCCCTACCCTAGCAATTTTATGAATTAAGCCTGATTGCAGAATACCCACATGTGAGCCAAACTAGTGATGTTTGACAAGCTTGCCTGAAAACTCATTAAATATTCTCTTCATTCATGGGTGTTAAGTGTTCTGTGAGAATTCTCCATTACGCGCTCCAAGTGTGCAATATCACAAGTACAATTTAGGACAGGTCGGAAAGAAACTTTATTAACTATGATAATCATGAGAGAGCATCTCTCCCTTTGCTCCCTTTTTCTCTGCCAAGTGATTGTGGAGATCCAGCCTATATAGGGTTTCAGGGGAAAAAAAAAATAAGAGGTGAGGAAAACAATAATTTCAATGTTAACAAATCCACCCCTGGGAGGGATGGACTCCTCAAGCGCCTTCCTAACTGCCATAATTCTAAGAAGGAAAGGAATCGAACAGTAAATAATGTGGCAATGTGGGGGGGGGGGAGGGCTGGTGGTGGGGCCGAGGAGGCACACCCGCTGGTATCTCTGCTCACAAGCGGGGAGTTGGAAGCAATCAGGCTGTCAGTTTTCAGTTGAAAGGAATGTTCTTTTAGTTAGGAGAAAAGCCTCAGCCAGGCCTCTCAAATCTTAAACATTAATAATTTTACCACCTCAAATGAATTGCAAAGTTTTTGTTTTGTTATTATCAGTGTAAAGTAACAAAACCTGGTTTGGGCTGAAATGCCAGGGTTTTGGGTTTTTTTTCTTTGCTTTTAATACATGTGACAATATAAGGATGATGTTGGCAATAGTTATTCCCTTACTATTTGATTGATTCAGATGATTTACATTCTTTCTACTCAAGCTATGAAGTTTCTAGTTCAGCAGACTAGGACTGGCAAGGCTTTCTCAGTGTCAGAAACTTCATTTTATGATGGCTTTTCCCAAAAGAAAAAAAAAAAAACCCAAAAACCAAAAACGCTGCAGCCTTTCATTTTAAATCAAGCATTTGTAGGAAGGCGTTGCAGTTTTACATCCAAAAGCTTCTCCTCGAGGCTGTTAGGAGCCCCAAACCTTCCAGTACGACAAAGAGATGTGTCAAAACCATGCAATATTCAGCAACAGAAAGGGTGAGGTTTAGCCCATCTGTGGGAAGCTGGATGACGGCTCCCAGGGCTGGGATGCGAAGCCTCCAGTGCCTCAAGGGTTACACCGGGGCACTGCTGCTGCTGCGCTAATACAGCCTAAGCTGATATTAGCCAAGCTTAACTTCTTTCAGCAGTTTGCAGATGGGAAGGGGGTGGGACGTCCTGGAGTCAGCAGTTCTTAAACAAGTCCATGGAACGTCAGCGTGAGACCCAGCCATGAGCTGACTGCCTGCAAGGGGAGAGGAGGGGAAACCGGTTTCCCTAGAGCTGGTAAGTTCGTGGATATTATTTTTATTATTATTTGTTTATTGGGGTGCTCTCGGTGAGGAGCTGGCTGGCTGCGGATGGACCCCGGAGGGCTTTGCCTGGGGCAACCGCAGGCTCGGCGGCAGCCGGGCTCCGGGATGCTGGGGGGGGGAATATCAAAAAACCCCCACAAAACCAAAAAGCAACAAAACAGGCGGGGTGCGGGGAACCCCTCCGGGCAGAGGGAGCCAGGGGTGCCGCCGCCGCGGGGAGGGCTGCGTGCCCCGGTGCGGCAGTGCGGGGGTGGAACACCGGCACCGGGGGGGGGGCTCTGCAGTTTGCTGCTGTTTCAGGTGTTTCTAACAGCCTCAGGGTCGGGGGGAAAGGCTGCAGCCCGGCTCTGGCCGGGGGTCACAGCGATGGGGGCAGCCGGTCCGGAGCCCCAGCCCGGGGCTTGGGGACCCCCCGGGGGCTGGCACCCTGCCACGCTCCGGCCACCCAGCGGGACGGTTCCCCTGGCTGCAGAGCCGGAGCCTGGTTTCTGGGGTCACCCTGGGGGGCTCTGCCATTCTGGGCTTTATTCCCCCAAACTCCTGGCCCCCACGCATCAGGGCTTGTTTCCCATAGCGGGAGCTCTGTGGGGCCCGGTGAACTCGTGTAGCTGTGGCTGGCACCCTCCCAGTTTCCAGGCTTTTTTATATATTGAATTTCAACCACCTGGGCTTCAAGGTAGGCTCTTTGGGATGGACATCGCTGTCCATGGGATCTCCACATGCTGGTGACCAGCAGGTGCCTTTGCCAAAGATACACCACAGCGGCAGGTTACAAGTGTTAAATGGGCGGTGTGATGTGGTTCCCAACCAAACACTGTGGATTCACACCTCCTTCGAACATGTAACCATGTGCGTGCTCTATCCACGTGGGAAGAGCTGGTGCGTGGGGTACAAACGCTGGTGCGGCGTACCCTGGTTTTAGGCACAGAGTGTGGAAACCTTCTCTGTAGGCATGAAATACCCGCTCTGGATGTTGAATGTGGTTTCTTGCTTGCTGTGTTGCATTGGTGTGTGCCCACCCCTGGTGCCTCCCATTCTTGGGTGCGATGGGGACAGGCTGGGTTGGGGATGCCAAAAGGGTGCCTTCAGGGGTTTCTGAGAGGCTTGTGGAGGGTCTGAGGTTGTTGCTGGTGGTGTACACAGCATGGCAGGTCGGCACGGCCATCGGGTACCACTGCTGAGGTGGCTGTGTGCAGCTGCGGGGCCTCCTTGGAAAATCTGCACCGACAAACGTGGTTATTTGCTGTTTTCTGACGCAGGGACCATTTCTGCAGCGATCAGTTTGTTTTTACTGGCTTCGCATGCAAGAGCGAAACGTTAAGTTGTGTTCCTTTAAAAGCACAGTGGTATTCTCGTGCACAGAAAATATGCGGAGATTATTTTGAGAAGCTCTGGCTGTTTGCAGGCACCGTGTTTCGGTGGTGCCCGTAGGCTGCTGGCGCGGGGCCCGGGCAGGCAGAGGGCATGGCAGGAGCCGGCAGGTCTGTGCAGCGGGCAAGGCTGCCGCCCCGCGCTGCTCCTGCCTCGGCCGGCCACCCCGCTGCCTTCCCTTCAGCTCTTTTGGCTCATGACCTGCCTCTTTCCTAACCCTTATTTTCTTGCCCCTTGTTGCTCTGCAAAGTTGCCAATTCAGCCTTGAGCAACTTTCGAAGCCGCCCTCAGCTGCTAGCTTGTTTTGGGATAAAGCCTGGGCCTGATTCAGGTGGGCACGTTGTATGTGTGCGGGGTCTGGATACAGCCCTGCTCGCTCCGGGTGCGCTTATACCTTTGGGGTCCCCTCGCTCCTTCCCAACTGCGCCAACGGGGTCCTTCAGAAAAGCACTACAACTTGCAGGGCACTTGATTGGTAATTAACATGGTCTAATTATAGACAGCTTACTGTGAGGGATACAACTATTTATTATAGTTAGATCATGACTCTACTGTTACTTTTCTTTTTAAGATCCCATTTTCAATGTCATTTTCTAGTTTCGGATTCCAGCGTGACAGTCATAACACTGCCTTCACGGGCACGCATGTGACACATGACCAGCAGAAGGCCTTTTAGTCTGCTTGTTATTCCATGCTCTGCTTTTACCGCAGTGGCAGATCAGTAGGTTTGGGAGCTCTTCAAGCTGTAATATTGGCTTAAAGAGAATTGCTTCTTATGATAAAGATAGTGCTTAGCTATTATATAGTACAAGCTAGCAGCTCTCAGTCGATGTCTTCTGTAGCGGCAGGTAAAAATGTGCAGTGTGATACAGCATGGGCAGCATCCTGCAGACCGTAATGGTCCTGATGTCCAGGATCTTCATGGCTGGAAGCAATGCCAGCTGCAGTTTGGGCCACTTAGCCCTGCTGCAAATGCTTTCTACCTAACTGTTGATATTGCAGAAGACAACACAAAATTGAAATTTGACCAAGTAAGAGTTTCAGTCCTGTCTGCGCTGTCAGTGAATGCAGGCTAATGCATGGCTGGGAAGCGGTGTACAAAATGTTCCTGTTCTTTCCTGTCCTCTGCAGGACTAGGTCTGAGCATGCCATTGCGTTGTTTCTTAAGCATTATGGAAGGTCTTCTGTTATAAGCTTGTTTAGGTTTGTGCATCACTGTGGATGATGCATTCCCAGGGCTGCCATACTTGCCTGAACATAAAGCAACAGCCGTGTGAGATGCTCAGAGTGTTGTTCAGAAACCACTTTATTCTGGTACTGCTGCAAAAAGAAACAGCAGCAATAAACCCAAAAAGGTTTGCAGCTGGGTCAGTCCCCCTGTGCCGTTCCCTGGGCTGCTGCACAAATATTTGTGCTAGTGACTGGGAAAGACAGGGTGGGAGTGGGAAGGATACGAGGGGCAGGAGGGCTCCTTGCCCCGGCAGGGCTCACTGCTGTCCAGCCAGGGCACATCGTGGGGCATCACAGCCCCCGTGTGCTCCCAGGAAGGCAGGAGGTGGGTGTGTGGTGGGTTGGGGAGCTGCTCTGCTCCCACCAGCCGTGGCCAGGTGAAGCGCAGGGTGGTCCCTGCCACCAGTCCCTGGCACTATGTGCTGCCATCCTGGCCTTAAACGGGGCCACCCTGAGCCGTGCTGCCAGCAGGCTCTCCAGCTGCCCTCCCTGCATGCCTGCTTCTGGCTCCATCCCGGCACCAGCGCTTATAATTCCAACCAAACCCCCACCTGGGGCGATCGTATGGCAACCAAGCATTTTTTCCTGTTAGTTCTGCAGGACAGTTAGGTTTGTGCCAGCTCAGTTGCCTGCTCCAGCCAACACCCTGGGGGGGGCATAAGGCAGAGGGGAGCAGTGGCTGGTGGCAGGGAGCCCCATGGCCACGCTCAGCAGTGGGGTGGGTTTGGGTCACCCCATCCCACTGTGCAAACAGCAATCAGGAGCCCAACCTGGCGCAGTATGTGTACACAGTGGGAGAGCAGCCAGGGGCCAGCTCCTGCCTTCTGGTGTCCCTTTAGCCCTCCCCATGTCACTGCGACTGGTCTCACACGTACTGAGTGCGCCGACGCAGCCAAGGGCAGGATGTGAACGGTCACCGAGAGCTGAGCCGGGCTGGGAAGTGGCAGCGTTGGGACCTGCCTGTGTGCCTGTCCTTGCCTGGCAGTGACCTGTTGTGGGGACAGAGCAGAGCCAGCCCACAGCGGCTAGGGCAATGCATGCTCACCTACCTGTTTCTTCCCTGCCTGGGCATGCAAAAGTGGAAAATTGCACACAAAATCTCTTTTCCTCCACCCAGCCCTGGGCTAGGGGCTTTGCAGACTGCGATGGTCACACAGGGTCTGGCTCTGCTGTGTTGAGGCAGGGAGACTGAAAACGAGCCCTGCGGAGCGGGTTGCATCCCATCTGGGTGAGTAGAAGTGCAGCCTGCAGGGGTGCAAAAAGGGATCCCTGAGAGCTGGGGGTAGCCTGCGGGTTGGGGCTGGGAGTGCGGGTGCAGCACTACTGTAAATTGCTGCCTCCGCTGAGCAATGGAAGGTGTGCTTGTCATAAAAGGAAGGAGGAAAAAAAAAAAAAAAGAAACTAGAACAATAAAGTGGGAATTAGCAAGGCCTGGAGCTGAACTTCCCCAGCCTGCTGGGTGCTGCGCTTGGACCCCCCTTTCCTTCCCTGCCACACTGGGCTGGTGGGTCCCTGCACCTCTGCATTGGCCAGCACTGATGCTGCTGCAAAAACTGAAGGTTACCAGGGTTCTTAGCTGGGCCATGGTCTCTGCAGACAGGACTGAGGTTTGTTTAAATCCAATCAATATTTGAAGGCAAATGTCAGAACTTTGCGTGGCAACAAGCCATCAAGCTCTTCGCGGAGCACCTTTGTCTTTCCACTCTGCAAAACTGTCTGTCGTGGGTGCAGCCGCCTTTTCTCACTCCATTCAGTGCTTCTCTTTGTACTCTGCCCCAGATAACTATTTTTATGCAATTATTTTAGCTGCTTGTTCATTGTCTGTCACGTGGCATTCAAGAACCATATAATATACGGGACAGTCAACCATCGATGTCACTCAAAAAAACCCCACCCTAAAAAAAACCCCCAACCGAACCCCACAAAGCCCCTTCTTCACAAGAACTCAGGTTTACAAGTGATCACGGGTAATCATGAAGCAGGGGGGAGCTTTGCAGATGCTCTGCAAGCAGCTTCCAGAACTGAACCCCAGCCTTGGCAAGAGCTGGGATGCAGGGACAGAGAACAGCCCCGCTGTGATAGTGCCTGCAGGGCACAGTGCGCAAACACACACAGGATTCACTGGCACCTGTAAACTTTGCAAGGCTGAGGGGCAAATTCTTTCCTGCTTTAGTCACCTCCATGGGTTGCTTGACAGGCCATGCTGCCTGCGAGCAGAGCCAGGGCAGCAGGCAGGATGCGGGCAGGATCAGGCTGTGGCTTCCCCAGATGAAACTTTGCAGCTGCTGAGCTGGTTTTGGCACAGCAGCCCTGATAGTGCTGCAGGCAAAAGACCAAAGAGACAGAAAACCACACCGCTTTGGGGGTTTGCTTTTTCTTCGGGCTGGGTTACGTTTCGGCTTGGAGGAATTCCCTGAGCCCGCTTGGGGTGAGCACGCAGCAGCCGCGCTGGCACAAGAAGGGTGAGATGAGGGGGATGGTGGGTGCAAAAATAACCCAGGTTGGTTTTGCCATCTGAACTTCATCCTCTACGGGTTTTTAGCCTGGTCAATAAAACCTTGTGACTCTGGTTCAATGCATGCTAGTGCTGGGTAACATTTTAAGGACTTTCGGCAGTTAGAGGAGCTTTTTAATCACTATGCCTTAGGCAGTTGGTAGACTTGAGACAACAGAGCTCTGAGCTGCTGAGTTTTCCCCTTCTGGTAGGAAACTTAAAATACTTGTGCGGGCTTCCTAAGGCTTTGTTATCCTGACGAGTGGCAGATTTGGACCAGGATCCCAGTCTCAGCTTTCTTGTATGCGTGAGTCACGGTGGCTCCAGAGTACCGCTGTGCTGGTCTGCTCGGGGGTGTGAAAGGTATTTTTAGGTTGGCTCACATCTGTGAGTGGTGCCTGAGTACGGTGAGGCGGTGTGGGACTGGAGGACGAAGATTTCCGTGGGAGGTTTGGCATCAACGGCTGGATAGGTGGACCCGATGCTGAGGGATGAGGATGAGCTGGCGGCGTGGCTCCCAGCACGGGGCATTTCAAGCCAACTGGGTGGTGGATTTTGTTCTCTGAAACAAGTGTATGAAGTAAGATCTCCACACAGATGCTGAATTATTTATTGAATAATTTCTCTTGGCAAGGGACTGGTACGCTGTAGATATTTTAGGTACTTTAAATACCTCTGTTTATGTGTGATTACTGTGCTCTTTCTGTAAAACTGGACTTTCAGGACATTGAGCTCCTTGTTAGCGTTTTCCCCTTTTTAGCAGATGCTTGCAAAGACCTTGAGCCTTGCAAATGCATTTCTCGGTGGTGCAGAGCAGGAGGGAGCAGAGGCCAGTGCCGCTCCTCTGGATTGCTTGGAGATTCCCATCCTTCATCTGCGCCCTGCCTTTGGTGCTGGGTGGCGAGGAGGCTGGTGGGTCAGCAGTGCCCCTGCACCCAGCACTGGGATCTGCCACCTGCTCAGTCCCCGGGAGCCACAGCGGAACATGGTGCTGTGGTCATGCTGTTCATGCAGGAGATACTTGGTGAGGAATTTTTTCACGAGCTTGAGATGCCTCTGCAATAATGTTAGTGGCACAAGTGTTAATCATAGTCACTCAGAGCAGAGGGATTTTTTTTTATATAAATGTATATATTTTATATGTATCTGCACACATAAGCATATATATCCACATATGCAGCTATATAATTGTGTGTGTGTGTATATATAATGGTACCAAATTCTTTGGCAGCCTTTCCTCTGAGAAAATTTTTCTGCATCCAGACTGAAACTGGTGGTGCAGTTTTTTAGGAGGTGCCTGCCTCCTAAAAAAAAATAAAAAATAAATAAATAAATAAATAAATCCAGCTTACGTCATTGTGCCAAGTTTATACCACAGCCCCCGCCATGTGCTGAACCGGTCCCTTTCATTCATCCCTGTCCTCTCGCTGCTCCGTGCGGTGACCAGAGGTCACGCGAAAGCAGCGCCAGCTTGCTTGCTGTGAATTCTATTTGCCTTATTCCTCTCCAGCAGATCAGAGAGGCTTGACCCGGACGTAAAGCCTTTTTCCATGGCAGATAACTGCCTTGCTGACCGGGGAGGGACAGCACTGGTGGGGTGAGTGGGGAGGGTCCCTGACAGCACTGCTGCAGCCCCACGTCTGCTTCCCGTGCCGCAGGCACCCAGGTCGGGGTGCGCTGAGCCCCCGGCCAGCTCTGTCAGCACGAAAGCAATTCAAGCTAAAGAGGCTTATGTACCATTGAAACCTCGTTCTTTAATAGTCTTGTTGGCAAGAGGCCAATTTAACAGATTGGACGGGTCTGATTCCCAAAGGAAAGGGAGAGGGAGGTTTTCATTAGCAAAAATAAAATATAAAAGTTATAAACGGCTTTTATTAAATTTCTTGCTTACTGGGTGCTTCTCCAGTCTCTGCTCCCCGGAGAGGTGCCACCGCCTCGCAGGCATCACGTGCTGTTCCTCCCTTGTTCACTATCTGTGCAAATAGATGTCCAAGAGCAAATCGGTATTCTGCGTCCATCGCCTCTCACACCTTATGGTGTCTGAGTCCTGGCATAATAATAATAAAAAAAAGCATTTTTATCTCTAAACTCTTCTTTTTCTCTCTTTTTCCTTTTCCCTTTCTCCTGCCCAATTATGTTTCGCTGAATTCTAGTGGAACCATAGTCAATAAGGACTAATGCCTTTGCTTTGACTCTGAAATTAAATATACAATTATTATTTGACCCTGCAAAGAATTGTGTAATCTAAGTAAAACACGGTAATTGTGGTTTAGATGATGTTGTGCTTGGGGGACAATTATTTCACTCACAGTGGCTAAAATTAAGCACGTGCAAGAGTTTGTTTTGGTCTGGTCTTGGTGGGTAGGGGGCATTTTTTTAAATGGAAAACACAGTTTTGATGAAAATATACTGTCCCAAAAATCAAAGCAGTGATACATCACACGGAAGCTGTGGGAGTTTGCTTCAGTGTGGTCTGACTGAAGGTGAGAGGCATTAAATGGGGAAAGGGGCTATAGCGAAACCTGTCACTTTATAGGAGCAAAGGCAGGTAAAGTTTAAAAAAGTTTTGATTAGTATTGGCCTCAGCTCGGCCAATAATACCAATAATTGGTGAATCCCAAGTAGTTGCAGTTGATTAATCCTTGCGGAGTACAGGGGGTCCCTGCATACACGTCTCGGTGTGAGGTGGGTCGGGGCTGTGGGGTTGCTGGTGCTGGAGCCGCTTGCGGGGGCGGCACCAAGCAGTGGTGTGGTCTGGGTCACTGCTGTGGCAGTGGGTTTATACCACAACGGCACGTGTAGGACAGAAGCGGTTAGGAGTCTTGCAAAAGTATGCGAGCGAAGTATCGCTTGTCTTCTGCTTCGTTTCGGGGCTGTTTACTGGACTTCTGCACGTGGGTTCTTTCATAGTTTCAGATACTTTTGGTGCTCATATTTTCCCCTTTTATCTTTATCCTCCCCTTTACTCTTTCTCAAGCAGTTTGTAGGGCTCACAGGTTGTCTGGCGTCTGGTCTCACAGCAGTGTAGTCCTTCTGTAAAGTTTTCTGTAGCTGTCTATAATGATCAATAAGATATAACGGCATTTCCTCTCTGTTATTAACTGTTATGTGCTGTAAAGTGTGGCATTACCACTTCCATAAACACTACAGTGTAAAATTATTACAAACCCAGAGAATAAAATTGACCTAATCTCAAACTAGCTGAAAACAGAAAGGTGGCCCAGTGCCCTGAACTTCCCAAACTTTGTCGTCTTTAATTAAAAGAAATGAGAAAAAAAATCTGTAGGTTCGGAATAAGCTGGGTATTGTGTTGGTGACAAAGGCTGGACTTCAGATTTTGTGGTTGGAGATCTCATTAGATCATTTGTTCTCATAAAATCTTTTCCATCTCTGTCTCTGCAAGCGTGCGACCCCTCTGCTGCGGAGCGGCTGGTGTCCCCCCTCCTCGGCTGAGCCCAGCCAGGCCTTGGGGTGGGAACTGAAAGTCCATCCAGCTCCTCATCTTCTGTGCCTGTACAAGCAAAATGCGCAGAGATGCATGGCAGAGGCTGGCCTGGCGCCACCTTCGGTTTTAATTACAACAGTGATTAGGAATTCATAGCCAGTGGTCTCCCAAGAAGCTGCCACCCTGGCCAAGTTAGAGAAAGTCAAAAAAGAATCGTATTCTGCAAGCAATACACAAAATCCCCAGATGCCCCCTGCCTGCCCGGTTACAGCAGCCTCTGCACACATGGTTTCAGAAACACATTAATCACTGCAACAGCTTTCATTTAATTAGGTTTCCAGTGATGCAGTCTGACTAATACCTGCCGGTTTTATGTGTCCCTGTGAATTTGGATGCTCCGTTACCCTCTGTAAATGGAGACTCTCATGTAGTGACGTGGTCATGAGATGATTTGAATCCTCACCTCGGTGTCACCTGGCCCGTGTGTGCGGAGTGCTGCCAGCCTGGTTTTCTTCTGCAGGGGAGGGCAGGGGAGAACGGGCCAAGTGTTGCTGGGTGCTTCCTCGTGCAAATCTTCTGTCACTGACCCCGCTTCTACAAATCTCAGAGCCTGGGGTCTGCGGAGCTGAGTGTGGGAAACCACAGCTTTAAGAGTTCTACAAGCTCATACTGTTTCACTTGAGCGAAATCCCTCTAAATCTGTCTCTTTGGATTGAGACGTTTTAGATCCTGTAAATTCTGTTTCCTCAGTGAAATGAGTGAGCAGCCGGTGCCGTAGCCAAGGACACGGATCTGCGGTGGCTGACGGGCATGTTCCCCTCGCTGCAGCTTGCACGGAGAAGCTGTGGGTCTGCAGGCTCCGAGCCATCGTGTGCCCACTGGCTGTGTTTTGTAGTGCCCTGTTGCAAATAGTTAATTCTCTCAGACAGCCTGAAAAGCTGCTCATTTGATTTTGGTTTAGTACTATAAAGTTAAACGTAAATAGCTTTTTAAAAATTATTATTATTTTGCTTGAATACAAGGATTGTAATTAGATGCTTTGCCCAGTTTCCAATGTAAAATGAATCAACTGCCTCTTCCCTACCCCGCTGTGAATGCATGGTGGGCAGGAAGATAAAGGCATCTCAAAAGGAGTTCTCCTTCCCAAGCAGGCGCCCAGGCGCTGATGTAATGGTAGGAAGGATGTGATTGCACGACTGCACAGAATGGGTAAAATTTTAATTGCATTATGCATACACCAGGAGTTTGAAGCTCTTCCCACACTGGTTTATGTCACTAGAATGCCATTGACTGTGCTGGAGTTAGAGAATCACTTCCAGCAGGAAAAGATCAAAACCGAATCACACAATAGCACCATTTGTAACGGAAAAAATAAATAAATAAGCATTGTCCCTGTGGTGATTGCCTGTTAACAAAGGCTGGTGGGTGATTCAAAGCCCGATGTCCCTGCTGGCTACCCAAAGCCCAGCTGCAGAAGCCCTCTTCACCCCAGACCCTGGGCGTGGGAGGTTTCAGGCGTGCCGGCTGGCTCGGGCAGCCCCAGGCTCTCGCCCGTGGTGATCCCTCCTCCCAGCTAACCAGCGCTACCTCCTCTCCCCAAACCCCTTTCTTCTGTCCCCCCTTGAGTATTTGTTCCTTTTTTCTCTGCTATGGGAATACTTTAGAAATCCAGTGCTGACGTGAAGTCCTGTTTGGACGAAGTGGAAATGCCGATGTTTCCAGGTGCCCCGTGCATGGATGCTGTACTCTGCTTGCTCTTGCACCCAGAGCCGCTGGCTTGTGGGGAGCGTGCAGCGCAGCAGCGTGGTGGATTCACTGCAGGTAACAGAAATGAGGCAAAACTGCTGGAGAAAGGGTGTGGAGAGCATCCTGCTGCTGCTCCCGAAGCGGAGGTGATGGCAGCAGATGCTCACGGTGTGCTCTGGAGCACAAGAAATTACTTATGTATGTTTTTATTTAATCACAAGGGATCTAAAAATCCTTGCAGACTTCATGATTGCAGGAATCGCTAAGTTCACCATGGAAGTGGGCCAGCAGCTTCCCTTGAGCAGGGAAAAGTGAATTTCTGTCTTCCAGTCACGCTTACTTATTTGGTCCAGCTGATGAGGTTACAAATGAAGGATTCGGCCATCTGTGCCAGGGATATGACCCGCTGCACGACAAAAACTTCAGGTTGGTGGGAAATAATGGCCTGAGTAGGGCGTTAGCAGAAGGCAGCAGAATGTGGCACAAGTGGTCAGAAACAATAAATGTACCATGAGCATTTGATTGAGATAAATGTTTTGATTTTTCCCCTGGGAATGGACAGAATGAGTGCAATTTAAGCAGTTTCTCTGTAGGTCTTGTGTAACTTCGGCTGCTGCAGCACGTTCTACCTCACTGCAGGCAGATGCTGCCAACAGCACCCTGCTCCTGGCACTCGATGGTCCACGGTGTCCCTGCCAACCCCCCATAAGGGGTGTATGTTTCATGCAAATCCAGGGAACACCATGCCCATCACTTTGTTCAAGCCAAATACCTCCTAGCAATTATAAGTAATTTTTAATTCTGTATTGAAGCATTGTATCTTTTCAACAGGTGAAAAGCATGCTATTGATGTCTCTAGAGCGCATTTTTCAAAATCCGGGTGCTGATGTAAATCACACCTGATACATGTGAAAGGGCTGTAAAGTCAGTAAAGGTGTGACCACACTTTCTTCATGGTCTGTATTATGGATACAAAGAGGATGGGGGGGGACTGGAGCATCTCTCTGATGAGGAAGGGCTGAGAGGGCTGGGCTGGTTTAGCCTGGAGAGGAGAAGGCTGAGAGGGGACCTTATCCATGATAATCCATGAAGATACAAATATCTTCAGGGCGAGTGCCTGCAGGACGAAGCCAGGCTCTTTCCAGTGGTGCCCAGCGACAGGACAAGGGGCAGCGGGCACAAACTGCGTCACGAGAAGTTCCAGCTCAATGTGAGGAAGAACTTCTCTACCCTGCGGGTGACGGAGCCCTGGCACAGGCTGCCCAGAGAGGCGGTGGGGTCTCCTTCTCTGGAGACATTCAGACCCACCTGGACATGGTGGGTCCTGCTCTAGGAGAGCTGCTTCAGCAGGGGTGGGATGGGGTGAGCTCCAGCAGCCCCTTCCCACCCTGACCCTGCTGTGACTCTGTGATTATAACAGAAGTACTTTTATTCCCATACTGTAGCAGCGCCTGTCTTCCAACACTAATTCTTTTTATTGCAGCCCTGACTTTCACAATCCTTTTGACGTTGCTACAAACTCCAGATGTCCAGGGATGCCCTGTACCCTGTACCGAAGGGCCTGGCCCTGGTGCTCCCCAGGCAACACCCACAGCTGAGCAGGGCAGAAGCACGTGGCTGTGGCCGAACATCCCCCCATGGCAGTGCTGCTGCTGCTTTGCTGTTCCCACAAGCATCTTCTCAGCTTTCCACTTTCTGCTTAGCTGCACAGGTGGATACAAAACACCGCTCACAGGCTGGTGTCGAGGGAGTCATTCTCAAGATTTCGGTGTAACCACAACCATGGCGAACTGGGAGGCTACTTTTGGTGCTACAGGCTGTTTTTCTGGGAGCAGGCTCTTTTAAGTGGGACTTGCTGAAATGCTTTTGCACAAATAGCTAATTCATCTGTAAATGAATAGCTCCCTCACTGAGCTCTCCCACTTTTTGTAGTTTGCTAGTAAATGTGTGTTTGGCAAGCTGCTTTTCACAGCCTGATGTGGAGAAGGGAGAAATCAGCACTCTGTCTCAGTGCATCCTAATGTTGCAGCCATGTAGTCAATATTTTACCAGATGTGGAGATTTCTGAAAAGATGCTCAAAGCTCAGGACAAAATTACCCTATGGGTGTGTATTGCCCAGTAACGTCATCTGGATGCTGTTCCATTTGCTGTGATCATTGCAGCCGTTCTTGGAGGGGCTGGTTGTGGTCCCAGAGGGTTTGCTCAGTCGGGAACTCTTGCGGGAGCAGAGGTGGCTGCGGGATGCTGGGCTGGCACTGGGGTGCAGCATCTGGCCCAAGGGATGACTGGGACAGAGCCCACATTGTAGCCCGACAACGGGTGAGGTTAATTGTTTGCTGTGAGTTTTTTTGCTCGTGCAAGCTTAAAGACCTTCTCCAGAGCCTTGGTGAGGGGTGCCCCCCTGTTTGCACCAGCTTCCAGAGCTTGCTTGGCACAAATAGGGGAAAATGCTGTGAGAGGGTAGTCCTGACCTTCCACATAACCCAGACACTGTTCCCAGGAGGAAAAAAGCTGGTTTGTGTTAACATCAGTGGTGCCATTGTGGGGGAAGTCTTGGCCCTGCCCCGGGAGCGAAGCCCCCTGTTAATCACTCGGTAACTCCACAAGCTGGAGCGAGGCCAGAGGGCGAGAGGAAAGGGGCTGCCTGGGCTCCTACGGCAGAAAAGCTTTCTCTTTAACATCCTGACTGCTGGTAAAGTCATAAAGAGAGCTGTGGGGCTTAACAGGAAATCTTAACTGTTTGGATTCCCTCCTCTACAGCATCTGTTTGGCTTGTCCCTTGCAGGGGTGGCCATTACTGGAGATTCCCTGCTGGGGAGTTGATACTGGGCTGTTACTGTAAATATGAGTTATTTAAAATGCTCCTTGTGTACTCAACGCCCAAAGACAAGTCCCTGAGGATAGCCTCGCCTTGTGTCCCAGGAGCAGTGAGCCAGCTGCCGGGCTCCTCTCGCTGGTGCCTGTTTCTGTATGTGCAGAAGAGGAAAGTAAGGCAACCTGCAGCGGCTGTGTTTGGAAAGATGCCCCATCAGCTGCTTGTCCTCTGCTTTCCCAGCAAGTAGCTTGTGCTCCGTGAGTCTGGCACAAGGCAGACCGTACGTATGGCAGAGAGCTGCCCTCCCTGCGCTCACAGCAAAACAATCCTGGCAGATATATAGCGAGTGAGCTGGGGATGGCAGCGTTATCATCCTGTGTCATAAAACTTGTCCCATCACCTGTCTCCTCTATGCACAGCCCTCAACTGAAAAGGAGAAAAGGTTTTTTCTTTGCTTTTAGCACTGTTGGAGCAGTGCAGGGGCTGGCAGTGGGGGCTGGGGGGTCCCCAGCCGTCCCACCGTATCCAAGGAGCCGAGGCTGCAGCCTTTCCCTTCTGGTGCCAGGACTGCACCCTGCGGGACTGCCCGCTGGGGAATGCCCTGGCATTTCCCACTCTGGGAGCCACCCATCTCTCCGGTGGAGCATCCGGAGGTGTCGTGTCTGGCGGGACTGCAGGGTGGACACCCTGTGCTGGCATGCTCTGATACCCCGGCACTCCTTTATCCCACTCTGCAGCCGCTTGTTGTTTCTTCCAGGAAACATTTAAGCAATGAAATGAAACTTTCCTTGGCTTCAATCACCTATAATTTACCCTGATGTAAATCATAAGGAACTTGAAGTCGAGAATGTGAAGCTGGCACAAAGGCAGAAAGCGGTGTTTCAGAGCGTGTCTGCACAGTGTTTTGCACGCAGAGCCACGCTGGCCTTGCCCCGCGCCGCCTGAGCCAAGGGCTTGTGGCTGGAGCTGGTGCCGCGCTGCCTGACCCTGCTAGGGGCTGCGGTCACTGCGCAGCCCCTCTCCTGCTTGGGGAAGGTAGATCAAGCTCCTGGCAGCCCTGAGGGTACAGTCATAGCTGGATCCCAGAGCTTGTTACGGCATCTGTCTGCTGCAGCTAACTGCAGCTGCATCGCCTAATGTACATTTGTACTCAGTTGTCCTTTGGGAGTGAGCTGGCTGCTCCTGCTCGCCCTTGTACGGATGCTTCCTCCTTTCTTGTATCTCTTCCATAGATGCTGTCCTTACCAAGTGAAGGTTGGTGGTGGTGGGCAGCCCCGTGGGTCAGCAGAGCAGTGCGTTTGAAATGGCTGACAAGGGAAAGCATGTTCTCCCCATGCTGCCCGCGCTCATCCGGCAGCCTGACCTGACAGCATCCTTCTGGCTCTTGCAGAGTTTGCCGTTTCGCTCGTGGAGAAGATGCAGGCTCAGGAAATCCTGCGGAGCCTGCGGCTCCCTGAGTTCGATGACCTCAGCCAGTTTTTCCGCAACCTGCCGGCCACAGCACTGGTGGGCATCGGTGCCTTCGCAGCCGTCGTCGCCTACTGGTTTGCCAGCCGGCCCCGGGCCGTGAAGCCGCCCTGCGACCTGCGGATGCAGTCGGAGGAAGTGGAGGTGAGGCCAGCGGCACCCTGGCAGGAGTGGCTGGGTTCCGCCTGCAGCTGGCTGCTGGGATGCCAGGAGGTGCTTTTCTTTGGTTTTGAGGGCTCCCCAACCTCATCCTGAAATCAGTACTGTGATGCACTATGCCAGGGATCACTTCACCCCTTAATTCACCTTTTGCTGTAAATTGGAAAGCTAGAATACAGCCCATTAATTTATTCTCTTAGATTTTCGGCAATGTTTTGGTCTTAGCTTTGCTTAACCATCCATGACCAAAGCTTACAGGAGCTGCCATGGCATGGGAGAAACCACTGAAAGGCAACGGCTGATAAGATCAAATCAGCTGGCATATCTTCTGTGTGCCCATTACTGAGTCTGCTGCGGCAAACTTTGTAATCATAAGAAAAAATAGACCTGAATCCATGCTTAGAGGCTGAGGAGTTATTAATTTTCATGCCTGTAAAAGGTTTTAAAGTTTAATGAAGCTGCTCAATTTTAAAGAGAAGAAATATTTCTGAAAATTGTTTCCACTTAAATTAATATCTGAAAGTATGATGGGAATTTTTAAAGCCTTTTGTGATGTCCCCTCTAAAACACTATTGCCTCTAATTCCAACAACTTCTAAAAAGGGTGGGAGAAATTTGCATTTTCCAAGACAGTTTTCCCCTTAGGGCTTTAGTGAGACTTTTTTCTGGCTCACGGCGCAGTCGTGGTTCGGTCACGCTTGCCGTGCCCGCCTCCCCTTGCCCCCTCCTGAACCACCACGGCTGAACCCGCGTACCGGGGTCTGGGCTCTGGCCTCTGCTTTAGCCTGCCCTTGGCGCTGGTCTAATGTCCTTGAGAAGGTGTCTGTGGTGCCGGTCCTGGGGACCTGTGGAGCCCAGTTGCTCCCCCAGCACATCCCCACTCTGTTACTTGCACATTTATAATTCCCCCCTTGAATCTCCTTGGGAAACGCCAGACAATGAGGCAGGTCAAGTGCTCCTCTCCGGGCAGGTGGTTGCCCGTGTCCCTGGGGCACTGAGGAGGACATCCCGCCTCTCCCGTCCCTATGGGTGTTGGGGCAGGAATACGGTGGCGGCTCCAGAGGTGTCTCTGGCATTTGGGGAGCTTTATGGTTGGGGATTTCCCCATCTCCCGCCCGTCAGGCAGTGCTGATGGCTGTGTCACATCGTGTCTCGTCATGTTGTGCAGGGCATGGCTGGGGCACGCCGGTCGGTGATCGGGGACAGCCCGCAGCTGCTGACGCACTACTATGATGATGCCAGGACCATGTACGAGGTCTTCAGGAGGGGATTCAGCATCTCTGGTGAGAGCACGGTGATGAGGAGGCTTGGGGGCAGAGGTGGGGAGAGGTGGGGGACCAGGCAACGTGTAGGCTTGAATGGGGGGGGGGGGAGGGCTCAAAAGCTTGGGGAAACTCAGAGGGCACAGAAGCTGAGAGCATGGAAGCCCGTAAAAATATGGGAGGCCCAAATGGTGTAGACACCCATTCGGACTCAAAAGCCAAGGGAGCAGGGGAGGCCCAAAAAGGAGATGGAGGCCGCCAGAATGTGGGAAGCCACAAAATTGTAGAAGTCACAGAGCAAGAGGCTTGAACGAATGGGGGAGGCACAAATAGTGAAGAGGCTGAAAAAGTGTAGGAAGCCCCAAGGGTGCAGGAGGCACTACGTGTAGAAGTGAAATTGTGGGGGAAGCTGAAGGAGATACGATTGCTGAAGGAGAGGGGGAGCCCAAAAGCATATGGGAGGCTGAAAAAGTGCAGAGACCCAGAGACTGTAGAGCCTAAGGGAGTGTGGGAGGCCCCAAAACTATAGAGGACTATTGTATGTGGGAGGCCAAAGCAGTGTGGGAGGACCCAGGAGTGCTGACACCAAAGACTGAGAGGCCTGGATGTTGGGGTCCAAGAGGTGTGGAAGGCCTGATAAGTGTAGAGGTTGAAAAAGTGTGGGAGGCCAAATGAAGTATAGAGGCCAACAAAGGGTGGTGGGAGGCTGATGAGGTGTTCAGCCTGATAAAGGTGTGAGAGGCCAACAAGGTCTGGGAAGCTAAAAAGATGTGGGAGGCCAACGAGGTGTAGAAGCTGAAAATTTTTTTGGAAACCAACGAGGTGTGGGAGGCCGAAGAGGTATGGGGCGCCCATTGAGAGTTGAGACACCCAAGCAGTGTAGGGTCCCCAGACTTGTAGGAGGGCAAAATACTGTAGAGGCTCAGAGAGTGTGAGGCTGAAAAGGTATGAGAGGTCAAAAGAGTGTATGAGGCAAGAATATTGTGGGAGGATGAAAAAGGGGTGAGGTGGCCCGAGGGGAGTGGGAGGCCTGAGGGGCAGAGGCCAGGAAAGTGGGAGATCCAGAGAGTGGGTAGGTCCAAGCAAGGAGGACACCCAGCGAGGGCAGGGCAGGTGCTGCAGCCTCTGCTGCCCATGGTGGTGTGGGTGACACTTTTGGAGCGTGGGGGGGTTTAATTAGGGTTATTATTTGCAATGTGCATTGTTTTGCCCTTAACGCCATTAAATTTTACCGTGAAGTCTCTTGGTACCACGAGATCTTTTTGCTGCTACTGGTAGACAGCTTAACGTCCTCAATTTTGCAGCATCAGCAACGCTCATTATACATTATTCATTTCCAGAATATTTATGAATACATTAAATGGGGCTGATCTGGGCATAGAACTGTAGAACACAGCAGAGCTCTTCCTCTGCTGCAAACACTGATACTTGGTGTTGCTTGTTGCTGCCTTTTCATCACTTATTCATCCAGCTCGCTTTTTGTTCCACAATAGGGCAGGATGAGGGACTCTGCCAAAAGCTCTTAGGAAAGCTGAGTGTGGTGTATCATTCCATCGCCCTTACCCCATGATCAATGGTACGATCAAAGAGCTCTCTCACACTTGTGAGACATCATTTCTTGCTCCAGAAAGCCATGATGACCCTTCCCTGCTCTTTTGTAACTCTTTCTGTGTTTGCCGCTTACGATGTCCTGCCTTGTTGAACACAACAATTTGTCAGGTTGATTTTTGGTACCACCAAAAGCCTCAATGGAATTGCAAATATTCCACCCTGCAGGACAGGGGTGAATAGATAATTCAGGAGGTGTATGGAGGGGTGGATCTTGTGCAGGTAAGTACAGTTAGTAAATCAATTAAACTTCTCAAATATTCATCCTGTCACTTAGTGCTGTGCATAGTTTTACCCTCCTCCAGAGTAGGCTGTGCTAAAAATAGCAGTTTTCTCTTTGAAGCATCTAAATCAAAAGGCAGTGAAAGCAGTAGAAGCTGGTGTTTGGGATGTAAGCCCTCATCAGTCGCTGGTGCTCACACTACCTTTGGAGAAGTCTTTTAATGAGGCTGTTCGGGGGCAAACTGCTGGTGTCTCCTCTGCGGCTGAGGGAGGAGGATTGAAGCGACTGTTTGGGAGATCCCTGCAGCCGGTCTCCCATTAGCTGCACTCGTGTTTTTAATTTGATTGGGCTCGCCGTGAGCTCTGCCCCAGGAGCGAGAGCCAGCCCCATAACAGATTTACTATGAGGGCTCTGCTGCACCCCCGCAGCGTGGCACGTTGACCCCTGGCACTGCCCCTGTAACTCCGTCATTCTGCTTGTCTTCCAGAAAACGGCCCCTGCCTGGGGTTCAGGAAGCCCAAGCAGCCCTACCAGTGGTTGTCCTACAAGGAGGTGAGCTGGAAATGAACCTCCCTGCAAAGTCCTCTCCCCCGTGCCCGCTGGAGGGGTGTGAAGGTGCCGTCGGTAACACACACACGCCGGACCGGGGGGTGGTTAATGGTGTGAGGGCTCTGGGTTTCCCCAGCCGGGCACATCCCAGCTTGATACAGGTGTGTCAGCTTTCGGGGACCGGCTCGATGCCATTAGCCCACTCTTGCCAGCAGCACTGACATGCTCCAAGGCCATGGGCATCACTTGTCAGAGTCCAGCTGCTAGGGAGCTACTGATGGCTTGTGATAATGCAGAAAAACCTGGGCTTTTAGATAGAAAATACAATAATTGGAGACCCTCCCCATACAAGCTAGGCCTTCACTTAGTTTGGTGTTTCTTATATTCCTCTTATTCCAGGTGGCTGAAAGAGCAGAAGCTCTGGGCTCTGGCCTTCTTCAGCAGGGCTGCAAGCCTTCCACAAAGCAGTTCATTGGGGTCTTTGCTCAAAACCGTCCAGAGGTGAGACTTGAAGTTCAACTTGATGCTGTATTGATAATGTTCCTGCCTTGTGAGCTTGCTCTGTACTTAAAGCTTGTTCTAAAGTGTGCTCTATCTGCTCCTACGGCCCCGCTCTCACCTTCATGCTTCAATGTCCTCCTGCAGTGGATCATTTCCGAGCTGGCTTGCTATACCTACTCCATGGTGGTGGTTCCCCTCTACGATACCTTAGGTCCTGGAGCCATTCGTTACATCGTCAACACAGGTAAAAACAAAATTGATGCAATCTTCTCAGAAATCAGTTTTGTTGCTCAGAATAGTTCATTTTCTTCTGCTTTCCAAAAGACAGGTGATTTTAGGAATGGAGTGTCTGAAAGTTACTGAGAGAGGTTTCTGGGGAGCAGCGTGTCCCCATGCTGGGTCTGGGCTGCCTCTGCCGCATTTCCCACGTGCCTGGTCATGCACAGCCAGGGATGCGGCCGCCCTGGCTGCGGGAATTACTCCACAGCCACCCACTCCTGTGCTGCTTCATATTTTGCCTCCTAGATTTTTTAGCCCACATGGTGAGCAATTTTAGTTTTTTGAGCTGAATCCCAGAATAATTGTAGATGTCAGCTACAGCTTTGGCATTCATTTAGGTTATCTAGAATTGCAGTAATTTTCTAAGAGAAATATATGTTATATTCTAAGACTTCTAATGTTAGCCTGAAGTGGATCTCAGAACTGATGCAATGTTAGCTATGAGCCAGCAGCCGGTCTTGCTTTAAAAAAGATTTACTCTAAACAGCTTGTTTGGCTGCTTTTCCTCCAGCTGACATTTCCACAGTCATTTGTGACAAACCTGAAAAAGCCAGAATACTCCTCGACCATGTGGAGAGGAGAGAAACCCCGGGTCTGAGCTCCATCATCCTGATGGACCCCTTTGAGAAGGAGCTGACGGAGAGAGGAAGGCGCTGCGGAGTTCGCATCCAGACCATGCAGGAGGTGGAGGTAAGTTTGCTCTCCCTCTCCTTTTTACTATATTTCGTAGTTTTTGTAAAAAGACAGTGAAGTATACACGGACTCGTGAACTGTGTGGCAGGTTCAGTGTCTGGAGAGCACAAAAGAGTAGCTCGTAGCTGATATCGATGCTCAGTGCGGTTGCCTCTTAGAATTTTTCTTTGTTGATAGGCAAGCCAATGTCTCAAACCTTCCTGCTCAAGTAAGGTATCAGCTGCTGTTTAAGCCTGGGAAGGGGGGTTGCTATTCAAGCCACTGTCCTCCTACGTGTAAGCCTACAGCCTCACGCTTTTGTGAAACAGCCTGGATCCAGCTCAGCCAGCCCAAGCACTACTTGAAAGCCAAGGATGGCCTTGCAGTTAATGCAAGAAACTTTGGATAGAAAAGATGACCTAAATGTTAGCCACAAATTTTTCTACTCCAGCTCACGCTCTCCCTTAATGGTTTGCAATTGCTAGCAAGTGGGTTACACCACAGGAATTAAAGTGGAAATCATTTTTGTTACTTTAATCTCTTTCAGGACTGTGGCCGTGAGAGTCGACATGTGCCTGTGGTGAGTGTTGGCATGCTGCTTTTCCCACTTATAATTGCAGCTGACTACATTGCATGTATTTCACTGACAAGAGAGGGAAGGGTTTGCTCTGGGCAGAGGGAACCCTGTGTGTCTTTAGGGGCAGTGCCCCATCACCCTCTCCACGTGGAAGGCGGAGGAGGAGCCCCAAGGACTGTCAATACCATCCACCGCAGATACGCGGTATTTACTTCATACCCTCCGCCTGGGACACTTGACTGACATAATTCATCCTTGCTGAACGTGTTAATGGGACAGTAATTAAATGCCATTGTTAAGCCACACTAATTCCACTACCGTACCCAGGTGGCACTGGGGGAATGTGTTTGCACTTTTGGCTTTCCGATGGGGTTTCTATAGCTCAGAAACACTACTTGGCAGTATTTCTCTGGGTTATTTTTTGATAATTGCATTTGTATTTTTCACTGGTTGCTCATACTTGTGCAAAACTTTCAAAAGCAGCCCCTGTTTTTCAGGCTGCTTATTTAGTCATTCGTGACCCAAAATAGCATGTACCTGCACCCAAAATATCCTACATGTACTGGAAATGAGAGCAATCAGCAGCTTCGGAAAGTTGTCCCCTGTTGTCGATAACCACGTTTCCAGAATTTATCTGAAAATCAGTAAATTATCTTAAGCTTTCCCACACGCCTCCAGGTATAGACTGTGTCTTTGAAAATACTAACTGCAAGACAAATATTCCATCAGAGTCTTCATACACTAAAGCACGCCCTTAGTGCAGCTGGAGCAAAACATAAGGGAGGAATAGTCTGCATCAACTGAAGAAACCTGATAAAAAGAGTTTTACGATGGTCTTTTATATTTGCCAGGGGGAATGAAAGCTTTTTATGGCAAACCTGAGATATAATTGGTTTGATCTTCAAGTTTATACAATGACAACTGTCTACCATTGACCGTTCTGCATTTGATTAATGTGATTTTCTTATTCTCCCTGTGTATTTCTAGCCTCCTCGACCAGAAGATCTATCGATTGTCTGTTTTACTAGTGGCACTACAGGTAACAGAAAAGGCACTTTAACTTCAAAATGTTAGAATAGATTATGAAATGAATTATTAATACCACCTCAATATGTGCAAACTTGCTGTTATACTGATATGGCCATGATATTCCTATGCGTTTAAGAATATATATGTATATATATTTCTGTAGATTACAAATCAAAAATAATGATGTATTTATTTTTCACTTGAATTCCCTGACGTACACTTTGGAAGTATGATTTTTCCAGTTTTCTGGAAATCTGTCCATGTTTCTGCTTCTCATTTTGCAGCGTGGTTGCGAAGCGCTTGATTGATCGGTATTTATCTTCTGCAGGTGTTTTAAAAAAAAAAAAAAAGAAATGCAGGTCCACAGCTTTCCATTCTCTGTATCCTAAGCACACCAATGTCCCCAGCCCCACCAATGCCCTCAGCACCTCTGTCCCCCTGTGGTGTGCCCCATCGTGCTTGTGTGCTGCCTGCACCCCCAGGTTGGCCCTGGGGCACCATGTGCTGGGGCAGGCTCGGGGCTGAGGCTGGGCACCCCACACTGTCGGTACTCCGTGCCACCAGTCCCTTTTTCTTGGAGAGGAGCAGCATCATTTTCCTGCCTGTTCTTAGCAGATGCAGTGCTTTCTCCTCATTCCAGACCCTGGTTTTCATACAGCTTGCAGGAATTTCCTACTTTTGAGAACTCAACCTCTGTAGCATCTACCAAGAAGCTATACAGACAGGCTGCACGGATGCACAAGGCGTGATTGCTTGGGAAACTGCTTTTATACTTACCTGCAGGGAAGGACCATGCTCCGGGGCTGCTGGAGCAGCTCTTCTAGGTTCACCTGTACTCTCAGGATTGCCTAACACTTGGTCCTACTCCAAAGCATCCTCAGTTTGGCCTCCACTCGTTTAGACAAGCAGAAGATGCCGCTCGACACCAAGCTGCCCTCCAAGAAGGGAGATGCTTGGGCTGCTCAGCCTGCAGAGCGCAAAGCCTGAGGAGTAGGCTGAGCAAGGGGGAGCATCTTCGGCTCCCACCTCCTGGAGAAGACTCGTACTACAGATCAGGTAGGCCACTGCTCTACCAACTCCAAGTATAAACTCAATGTATTAAAAAGTTTTTGTTTTTTGCCTTCATGCATCGTTCTTGGTGTTGAGATCTGTGCACTTCAGAGTACCCAAGGTTTCACCATGTGAAAGGAGCCTGTGGCTTGGCTCTGTCCCAGCAGTGGGAATTCCAAAGAGGGAAAGATTGAATCCAGTGCAGGATACAAACATTGCAGCCGTGTACGCTGTGAGCGCCGGCTGTGCCAGTGCAAAGTGGCCGGGCACAAACGGGAATTGTAGGAAACCCAAGAAGCCGTGCCTACAGATACAGCGGGACACAATTTGTTGGTACGGGTTTTTAAGTGCAGAGTAATTATTTTTCAAGTCACATTTTTGCTGATATTTTTATTTCTAAATAAGAAATTCTCAGTAGAGAAGGTTTTTTAAATTATTTTTGCAAATGCAATGATAGGCCAGTTTCTGACTTTGTGCTTTTCTTAGGAACATGCATGAAGTCCTAGAAATAGGACAACCAGGGAACTCATTTGCTTTCTCCCATCCAAACCAGAGATTTCAAATTCTGCAAATAATCTGCAAACTAAACTCTCACAGAGAAATGCTTTGTGAACCACCAGCCCCTCCACTGCTGTTGGAGGGCTTTGCCCATCACCTTCTGGCTTTTCCAGGGGTTGCATCAACACTCTGGTCTGTTTTCCGTGTGTTGTTTTGATATAAAAGGCTTGGCTTTTTGGATAGCCCACAACAGGATATTTTTAATGACTGCGTTTAAAATTTTCTTCCAATTGATATGCTCTCAAGGGCTTTTTCCAATTCTGAAGAGCTCTAAATATTTTTGTATTGTGTGAAACAAATCTTAGCTATAGAGTTTGTAACCTGGAAATTGTAGAATTGGAAACAATTTTAGCTGTTTATTTATTTAAGAAAAAAAAAAAAAAAAGAAAGAAAAACAGAAATAGACTTTGTGTGCTTTTCTTTGATAGGACCAGATGTCCAAATGCTTCCCTGGGGAGAAGTGAGAGGCCAGGGTGGCTGAGCTCAGATGACAAGACCCAGCTTTCATCGTTGTACCAAGAAACCGTCAGCACTCAGAAGTGGGCCAAAGACACACAGATGTCTCCAGACCATCAGGATACAATTTTTCATGCTGGCTATTCCAGAGAAGGAAACTGTCATTTCCTTAAGGATTCACCTGTAACCAATTGGATAAAAGTTGCTTCCCAGGGGTTTCTCACAGCCTGCCAGTGCATATCCCTGAGTGCCAGAGGCTCCCAGCAGGAGGAAAGTGCTTACATCCCAAAATGCTGATGGATCACACCACCAAGTTAGTGCTGGAGCTGCCACTTGAAGGAGTGATTTAGCGATGTGGAACAGGTTCTTCTGTTGCTTATGAGAACTGTCAAACCAGCCTGGCACCAAGATAAGGAGGAACTGCCATACCCGGGCTATTAACTGACTGGGATCATAGTGCACCCGTTTCCGTAACAGAACACGCACAAGGTGTGTCTTGACGAGGAAATTCAGACTTGAGAGCAGTGATACAGATCTGGCATTAATTATATTTAAAATAATAAAAAAAAAAAAAGTATCACCGCCAACGTTTTTTTTTCTCTTGAAGTGGTAATTCTGGGAAAGGGCTTGTAGCAAGGGGCACCTGTTTCGCTAGGTTAACTCTTAAAACAGAACTACTAAAGAAGGTTAAAAATTACAGGAATTCCCCAGCCCAAAAAGCTGCAGCTCCCCTGTGGCAGCATGGTTTTGTTCTGGATTTCTCCTGGTGAAGGCTGTCCTGGCTCTAACGCTGCTGCTCTGCTTTGACACCGTTAACACCGTAGCCTGTCCAGGACACTGAACCTGCTGCAGACGGGACACAGACGAAGGAGCCAGGACATTCACGCTGCTTCCAGGTGTGTTGCGGTGAGCTGAGCAGAGGTACTGAATTTGCATTAATGTCAGAGGTGGAGTAAGTAAATGAGTCTGAGGTCTCAAAGCATCTGAGAAACCTTCCAAAAGAAGTCTGAAGAGCTGCATCAAGGTGCAGGAGCCAGATCTGCTGTTGATATAGCTGGAGGGCACGGTTTTGAATTTCCAAACCAGTACTAAGCACATCCCCTCCACCGGTGCGTGACCTGCTGGCTGCCAATGCAGAGAAACTTGTGCAACACTGCAGGAGTATGACTACTTGTAGAGTTGTAGGGGCTGAGCATGCATATTTGACTAGACACAAGTAAAATAACATGAGTAATTTCTGGGTTGTTGGCACGTATTTACAACTGACATTGGTTTGTGGAGTTTTCTTGAGGTCTGGATCCATGTGTGCACCCAGCTGTGAAAACAGACACCTTGAAATGAAACTCGCCTGGCTGAGCTGGTGCCCACAAGCCTGTCTGGTACAACGTGTTAGGACAGGAGCAGTTGTGGCTGGCAAAGATGTCAGCCCTCGCTTCACCTCTGAGCTTCGGATGGCCAAAACAGCCTCCTGTGCGCTGTGTTCATCTGCAAGTAATGGGGACTGAAATCCTCAACGGCACTTGGAATGTCAAATACGGATTTTCAGTAAAACACGTTGTGTTCAAAATGTCCTGCTTCAGTGCAATAAATGCGTGCAATAATTACTACTTTTGTTTGGGCCTTTATTTAATTATTTGAGAGGCTGAGTAGAAGCGACATCAGTCGAGCTGGCAGGGCGCAGGGCTCGGCGCCGGAGTGGGACCTTAGCCAAGCTGTGCCACGTGCCCGCACCCAAGGGCTGCCAGCCACGCAGCCGCAAACTCATCTGAAACCGAAAGGATTAAGCATATTTGCCTGTGCTGAAACTGATTCGCCAAACACCATTGCCCCTTCCTAATCTGAGGAAGCCAGAATAAAATTCTGGGTGATTTACAGTTTTGCGAGGCTGTCGCATCCATCGTTAGCTGTAACAGCATGGCAAAGCCCCTGGGGGTGTCCCCCTGCCCTCCGTGCGGGGCCAGGCAGGGTACCTGCAGGTAAAGCTCCTCCGAGCTGCTTCCGCACGCTGCAGTGGTGTGATCGAATTAAAACAATCTGCTTAAAAACATGCTGGAGAGAGAGACTGGCTCTGTAATCTCTATTCGAGCTGAGCTACACCTTCTTTTTGGAAATAAACCCTTTGAGGTTTATTTGGGGCTGAAAAGGGATGGTGCCATGACAGGAGGACATGCAAGGTCCCCCGTGCCAGCGCTGCAAGCAGGGCATTTCGGATGGAGCCCTTGGCTCTGGTTTGTGCACCTGGAGGTTTCAGCCTGGGCATTTGCTGCTTACAAACTCCCTATTCTGGTGTACGAAAAGATGTGTCCCGATGCAAAGGGGGATTCTCTGCTCGGAAGAGCAAAGAGGGTGAAAAAGCAAATATTGACGGTGTGGAGGTGGCCGTGCAGGCAGCGGGTGAAACGCCGCAGGCACAGTGCCCAGTACTGGGATGTGACATGGGGGCTTTGCCGGCTCCCTGATGGATTTGGTGTGTCTCCAGGACACCTCTGCGCTGCTGCTGATAATATTAATGATTTTCCTTAACTGCAGTCTCATAGAGTCTTCTTGTAGCCTGATTTTCACCATGTATTACTGGTTTTCTGCATTGTTCAGGTTATTCAGTGCACTGGCTAAGCCAGAGCTCAAAAGCCTTTGAGAGGGGGTGTGTTGGTATTCCAGATCATTCTTAGTCAAAATCTGTATGAAATAAATCCTACCCGGAGAGGCTGGGAGCAGCCAGCCGGGTCTGATGGTGTGCTTGTCAAGTGGCTCCATCCGAGTGCTCTTATAAATTGCAGTTGGGCTATTCCAGGTGGAAACTTGTTCAGAGTCTCCAACAGAAATATTAGTGTTTGCGGTATCGTTTTATTAAATTTTGAGTATTGCAGTAAGTGCTCTTGGTGCATGTTACTGCACAGAAATGACTGCAAAAATTACATACGTTTTAAAATCAAAAAAGAGAACTTAATATTTTAACTATTTCTTGTTTTGGTTTTTGTTAAGCTTTCAGAAATTGCCTACTGGGTCATCTTTTAAAATCACTCTTTGTTTCCTTTCAGGAAATCCCAAAGGTGCTATGCTGACTCATGGGAACGTGGTTGCTGATTTTTCAGGCTTTTTGAAAGTGACGGAGGTGAATACCCTGATCTAGCAAATGTTGCCGTGTGCGGAGTGTGCGGGTTAAGGTGTGCCCCTGCATGGGCTGGGAGTATGCTCGTGCAGATAAGAGGTGAAACGTCTTTTACTCAGAGGGCTAAATCCTTGGAAATGGGAGCAAGTCTGAGCTTACAGCACTGGGGGGCATCAAATCCCGTTTCCAGCACTGGCTCCTGGGCTCTGTAGGGCGCAAAGCGCTTTGGAGGAGCGACGTTGGCTCCTGTAAATCAATTAACTCCTTTTGAAGAACTAGGAGAGCAAACAAGCCCTGCAACCAGTGCTTGAAAAAAAGAGTACAGGGTTCACTTGTGCTCTTGGTGTCCCGTCATACCCACACAACGCCCTCATTTCTGTGAAAGCTCTCTGCATACGAAGTGTGTGTATGTATAAGAACAGATATGTTTTTTACAAGAACGGTTAATTTCATTAACTAAATTATATCTCAGTTTCTGTTATACGTAATTTTAAAAAAGCATAGCACTGGCCAAGTACCTGTATAATCGGTTTCATGCAATGTGTAACCTTGTGTTTAGAAATGATACAGGATGCAGAATTGCTTTAGCACAACATATGAAGGATTTCATACTGCTTGAACCTAACAAATATAAAGAATCAATTATTATTTTTTTTAGTGAACAGGCAGTTCTATAAGGTAGCCATGTAGACACAGGATAGACAATTTGTTACCTTCTGCCCCTTGCTGGTGTTATCACTGGCGCTGAAAATACTCAGTCTTATTGTCTTAATCCTTGAATTTTCTGAGATTTCCAGAATGCTGCTGTAAAGAAACTTGGACACGTGATGTGAGAAATCCCACTGAACTCACGTGTTTTTGCAGGGTTGTGGCTCCAGTAATTTGCAGTATGAGATGCCAATGTAGCAGCTTGCGGAGCTTTCGTTGGCTTTGGAGGCAGCACGATGCGCAAATAAAAGCTGATGCATAGATAGGTCTGAGCTTCAAATGGCAGGAAAAAAACTAATTTAGAGGGCAGGAAAAAAACTGATTTAGAGGGAGCTGAGGGAATTTGGCATCTTCCAGGAGTGGCCCACAGAGACGGATTTAGTGTTCGCTGATGGCAGTGGGACTCTTTGATTAATCTTGAAGGTATCAGATTGAGACATAAGTCTGGTGTAAGTGGTTGCAAATTCAATAGCTTCTGTCACCAGAGTATTGTTGCAAGAGCATAAATGCCCGTAGCTGATCCACGTGATTAGGGCAACATCTAACCACAGTAATGGAATTGAACAAAGTGCAAAATCCTTGAAAGCAGTATAAATTAATAAAATAAAAATACCTAAAGCTGAGTAGTGTTGTAGATTTGCTGTTTACATACTCTTGTGCCAGTTTTGCTTAGTTCAGTGATTTTTATAAATGGAACATTTTTTGAAGTGAACCTAGAGCTTTATTATATGGGTGTTCTCAAATGCCAAGAAGCTGTTTTGATTTTACATTTAACTGGACAACTGTGCCAACTGTGAAATACTATTCAATGTCGTCATTTTGGTCCGATTTAAAACCAAATAATTTATTGTCTGGGCACTTAAAGCAGTGGGGAAAAAAAGAGCAGCAGAGCTAGTGATGCTACTGGTTTTACATTACTGTGCTTGCAGAAAATGAGGCCAATTTGAAATGATGTATAAATAGATCTGCAGGCCCTAATGGCTTAATTCAGACTGACAGACAAAATAATATGAAACAGGATGCTGAAAATGCCCACGTGGTCAATCATGTTTGACTTCACTAGGTAATGGTTGGGAGGGCATACCCAAATCTGACTTGCCCAGCTTTAACTTCAATAAAATATTCCCCGAGGAAGAACCTCCTGTGCCTCCATCCACCGCCGTGTCCCAGGTCACGGGCTATCGATTCCATCACAGCAGTGGAGATGCAAAGTGGGTATAAACTGCTAATACTGTGAGCTAATAGATTTTATACCCATTTTCCACTAACCACTGGCCTTGGTGCAAGTTACTGGGTAATTAAGCTTTCAGTTTTTCTAATCCATAATATTATGGCAAGCCTTACCCTTGGAAATGCAGGTAGAAAGGCTATTTTTCTTTTGGGGCATGGATCAGGTAAGGCTCTCGGGGCCCTTGTTTAGCCCCGTCTGTGAGAGAGCGTTAAAACCTTGGCAAACTGAAGCTTTTGGTCACTTTTATGTTTTGAATAATTTGTCCAGCCTTCTTTTTCCCCACTGCACCTGTCTGTGGGGCAGTGATAATGCCCCTAAAATCACATTTTAATCACTTAAAATTACGAGAAACACTAACAGAAGTCATTAATTGTTGCAGCTGAAAAAACATCATTAATTTTTTCCAACATCATCTGATTCAAATCAATGATTAACCAAAGGAAAAGAAAAAAATCTGTAGCTGTGACTCTGGTAACACTGTGAATCTCTGATGGGCTCTGTGCAATGTGGAAAACTGACGCGCCCGTAGAGCCCCGCTGATTCCCAGGAGGCTGCTGCAGGTTTGCACCAGGATCCTGCGGTCCACGTGTGGCTGGGCGTGCAGAGCGTGGTCTCAGCACCTCGTGGTAGAAAGCAGTGAATAAAAATTGGATTCTCTGTCAGGGTGAGCCTCCGTTTCCAGCGTGAGCTGTGTGGATGCGGTATGCCTTCTGCCACGGAGAGACCTCTCCATTGCCCTCTGTGTACATCTCCGTGCTCTCTACTCCTCCTGCTAACTGAGCTTCATTGACACTGTGGCTTAACGCTTCACTTTGTACGCTGCACCCTTCCTCTCTCGACAATCTTTACCCTTTTGCTCCTCTGGTGCCATTTTTCTTTTTATTGTTTTATGACTTTCTTGTTGTCTTCCTGTCAGTGTTTCTTTCCTTTCTGTCTCCCATGCCCTTCACCTGCAGAAAGTGATCTTTCCGAGACAGGACGATGTGCTCATCTCCTTCCTGCCTCTGGCTCACATGTTTGAAAGAGTTATACAGGTAAGAAACCTGCCTGAACTGACGAGGCCTCGTGGGGCTCCTTGTGTTTTCTTCCAGAGTCAGTGGTCTCCTACTTGTGAGGATGTACACATTTCCTATTTGCCTTTAGCACACATGTTTGAGAGAATGGTACAGGTAAGGTCCTAGTGTCAGTGGAAATCACGTTTTTCCACGCCAAAAAAAAAAAAAAAAAAGAATAAAATACTAAATAACCGGCGATATCTTGTAGCACTAAAAAAGCTTGTACTCCAGAAGTGCCACCTGCATGACGCCAGGGCCTGGCCTCTGGTCTTGGCGACATGGCCATGAGTCCAGAGCGATTCCAGGAGAGTTTCCCAGGCTCTCCAGCTTTCACCAGTGGCTCTGAGACTGGAAAACAGCCCTTTGTCAACCAGCACCGTTTTGGGGGCAGCTTTTCAAAGCACTCTAGGATAAGGTATCATGGGAGTCAAAATAATTTCATGACGTTTTCTCCACCAGCTAAAATCCTTTTATTGCATAAATAACCAGATCTGCAAAAAAACCTGCAGATGTTGAAAAAGAGGAAACTAAGATCATGGTGTGTGTGACACACGTGATCCTCCTGGCAGGGCAGCGTACGGCGGGCGTTAACGGGAAGCCAGCGTCCCTTGGAAATAATGGCAAATAGAAGGGCTAATGCGTGCCAGCCCATGGAACTGACCTTTCACATCTCTTTCTGAAAAGACCGGTGATCGTTTGTGCTGCAGTCAGTGTGTTAGGCAAGTCAGATGGGACGATGGCCTCAGTTCTCCTGGCCTGAGAGCCTGCAAACTAAAAACTGATCCAGTAGGGGAAATTGGATCTGGATTCAGTTGCAGCTCTGCGCTTTCTCTGGGAGGACTGTTTCGGGCTGAAAGCATACTTTTTGAGTCAGACGAGCATCCGAATATAAGCCTCCCACTCCTTAGTAACGTCTGTGCCAGAAATAATATATTCTGCCCTGTTAAAAATCTTGCAAATTGGAAGTGAAAGTCCATGAAAGATTTGGAGAATTACAGCACAGCCTTTCCTTCCTTGTAAAGCAAGTTGGTCGGTGTGCCACCACTATTCAGGCAAACTGTTTTGCAGGCAAGGAAGAATATAACTGTTAAAAAGTCATCTGATAGGGGAAGGGAGGGGGAAATTAGAAACATCTGAAATAACCTCATTGCACAGGACGTTGCCATATCAAAAGAGGCAGGCCTCCAAAGGATGTTCAGGTTTATCCACCCGGCTAAAAAAAGCTCATTAACATAAAGGTGTTTTTCCAAAATGCTAAAAAGTAATTTTCAAAAGCATTCTGAACAGCAAGCACTGTTTCAGCATCCCTAGTTTTAGCCAACATTATTAGTTGCTGGAACTTACGGTTAAAATTATACAGATATATTCTTTGAAGCTAAAAATTTCTAGCAGTTAGTTATAATTCCCAACGAGCACACTGATTGTACTTTCCCATTATTTTTTTTTAATGCACGTGCAGTGTAAAACACCGGTTTGGCAGCGTGATGTTCATGAAACCCACATCACATGTATAAAATTCCTGTGGTTTCAGCTGATGGAGACAATCTCTAACTGGTTGACAGAGCAGCAAGAGCGCTCCAGTTAGTATTACAGATTGTTAGGAGTAGCACAAAAAGACTTAGGTGTCTCTTAGAGAATTTTAAATTTTTTTAGTTATTTGGGGGTGACAAGCCCACCAAAGGGAGCTGATGTTCCCAGTCTGCCCCTTGCAGAGCTCGGAAGAGTGAGCGCGCTGGTCCGGGCTCAGGAAGGCTGGGCTCAGCTGCCGGCATCACAGGCGCTGTGCTGAGGATGCCTTCTCCTGCTTCCCCTCTGAAAGCAGGGTAGTGATGCTGGTCCCCAGATGCCCTCCAGGGATAAACCACCAGTTTTCCCAAGTTAGTGACTAGTCCTCTGCGGGGTTACTGACTGCCAGAGCTGCTGCTTCAGCTGCCAGCTGGCGCATCGCAGGCAGCCTACCCTGCCCCATCCCACAGATCCAGGTCTATTCTGATCCAAATCTAAGTGGTCTGTTTTCTTTCCAAGTACAAAACTTCTGGATCTTTTGTTTCCATAGAAGTAAAGCACCTTTTACAAAGTGGGCTTTTATTTCTGAGATACAGGATCAGGCACTGTATGGCTAACATAGTCTATATTGTCGAATTTAAACAAAACTAAAGTATTAACATCTAAAAATCAGCTGCTGCTCAGTATATTTCACAGTGTTTCTTAATATGCATTTCTTTGTTGACAGTAGGTGCTCATGCTGTGGGCTGCTGTGGTAGGTCTGGGCTTCAGAGGAGAAGTTCAGATCCAGAATCTGACCATAACTCAGACTTCTCCACTCCCATGTGCAGGCGATTAAAGAGAATAATAAAGGGATAAAGGGAAATCCCTTCTAAAAGCTTTTGGTTCCTTGTTCTTCCAGAAACAGTGGCAAATTTGGTGAATGCTGAATTGTCAGTATTGAGAAGTGCCCAGAGCTATTCGTGTACTTCTATTCAGTGCAAAATTCACTGTTACTTTTATACGTATTTCTGAAGCCCTATTTTTGCCATCTCAGAGAGCCGAATTTCAGGAAGGGCACTTCTGCACTTGGGAGGGATGATCTGCCGTGGGAATTAAAAGCAAAGAGATTACATGTGTTCCTTTTTCTCCCCATCAGTCTGTAGTTTACTGCCATGGAGGGCGAATTGGGTTCTTTCAAGGAGATATTCGTCTCTTGTCTGACGACATGAAAGCATTGCGTCCAACCATCTTCCCTGTCGTGCCGCGGCTGTTAAACAGAATGTATGATAAGGTGAGTTCAATTTTGCTCTTTTTGTAATCATAAAGTTTATGTCCCTTTAGTACTTAGGTGAAAGAATTCCCCTTGTCACGGAGATTGCCTGAGCAGATGATACTGTTTCTGCCTTACTGCAAACACGTTCTTACCTGCATAACTGATACAGCTGCTCTGATCTGTAAGTCTGTATTATGCTGATTTACGCAGACTGCAGACATGGCTATTGCATGTTAACATGAAATTCCTCTGTATTAGCATCTCACTCTGTTCTCACTGAGGTCACTAGTGATATTTCCAGAGACGAGCGGTTTTTTTATCACAGAAACACCAGTCAAACCTGGATGCACCAGGACTTTTTGTGCCCTTCAACCAGTTCTGGAATCTGAATTTCTCTTTCTGGTGCCAATAACAGCTGAAAATCAGGAACTGCAAAGAGACTGTGAGGATTTAGGGGGTGTAAAAGTGAGGTTGGCTTTTGGTTCTAGAAATCTTTAAAACTAAGAGATGGTCTTGAAATGTGTTTAAGACAGGCGTGTCTGGTCATCATGTTAAATCTGTTTGACCAGCTGGGAATATTTATTCGTCAGAAGACTTATCCTCTAAAGATGAGCTTAAGGACAAGCTACTGATTTAATTTTTCCCCAAGGTCAGGACCGTTGGATCAGGGGTTCTGGTGCCTTATTAGAGGGATGGGCACTGGGGGTTTCTTGTTTGTGGAGATGTAGTTCATGCTGGTGATGAAGCCGAGGTAAACGCATCCCCCATCGCCGCCTCAGCCAGTGCTGATACCTGCTCTAGTGTTCAAGTTGCTCATTCCCAGTTGCTCAGATTGCATGATTTCATTGAATCCTATCACGGAAATCATATAGAAATAGCAGTCATATAAATGTAGTCAAAGCCTACGCTGTCCTCCTCCCTCTTTTTTGCTCCCCAAAGGAACAGCATGCACAATAGCAAATGGAGCAAAATAAACCACTCCTTCCCCGCCCCTGCTCACAAAGCCCTGGTGTAGTCTTACCGACCCGCACTGCTAACGTGGCTATGCCCTGCCTGGCCCGCTGGAACGGTGCAGCTGTAGCTGTCAGAGCAGCTGTTGATGTTTTCTCTCTCCCGGGTGCCGCGCCGCCGGCCACCCTGCGCTCCCGCAGATCTTCAGCCAGGCAGACACATCCCTCAAGCGCTGGATTCTGGAATTTGCTGCAAAACGGAAAAAGGCTGAAGTTCGAAACGGGATCATTAGAAATGACAGTTTGTGGGATAAACTTTTCTTTAATAAAATACAGGTAAGCAATTTAAGAAGTGAGTCTAAAGTCAAAGAATTGTCATTTCTCGCAGCAGTGCCTGGTTTTCCTTGAAGTCCATGTGGGCTGCTTGCCCAATGATAAGCTGTGGGCAGCCGCTACTCATGAGCAAATAGAATGAAAAATTGACTAGAAAAAGGAAATGGATTGTTCCATTGGGTTGTTGTTCTGCTAACTTTTGCATTAACTTTTGCCACATTTCTTTATGCATTTATTTTAAAACACCATGCATAAATTGCCAAAATTTTAATTCTGTTAGGGTTTTCCAGTGGGGAAGGGAGAAGCACAAGGCAGACTAAGACAGCTTTTGCCACCTCATCACCTCTTTGTAGAACAGTGCCCATTTTTTGCAGCTCTCAGCTACAAGCTGTGCCCCTGCACGGGCACCGAGGAGGAATGCGATGCACTGCGGAGGCACTTGCCCTCTGCCAGGCGCAGTTGCCCAGAAGCAGGATTGTAGCCTCCGACATCAGGGCTGCTGTCACCCCTGTCGTTATTTGGGTGCTCTGCGTTGTGGGGACTGGGCTCTGCCCGTGCCCCATGGGCACACGGCTTCTCCCGGCTCAGACCCAGCAACAGGCAGGGGAGAGGGTTGCATCAAACCTCCGCCTGTCTCCTCTCACTGCGGATGGAATCCGGGAAGGTGGCTATGAAAAGAGGAGTAACTGATCAAAGATATACTGCTCCAAAGTTTTCTGCAAATTCTCTACAGATACAATTGGATTTAGGGTCTGGTTTCGGCTGGGCATATTCAAAACTGCTTTTTTTCCTAGGAAAACAAAGGTGTAGAGAAAATGCACGTGTAAATCATGGTTTAACAAGAGGGGGAAAAAATCGGAATGCCCTGCCGTGTTCCACACATCTCGGTAAAAAAAAGATTAAATTGGCTTTAAACCAGGTTTTCCAGGCTCTGTACTGCTCCAGAAGGCTCTGATTACTTCATTTTTTTAATCGGATAACTTATCTGGAGACATGCCACTTTATTTTTAACTAAAGAAACTGACCGTACTTTTCGTCCGCGGATTAGTTGTCCTCAGCATGCAAAGACAGCAGAGTTCACACGGCGCTGCCGGGAGCGCAGACATGAGGCGAGCCAGGCTGCATATTGATTCAGGGTCTGGCGAGACTGGCAGGCTCAACCAGGGCTTGTTTTCTTTTGTGCTGGGTTTTCTTTTTACTTTTAGAATAAGAAAAAGGAAATGAAGGCGGGGAGAAAGAAGTAAACTGCCACACAGGAATTGATGTAATGCCCTCCAGAAATATTTGAAGGTCATCTGCCTTAAAAAAGGGACGGCATTGTTGTAGATGGCTTGGGAGCCAATTCATTAAGAACAACGAGTTGCAAATAAGCAAATAATTTGTTTATTATTGGGCAGGGGGTTGGGGGCAAGAGCTTGTTTTTTACCCAGCAGTTCCCCAGAGCCAGATGTGCTTCCTGCAGGCTGAGGCTGCCTCCCCGCAGGTCTTCAGCCTGCCCGGGTTTTGCCATCTGTAGTAGTTGGTGATGCTTTCTTTTGTTTTCTCCTGCTATCAAACAGGCAAGCCTGGGGGGGTGCGTTCGCATGATCGTCACCGGCGCTGCCCCCGCGTCTCCGACCGTCCTGGGCTTCCTCCGTGCGGCCCTCGGATGCCAGGTGGGCTCCCCAGCTGTCTGGGGCTGTTCGCTTACTGTTAGCTGGGAAAGGCACTTGCTCTTGTGCTGATGGACCGGACACCAAGCGAAAAATGAATTCTAAATCAAATACAAGAACAAACGCAGTTCATTCTATTACAATACAACAAAGGAAAATAGCATGCAATATGATAAAAGGAAACAGCGCTAGTTATTATGCACAATATGATAAAAGAGTGATAGAGGTGAAGCATCAAATCATTCCTGCAAAGCATTAGAGAGTAGGGAAAGGATCCATCACCAGTTACCACCTTAACATCACCCAGGCCCGCGCTTCAGCTGGGA
>JAVJGI010000064.1:63247394-63260772 GCA_035590275.1 Ibycter americanus | reverse complement strand
AAAGCATTAGAGAGTAGGGAAAGGATCCATCACCAGTTACCACCTTAACATCACCCAGGCCCGCGCTTCAGCTGGGAGCCCCATTGCAGCCGGTGCCAGGAGTCTCTGGGTAACTGGGAAATTTCTATGCAGTGCATCTGCCTGTCAGTGAGGCTTCTGCCCAGTCCCAAAGCTTGCCCACCTTTACACTCAGTGAAAAACAAAAATAGTTTACACACCTGGTGTATGTAATCTTTGAAGTTTAGGCTAAGTGCAGGCGCGCACTATCTCACGCTCCGTAAGGCTCACACGTGGCAGGGACGTTGGGCAGATGCCCGAGCGCGGTGGAGTCACCACCATGACACAGCCACACACAGTATTTATTGTCGGGATGGTCCTGCTCACATCTTGCTCGTGCAGGGGGCTCAGGACAAACCCCACCTGCTCATTACGGTTGTCCTTGAGCTCCCCGAGCTCACTGTCCAAGGCAAACAATTCCTAATTAAAGGCAAAGACTTTTTCATTAGCAGTAATCAATTCAATCCGTTTTCACCGCAGTTGCATTTAAGCAAGGAGAAGGGTTAGAACCTCAGAACTGCACTGAGGACAGCTTTGCCAGGATTGATCCAGCAGCAAGCCGCAGAGCCGGCACCCCGCTGCCCCCGGGGCTCCCCCAGCCATGGGGCTGGAGGGGGAGCGGCCGGTGGTCCTGGGGAGGGGGCAGCAGGCAAGGGCTGCTTTCGCTGCCGGCAACTGCCAAAAAAAAAAGCCTAGACTCATCCCACCTGCCACTCAGCACTTAATTGAGTATGTGCGATTAAAAGTGCTTGCGCATGTGCTAGGAACTCTGTTACACAAGTTTTATTCTATATATAAATGGAGAAAGATTATCTTCAGACAGCAATTTAACCCACTTCACATGTCCACTTATTTCTCTTTGACTACAAAGCCCAGGGCAATAAAAAGGCCTCATTCAAGAGCCTAAATTTAGGCAAAAAAATAAATGTAAAAGGTATATTTTCAAAATGTCCCACAAAAATACCTTTTCCTCCTGTAGAGTAACATATTTCTTGACTCAAAACCTAAGTGCTGAACTTGTCTTCTGACTTTTTTCAGCTCTGCAGAGCCATGGTAATTCATAGTCGTGTACATGAAATTTTCTAAGCAGTAAGAGCCAGGGGAAGCGTCCCTGGGTTAGATGTGCTCTGTGCCCTGCAGCTGGCAGGATTAGCTCGCAGGACTGTGCAAGAGAAGGCAGTTCTTAGAATTTTGTTCTGTAATAGTGAAATCATTTATGATGTTTTAAAAATACCTGTTTCTTTGTCAGGTTTATGAAGGTTATGGCCAAACAGAATGCACAGCTGGATGCACCTTTACAACCCCAGGTGACTGGACATCAGGTAATGATTTTCTTCCATCATTTCCAGAAAAAAAAGAAACGTGCATTTCTTTAGAAAATTCAGGACTGTAACATCACAGGGTGTTACACAACATTTGCCAGTATGTAAATAATCTTCAGAAAATGTGAAGTTCCTGAAAGCATCACTAGTCCAGAATAAATACACAGGGATCAGATGCTGGGCACCTGTGCCTGGGGAGATTTGGAGTTGTCCCTTGAGCTGTTATTTGCGATACTCTCTGCACTCCCAGTGCTGTGAGTCCTCTCTAGAACACTGGAGTTGAATTTAAAACATCTGTTAGAATGAAATGCTGGAACAAAGAAAAGATGGATACATTCATGTACTTAGTGAGCAAACGCAGGCTTTGAATACAGATCCACCGCTACTCAATATTTCATATGTTTCAGGGCTTTCAAAGTTATGGAATCTTGACAAAATCAGATAAAAATTAGCACTAAGCAAGATTCAGATAACACATACAAGTACTGCAGCTTAATTTCTTCTTAATATAATTCATCAGTATTTATAAAAATGTTTTGAAATGGGTTTCACACTCATTCAGATGGAAAACCTGGACACTGGATATTAATGGGTCTGGCCAGTTAAACATTTCCATCTTTCCAACCCAGATTTTTCCATGCCTGGAGAAGAGCACACGCTTTCTTCTCCCAGCACAAGTGGCCATCTGTTTGGTTTTCTTCAAACCCAGACCAGCCCCTTGGAGATACTGGTGTGTCCTGGGGCTCACTGCCCCCCGCCCCCCTGCCGTGCCCTGGCAGCACCAGGCAAAGCGCCGCTCACACACCGACGCCGCATCCTCATCCTCAGCGCGTTTTGATCCGGCTCCTTTGCAAAATGAGACCTCAGCCCATGAGAGCAACAGCGTACAACGTGCTGTGGCACCGCTGGGACTCCCCTTTCCAGTCCATCTTTCCCAGTGGCTGTTTCTGGGGGAAACAGGACTGTCTGGAACACCACGGTGCTCTAGCAGCACTTGTCGGCTACAGCAGACGTTATCCTTGTGTCATCTTTGGAGAAGCTGTAGGGGTGGGGGAAAATGTGTTCAGCGTAATGTCACTGCAGTTGGTATTCCTGGGTTAAAATAATTGAGAGTCATTAACACGATGAGAGTCCAGAGCTTTGTGTGTTTTTATAATGAGTTAAGCTCAAAAAAAGGGGTAGCCTTTCCAGTCTGTATTTCAACATTTGACAAGAGGGTTTATATCCAAATAGGAGGGTCGGGTATTTCATCTTAATACTTCAAAACTTTTAATAAGGAAATTATTTCTGCACACAGACACAGCTCCTGCAAGAACATCCAGTGTATCTGCAACTATGCAAGCAACTACTAATAAAACACTAATTATTGTTTATAGGAGAGATGACAAGTGACTTGATAACTTTGATTTCCAGGTCATGTAGGAGCCCCTTTGCCCTGTAACTTAATCAGATTGAAGGATGTGGAAGAGCTGAATTATTTTGCTTCCAAAGGAGAAGGAGAGGTAGAAAATCACATTTTTATATCAAATTCTCACTAGTTAACACTGTGTTAAGTAGTTATAGAAGCATTTTACCTTTGTAAGGTGCATGGTTGCTGATGCATTACATATTACAACCAGGAAAGGAAAATGTCAATTCAGCAACAGAGCAGCAAAGCATTAATTAAACAGGGGCTGTGCCAGTACTTGCAGCCAATGCCATGCCTGATTACTTTAACAGCTAAGACTGAATTAATTAGTTCAGCTACGAAGAGCTGAATTGCTGTGATTTCTACATTGCTGTTATTTCTACATTGCACATAAATTAAACTTATTGAAATAACTTTGGGGTTTTTTAACTGCAAGCTGAATGCAAATCAACTTCAAGCGTATCAGTTTTGCAATCCCAGCTTCATATTAGCATATTAGTCTGAAAAACTAACTCCCATTAGTCTGAAAAAAATCCATAAGTAATTTTATAACACCATATATTTGAGTTTCACGGAGCACAGTCATTAAGTCAACCTTTAAAATATTTTTTAGTTAATTACTATTTAGCTTCTTAGTATTTACAGCAGAATAATAAAATAATTTATCAGCAACTCTGACTGTTTTGCAGATATGTGTGAAAGGACCAAATGTTTTCAAAGGTTATCTGAAAGATGAAGAGAAGACAACAGAAGCGCTGGACCAGGAGGGCTGGCTTCACACTGGAGACATTGGGAAATGGCTACCTGTGCGTACAGAGCAGATGCTTAGTCCTTATGTCAATTGTATTATCCCATGGAAATTTTCAAGTACCAAACTTAAATTTCCAAGCGGATGTATCTTTACGAAGGATTAAGTTTATGTTTTGTAGAATAAGCTCAATATGTCAGTGAAGCATTTTCTGGCAATTTAGAGAGGTCTGCTAAAACCAGACTGCTTACCGTCTCTGTGGTTAAATAACTTCTCTGGGAACGTCTCATTTCTTTCTCCTAACAGAATGGGACTCTTAAAATTATTGATCGGAAAAAGCATATATTTAAACTTGCTCAGGGAGAATATATTGCACCGGAGAAGATCGAGAATATCTACATCCGCAGTGACCCTGTTGCCCAGATCTACGTCCACGGAGACAGCCTGCAGGTAAAAACTAAGTCTTCAGAAACTCTTACTTTATTCTTTGTAAATAGAAGACGGAGAGCTGGGCATGAACGAGGGGAAAGTGTGAGTCGATCATGCCACGGTTTTGCCCTGACGTCTCCCTCCTGCTCTGGAGCTGGCTGCCAGCCACGCAGGAGCTCAGCTGCTGGTTTGACCCGAAGCAGCTTGGAGGATGCCCTGGCCAAAGCTCGAGCCTTTCATTTTGCTTCAGTGTCACCCTCTGGGTCCCCAGCGCGCTCCTTGGGCGCGTTGCCTGCGCTAAGCCAGACGAAGGCAAAGCCGCCGCTGCTCCTCGACCACCGCCTACCCATTTTGACCAATCTTGTCCCGTTTGTTTGCATGTTGATACAAACATGTGCAGCTTCTGAAACCATTGCACTTCATCCCTCTGCATTCACTGGCCACAAACGTGAGGCTTCCCTTGGCACTGGAGTTTGCCTGAGACTTGCAGGCTCACGAATTGCATGTGTAGAAATGATACGGGCTACCTTCTGCTCTGGCTTATGTAAAAGGTAATTTAATTAATGTCCAAGCAGAACACAGCCCCAGCTGAAGGTGTTAAAATTGTTAGCAAATGCAGGAACAGTCAGAGAGAACAGTTTTATCTGAGGAAAAGGCACAGACACCAAAATAGATGTCACTATGTCATGTTGGCAAATTATTGATGGAGTTAAACAAGAAGTGATAAGCACGTACCAAATTCAGCCGGTTTATATACTCACTTTCATGTAGGGCCTTAATGCTCAGCTTTTGCCTGCAGCTCTCCTTCTCCTTCACCTACAGGCCTTTCTGGTGGGAATCGTCGTGCCCGATTCCGAAGTTATGCCAGGCTGGGCAAAGAAAAGAGGGTTTGATGGAACATATGCAGAACTCTGTAAAAATAAGGTTTGCCTTTCTATCTATTTGCAGGAAAGACTTTTTTTTCCACTGTAGCATAACCTAGTTAGAGTAGGTGTCTGTTATCAATTATGTCAGTGGCAAGAATGATTTCCTCACTGAAAATCAAGCAGGGTTGACGTGGATACAGTGATGTGTGCTGACTGATGGTACAGCTCTCTGCAGCCTCCTGCACGGGGGCACCAAGGGTCTGTCTGGCAGGGAACAGCAGGACGGCACTAGGAGAGGTCGTGTGTGTTTGTTTAGATGTCCCGAATAAGGATCGCAGCCTTATTTACACATGCTGTCTAATAACTGAGTTGGATCACGTCAATGAACACTGGTGTCACTGAACCATCCCACTGGTGTCTGTGGACAATGATGCTGCAGCTAAGTCTGGCAAGGGATTGACGGATCGCAAATTTAAGCATCTATCTCGTATATGTTTGAAAATATAACAATACTTTCCATACTGAGGACACAGTTCACATCACCACACTCAAGTTTAATATTTGTAAATTTCTTTAATAGAATATTTGCTAATTATGTATTAATTATCAATCAGGTGCTTGAACTTTACTCCAAAACATGTTTTCTTGATGAACAATGACATTAACTGCACGTAAGGTTGATTCTGCTGTTTCATGAGGAATTTATGTGTTTTAACCCAGGAACTGCAGCAAGCGATAATGGAAGACATGGTACGGTTAGGTAAGGAGAGTGGACTCCATTCCTTTGAGCAGGTAAAATGAAACAATTAATACATTATTCTGGGTGGGCAGGCGGGCAATGTGACCGTTCGTACTGAATAGGGATTTGTCAGCAGTTGTTATGTTACTACATGTCCTTGTTGCAGCTGCACACGATGTTTTTGGGAAGAGAGCTTTATTGCTGGCAAGTTGTATTTGTTCCCCTGAAAAATATATACACTGTGATTCTGCCTTCCACTCATGCTTGACATTTCAATTGAATTTACTGAAAGTTTTGGGTGCGGAGGTAAAAATCTAATCCAGGGACAAGGATAATCTCCAGTCTGACAACCAGAGGTCAAGATAAATATCTGTGGGACTGATTCTTCTGCCACTGGAAGCACTGTCAAGAAACTGGGCCACTAATTACCATTCTTATGACTGACCTAGGAAATGCTGCTGGTTTATTTATTTTCAGCCTGTGCACTAATTCTTTGCTGGTGCTTGTGTAAATATTTCTGCAACAGAGCTACAAACACTTGAGAAAGAGAGATCTGAAATCAGCCAGGGATTACACAGCATAAAAGACACAGCTAAAAAAAAATCAAAAAAATCCACCACATGTTACAATGTCAAATGCTTATTTTTGTTAAAATAATGAACATCTTAGTCATTGCATATAATTAGCAAGGGCCTTTTTGCTTTTGTTTAGACTCTTTCTGGGTGGTAATTCTAATGAGTAATTCACCGTATCTGAGTGCGGCAGAAGCACCGTTAAATATCAACTTGTTATTCTTCATTTCTCAGTTACACATGCAAATGAAAAAAGTACTTTTTACACAGTAAAAAGACATTAATTTAAAAATGAAATTCAATATAAAGTACATTTGGAATTCACATAACTGTCTGCGGTAATAAGTCTGGTTTGCTCCTGCCATAGTCTTCACAGTGTGAGATATCCTCAAGTAATCTATTCTACCAGCAGTTTGCAATTAATAAAGTAGCGAGGAAAGCCTTGCCATCTTTCTAAAAATTCAGGATGAACGTTTCACATTTCAGAACTCAAGGGCTTCAAAATTCAATCTCTGTTGCAATTCATAATCTTAAAACCAACCTTTGAGCCAGGTATTACGGCTGATGTTCTTGTGGGATGGGATCCCATGTCTGTGGAAGAGCCACGTCCTTGTCTGCAGTGCCAGGGGCCGGAGCCTGGACCGCTGCACTGGAAATGGCAACTGTGGCTTCTGCCGGGGCGCGGGCGCCAAGCGGGGGAGGCATCAACAGCACGAACACTGATTTTGTGAAGGGCGTCACTGGGGGAGGAACTGGACCGCAATGCTTGCAGGGGAAAAAGAAATCACGTATCTAATGGGAATTTAAAATTTGATTCTCAGTCTGTGTTCCTGCAACTCCCAGTCTAGCAAAATGCAAACCGGTCTGGCTTGGGGAGTCACGAAAGCAGCAGATGGCTGGGGAATTTTGTCTTAAACTGGTGGACTACGACGAGTCACGCAGCAGTTTTCTGCTTTCTCCCACACCAGCACTCCCATAAACACACTGGAAGGACAAAGCTCGCTCCCATCTGCGCTGCCAGGCTCCCCGCTGTGCTCGGAGACATCGCCGCTAACCAGGGCCGCCTTGTACAACCCCGTTTGCCTAGGCTGAATGATTTTATATCATTTTAATTAGCTAGTAAACCACCACCAGTTCATCTGTAAAGATGATCATCATGTACTTGTGCCTGCAAAGCTTCACGATAATTTTGCACGACCAAACTAGTGCTGCGCCCTTACTTTTGCAGTGCGGTCGGGATGATGCTTCTTAGCAGGGCTCCCTGCCCCCCTCCCTCCCTCCCCCGCTCTCCCCCGCTCTTTCCACTGTGTGCAGCTGCAGGTACAACATCACACACGGTGACGCTGTCCCTTGCGCTCTGCCTCGCTGTGTTTTGGCCTTGGTTTCACACGGAAAAGAGGTTTATGTTCGTGTTCTCTCGGAGAGCTCCCTTCTGCGCCGGCTGGCTGGCGGGTCAGCGCGGGCACGGGAGAACAAGCAGGAGAGCAGAGAGTGCGGAGGGAGGGGGGGGGGAGTTGGTGACACCTTGGAAAACTTGGGCAGGTAAGGAAAATCCCGAAGACCAGGCGGAAGGGTCCCCTGGGCTCCAAGCAGAGCCAGAGGTAACTGCGGCAAGGCTGGCGTAAGGAGTTATGCTTTTGAGGGCGACGCTTGTAATTTTCGCTATAAATATATCCCTTTTTTATTTTAGGTCAAAGCTATTTATATTCACTCTGATATGTTCTCAGTACAAAACGGTCTGTTGACACCAACGTTAAAGGCTAAGAGACCAGAACTAAGAGATTACTTCAAAAAACAAATAGAAGAGCTATATTCAAGCATCTCCATCTGAAATCACCGGAAGGATCTTCTGAATAACGGACTTCGTAGCAATATTAGAATAATACTCAAAAGTACAGAGCCAGAATGACACAGCTGAAATGGATAAGCATCTGAATCTTACATTTGAGCCTTTCATTTTCCTAGGATGTCAGCACTAACTACATTTTTCCTTCTTTTTCCCATCAGGTGTGATACAATTTATTTTTTACTTCATGTACGCAGTAGGGTACTACTAAGAATTATGCTAAATTGCCACAAAATATACGGAAATTTCAGTCTATGACCAAGTAAATTATGGAAATGTACCTTGTTAATAACTATAAACATTTCTAATTCAAATAGGGAAAATTTCAGGTATGTCTGTTGATATTAGATTGTACATAATCTAATACATTAGAAACTAAAATTGTGGATAATTCAATAATGTGGTCTACCTCAAACAATCAGTGATTGATGGTGAAAGTCTATTTTCCCTGATCTGCAACTTCAAGTTGGATATTGTTTTATATATTAAGTGATAGTTTTTATATTTTCCAAGACATAAATGCCATTGATTTGATTTAATCATTAATGACCTAACCAACAACCAGAATACAAACAGGAATGAATCTCTCACTATTTCTACTTAGTAGACCTATGAGTATATTACATCGAATGGATTAATACTACCTGGAAATTACAAGAACAGGGTAGGAAGCAGTAGGCTAGAATTCCCTCTCTTTCCTTTTCATCTGAACTCAATTTATACACGGCATGCTGATTTTGCATTAGGGCCGCCTTCAGTACAGTGCCCTCACGGACATCTGAACTGCTCAAACCCAGAAGGTTGCAAAAGCATCACTGGCTCTGTGGTGGCTTTCTGTGGGAGTCCACGTTAACCTGTGTGCTCCCGGTTCCTAATTTATTACTTTACATGCTGCTAATACTGCGTCGTCCAGTTGGATTAACTCCCTTTCAGAAACAGTGCTAAAGAAATGGAGCACAAGGTATATAAGCTGCGATTCTGAACGGGGCTTAGCAAAATGAATTGGTTTGGGAGAAAGGCCAGCCCGTGATGCAGCAGCGGAGGGCATCCTTCGGCTGGCCGTGGAAAAGGAAAAAATACTGCTCTGCAAGGCGCACGGGGATGGGTGAAAGGCGGTGTTAGCCGTTGCTGCTGTAAGGTGTCGCGGCATGGTAAAACATTGGACGTGGTTGCAGAATGGCCTGCTGAGAGAACATCTCTATGTTCAGACATCTGGAAGCCTCAGTGCCCACTGTCGTCGTTTCCAGGGCCTTCTCTGGAATAAAGAGCAAGTTTTCCAGATGAAACCTTAGATTTCACAGCCAGCTGCAGCCATTAGGAAGGGGCTAAGTCCCACGTGGAGCAGGAACAGACTCTAGAGCTCTCTCCTGATACAAAGCACGGTACAAAAGAATGAGAAAACAAGTCAAGTGGCTTGAATACTTGGATTGTCGGTGGCTTCCTTCTGCTAAACAGGGTCCTAAATATATATGTGTATTTTAATAGCTGCTGTTTGTTGCACCAGTGCATACTAGCATGGAGCTGTGCCTGCTAGATCATCTTTGCTAGGACAGTGAAAGCACACTTATTTTCTCTCTTAAACTGGAGTCCACTATAGACTTTTGAAGCTAAAAGTTTAAATTTTTAATCTAAACGATCTCTTACTTTCCCTCTGAAATTCCATTGCATGCTTCAAAATGAAATAAATTGAATTAATGAGTTAGTGTTACATGAAGACTGATTTATTGCAGTGATTTCAGAACAAAATGATACAAAGGAAATGGTTGTCAGCTAACACCATCACTCCCAGAAGGAACATGGTGACTTGATCTATCAAATGGTGCAAGTACGTGTCTGAATCCCTTTTTGCGCCTGATTCCTCATTTGATTCCAGTGCAATGACTCATATCAGTCCAAAGCAACTAAGAAATACTGCTACTGTGACCTGATGGTATTGTACAGTCATTTGTCACCAATGTACACAGCAACAGCATCCCTGGGGAAGTTGCGTCTGCCACATCTACAGGGGATAGGAATTACTGGATAAAATCTGGCTCTTTACGTCAAGTCATAAAGGATTTTCATCTCTGAGGAATCTAGTTCATCTCATTTTTGTATCAGCCAAAAGACGGTCATTACATACGCATGCTTCAAAGCAATGAAGAATTAGATTCAATACAATTTCCTGTCTGTTTTAATGTGACTTATTTTTAAAATAAAAAGCAAAACTAGTCATCTACATAAGTACAGAAAAGCTATTTTCCACTGACCTTTTTCTACCACATGAATTTAATTTACTTTTCTCCTAAGTTGATTTCAGTTTACCAGACTTTTCTAGACAACTAAACTCTGACTTTGTATAAGTATAGAAGATGCCAGTGTAAGTTTATTTACAGCTTAGATGGCTGTTAGCTTTACGTATATAATGCTGGATAACTTCTTTTGGTATTTGATGCAAAATGTCAGATGCACTAGAGCCAAAGATAAGAACACCAAAAGAATAAGAAAGAAAAAATACAGACTTGGCCACACTAGGATGATGCAAAATTTGGGAGAAATTGGGTTGTTACACCAAAAGTGTGAATATCTTCGGAACTTGTGAAAAGCTGTATAAATAAACAAAAAGATCTCTTTAATGCTTTCTTGTGTAATCAGATGCTCCTCTGCAGGTCACTCTCTCTCACCGTAATTGTAATAATGGTGTAAGAGATTAAAACTTGAAAAGAATACATGCGTAACATACGCGCTAGGCACAAACATGCTTCTCCTCAAATTGGAGGAATATTTATTTTGCATCGAGCTTTCTTAAACTGAAATTCTTGTTGTGCCTACCAAGGAAGAATCCGCAGGGCTGTTCAATAACCAGTCTGGTTGTTTTTTTTCCCCCCTCGAGATAACTAATTACAGAATTGATTTCTTAATACTCATCTTATTGAAAGAGTGTAGACTCAAGTGTGTAAATGATGATGCAAGTTACCTTTCTCTGTAAAGAGCCCTATTCTTGACGGCTTTGGGATTTGAACCAGTCGCTGTCATCTGGGGGTTCATTCCGCAATCAATTAATGAAAAAAATACAGCAAGCCCACTGAAACGAGCACCGCTCCAGCTTGCCACGGCAGGTGGGATCAGCGCACGGTCAGAGTCCAGCCCCTGCACCCAGGCTGCGGCTCGGAGCGGCGAAAGCACCATCGCCTCGCACAGCCAAGTGAGACAAAGCGGTTCTACACCCTCTCCCCAAAGGCGGGTGCTGCAGCCAGCACCCTGCGGGCTGAGGTACAGTGTTCTGGGGTATTTAAAATATAGGAGGTTCTTCCTGGGTCTGGTGCTATGCCTGTGAAACGACTGGGAGGCTGTCTCCAGTGCTCATATACAAAACTCAGAATAAAATACATTTTCCAGGAATATTGCTTAGTTATGTGTTTCGTATGTTCGTTGCTCAATATATTGCACAGAGAAAATACCGTTCTGCCACAGAAATGGTCTGATACTCACAAGTGGGAGCAGAAACCATACCAGTCTTAACCCCGTGTTGGCAGGAAATACACAGCATTATTCTGTCCTGAAAGGCACATTTGCCAGTTAAAATGCTTGACGCACATCAGGTGAGAGAGAGACGGTGAGTTGTTTATTGATAAAGTACTGTTTTGCAATCTGTCCTCACTGTTAGTAAGTATATATCAGCATCAGTAAAGTCCAGTGTCATTTTTGCCATGAATATGAAATTCTTGCATATAACAGAAACTAATCTGACTTCATCTTCTGGAATGAAACAAATTAACTTAGAAATTTTTTTTTAATTTATTTTCCATGTGTTTAAAGCACAAACTGGTGATCTATATGTAAATAAACTGCTACAAGATGAATGTAAACTGGGAAAGAATATACTATTTTTGCATGGTAACAGATTACTTAAAGACCTCTTGATGCCTTACAGGAAATATGGAAAAGCATTTTATTTAGAGGCAATTCTGTCTGTGTACTTTTTGTATCTTTAGCTCGCTTTGGTTTTGTCTGTGGAAAATAAAAGATACCAGAATTAGATCTTTGCTTCTTCTTGGAATTAACACTCGTTAGTATTTTGCACATGCAGTGGTTTCTATACCACCCTTACTCTTGTGAAATGACAAAGCTAAGGCTATGCTTTTTGGAGGAGAAATCTGGATGCTTGTAGTCTGGGAGGGAAAAAGTTTTAGATCCCTGGAATTGTTCCAAAATAAAATGTTTTCTGAGGCATCTAGAGCCCCTTTAAGCCCTTCACTTCATTTCAGCTTTTTGTTATGTATTTTAGCAAAGTACAAGCAGCAAACAAATAAGGTGTTTCCGTGTTGCCTATTCTATTTCCAACTGACAGTGAAGGGGTTAAAATAGAACATATACATTTGTGTAAAAAAGAGAAAAATCTTATCTGTAATTAAAGATTTTTCAGTTTTGGTATATCAGCCTGTATGTCAAAAAGTCATCTATGGAAATTTTTGTAAAGAAATAAATTGTCCCATTTCTCAAAATCGCTCGTAAGCTTTTTCTCGTGGACTGACATACAATAAAAGCTCTTTTATAAAATCCGTTGCTGCTCCAGCACTCTGTCCTCACAATTGGTATGGTCACTCAGAATGCGTGCCTATACTAAACGCGTTGTAAAAAAAAAAATAAATTATATGTAAAATAAAGTAACGACCAAAGGAATACTGGAACCTGAGATTGGTTTTAGCAATCTTCTACGAAAAAAATTGTTGCAAAGTTGTCTGAAGATGCAGCACTTTCTGTAATGGTTTCATTTTTTTTATTTTAAATCAATAATAATAATATAACCAAATGTATATGCTTGTTTAATATGAATTGACAATTGGGAATGCATAGTATTTTTTCAGACTATGTGTCTAAACCAATAAAGTTTAAAAGCATTCCGTCTCTATTCCGGTTTTTGCGTGCGCTTGCACCTCTCCCTTTAGTGGAAATCCAGGTGTGCCGAAGGATCGCCTCAAATCCACCAGGATTTAAGGATATAAGGATGTAAGGAGGCAGGAGATGGCCCTGCGCTGCGCGCCGAGCTGGAACAGGGGCTCTGGCCGGAGAGGGCACAGGAGGCACAAGGCAGGGCGAGGTGCCGCAGGAGCAGGCCTGGCGCTCAGCGCGGCGGCGGCACCCCAAGGGCCCGCAGCGGGGCCGCGGAGCCGGGCCCGGCAGCAGCGGAATACAAATGCGCCTGATTGCCTCCCCCCGCCCGCTGCTCGCTCGCCTCTCCGGCTGGGGGGTGTGGGGGTTTGCTGTGGGTTTGGGGTTTCCCCCCCCCTTCCTTTTTTTTTTCCCTTTCTTTTTTTTTTTTCCTTTTTTTTTCTTTCCTTTTTTTCTTTCTTTCCTTTTTTTTTTTTTTTTTGTTTTAATTTGATTAAAAAGCTAGTGGCAGGAAGGTAA
>JAVJGI010000064.1:63232805-63246833 GCA_035590275.1 Ibycter americanus | reverse complement strand
GTAAGCTACGTGTTATTTGCGGCCCCCCCCCCCAACTAATTGAGTCCTTCAGGATAGCCACACAAGACCCTTGCTCACCTTTGAGAGGTCACTTAAAAAAATTGCTTAAGGTTGCTCCGCAAAAGGAGCAGCCTCGGTGCTGAGTGCAGTTGAGCAGCTCTCGCATTGGGAGCTGGAGCCCTTAAAAAAGCCTGGTCTGAGGAGAAGGTGTGGGATTCAGGTAAAGGCTGGCAGTAGCAGGGGAACTTTGTGAAGTAAATGGGCAAGACCAGCGTGGGATGGCTTGGTGCCACACTGGTCTTGGTAACTTAAAGGTTTAAGACTTTAAACTGTTGTTACGGGGTACGACGAATGTTACTTTCTGTCTCAATCCTGCTCTGCTCCTGCTCCCGGTGCTCTGTACTCGTGTGTACCCGACTGGGTGCCTTGAGGTCTCCTTGCTGCTCATACTTACATGCTTTTGGAAGAAAGAGGGAAAGGGATGAGTCCTGTTCACGCGCTGTCCTTCCTGAACTCCCTGCAGGCTTCAGCTGAAGGGCTCTTCACGGTGCTGGGGGATGTGGTACTTCACACCCATTTCTTAGTGTGAGGATGGATGGATGCTCATTTGACTCGCTGTCTGTCAAAGTGTACTCTAGAAAAGTTTGGCTGTTTCTAGCTCCTGGCTACTGAAAGTAAACCACAAAACTAAACAGCTTATAAAGTTGGTTTTATGCTGTGGAAATATGTTTCTGAAATTTCATGGTTCCTAAATAAGTGTGTCATCATGGCCCTCAGGATTATATACAGTGAGGACCAGGTGGTGTAGAATTTTTTACGATACACCTGAGAAACTATTTAGAACTGATTTAGACTCAAACTACTTCAAACCTAGGTGGAGTAAAGGTCACTTCTAGGGTAGTGGGGTTTCTTTCTTTTAATCAAAAGGTTTCTAAAACACCTGAAGTATTTCTTGAAGTCTACTGTTTTTTGGGATTTCTTGTCTTGTTGATATACTGCTGAAAAAAAGCTTGGGTAAAAATAATGAAGCAAATCCAGATTTTTCAGTGCTTGTGATAATAGGGTCAAGACTTTTATGAGCGTGGAAGAGGGGGAACAGCTAAAGGTGTCCTATTAGAAATAATCATCTAAATTCTAATAGTAAAACTAAAATTACTGAGCTAAATATTTGTTCTTCTCTAGGTCTGAAGAGAAAGCCTGGTGTGAAAACCCTACCAAAAATCAAAGAAAATCGTGAAGTTACCAAAGTGAGCCCTTCGTGCAACCAAAGGTCTGTTAGAACTCATTCAAATAACACTGTTATTAACACTAGCTAATCATTTATACTGTTTTGCCTGCATGAGACGTCTCTCGGGATACACAGTCTGAATTATCAGTAAACTGATGTTTGTCAGACTATTTGTTGGCACCTCATAAAGGCATTTTGTAGTTTTTGTTGCTTTCCTCTAGAACAGCGTAGCTCTGTATATTGAGCTTAGCTCTGTTCTTCAACTGCAGCAATCAGGTGAATGTCAAAGAAACAACGGACTTGGAAACAGAAGCAGAGAAAACAGAAGAAAGCACTGTACTACTGAAGGTGAGAATGCTGTCTTGCTCTTTACTAGTAATTTATGGAGGATGAATCAAAGAAACATGGCATGTTAAATTATTTTTCTAATCAAGTAGCATTTCCTGTGAGTTACATGTGTGCGTGCACACTTTTCTGGCTGAACTTCGTCCTGTATTTTGGTGACACTTTCTTGTATCTTTGGCCAGAATAAAAGCTGTTGGAGCTATTAGTAGCATGGGAAAACATCAATACTAATTATCCTTAACAAGGAAAGACTGTAGCAGTTGTGTTGTGTGGAAGATATCTCATTAGAGTGTGATTCCAGAGAATTTGCTCTCTTCTAGTTCAGACACAGACCTTTGACAAGTCACTGCTGTGCTCTTCCTTGTATTAGTAAAATTGGAACAAAGTATTTTGAGATGACTGAGCAGAAGTGTTACGGGACGATTAATGCTGCAGTGGCAAGAAAACAGTTCACCAAGTGTGTTTGAACTGAAATCTGTTACAGCAAAGGGCTCCAGTGATGTTGGTATAAAAATCTTTTTCTTTAAAATGTTAGCTCTTACTTAAAGTCCACCAATTATTTACATTTCCTGCAAATACTTAGTTTTGTAGAATGTACTACGTACATGACGTAGTTGTTTGTATTTTTAGAAATGGTCCAGGATTCTGAAAGGGAGCAGCATGAATTGGGCTGGTTTGAAAAAAAAAACAAACAAAAAGACAGGGGAATTTGTTACTCCACTGCTATCATGCATAACTTCAGTTGATGTCAGTATGCCTTCACTGGAAGTCTCATCCAGCAAAGACTGTAGGATCAAATGATTGGGTATTCATTATGAATTTTAGAACTAGAAGTCAGATTGCTGATTTGTTAGTGATACATGAAAAACCCTAGTACAAATTACACTGTGAATAGCAAGTTTAAGCGGTAAAGTACCAGACAGGAAGCTTCTGAGCATCTGTTAATGTAGGGATACATTTAATTGCATTTCTTTGTCTACATCCAGTTTTCTCAGGTTGTTTGCATTGGTCATTTAATTTTAGGAATCCCTGATAATCAGCTCTGAAAGTAAAGAAAGTTTGAAAGATGCTGAAGGGACTTCAAGTGAGTTTAATGGCAATATGTTATATTATTAAATATATTCTTAAATCTGTGTAAAACTAAATGTAAAATTTGTTATGTAATTTTAATTATAGTTCTATAAAAGTACTGGTGTGCTGTTTCTGTACTGATTCTGTGTGGTATTAGAAAGTAAAGGTTTTGAGACCACTGGCTGGACTTCTGCCTCTTAGTCCAGCATGTGGCTTGGTTCAGATGTTCACGTGAATTGAGTGTAGGCAGCACAAACAGGTGAGGAGACCTACAAGACCTGAGACAGTCCTGAGCCCAGCCTGCTGAAAAGCACATGATCTTGGTTTTATCATTGACAGAACTAACTGTTGACATGAGTTCTTCAATTTATTCAGCGCTGAGTTTTTAAAAGCTTGTGCGTAAATAGTTTGTCCTGAAGACAAACCTGCCTAAGAATTGCCTTGCCAGAGGCTAAATTCTTCAGGTATTTCTGGTGAGCCTTGGGCAAGGAACGTGCCTTCTGTTAGCTTGTGGTAGTGTAAATTTGGCTTCAGGGTGCCCTTTATTTATTTGTTTCTTTAACTGTATTAAGAATCGGTATAAGATAATGCCTTGACAATATTTAACTCATCACAGGAATGGAACTTAGATAAGGAAATCCTCATGGTTTGTGCAAGATGATACTTTTTTTTTTTTTTTTTGGTAGCCACCTTTTTTGTCTCTTTCTCTAGGTACAGGAATGACTCTTCCTACAGGTGTTTCAACCTTTCTCCTAGAATGTTTAGATGTAGATAGAACTGCAGATGGTAACACAGGTACTAGTGACAGCCTGAACAGTTGCCCATCCCCTGAAACATTCAGATATTCAGGTGAGACTTCTGTTTTTTTGATCTTTATTTGATGTAGAAAATGTGGGGGGACTATCTACAATAGGAAGACTAGTGGCCTCTCTTGGTCTGACTCACCATGTCAGATATTTGCTATAAGCCAGCCTTTACTTAACATGGGATCTGTGTATCTGGTCCTCCAATCCAGTGTGAGTCAGGTCCTGGTGTAATGTGCATGATACTGTAAACTTAAAAGTATTCACCAAACAGCACACACAAGCTGCTTATTGGGGATGACCAACAGATCCGCTTTGAGTCAAATTACTCCCAAACTTTTCTGCAGCTGTTTGAGCCAAGGCAATGCTTTCACTTTTCTTTGGAGTTCCTGTCTTATAAATGTGATTGCTTTCATGTTGGTCACAAATTTAATAACTCAATGAATTTCAGCATGAGAAGCTTGCACTTATATCTTTTATGTCCAGAAGAAAGCAGTTTCTACTCTGAGGACTTTGGCAAGTACAAGAACTCTACTCTCCTGGATTCCAGCAGAGCAGTGACCATAGATAAGATGCCACAGATCTCAAATGTTTCAGCAATATTAGGTAATTCTTTTCTACAGTGCTTCAGAATATATACATAAGCAAATCTCACTCTAGTGCAAGGAACCTGTATAAAATATGTAACGATCATTTCATTTAAGGCATGTCTGCATAATGGGGAACAGCTCCCTGTTAGTGGTCTGTGCTTGCTTGTAATATTTTGCTTTATAATTCAGTGTGCACTGAAACATTGCCTGGTCTGCTTAGCTTTTTCTTTTAAAGTTTAGCTTTTATGTTTTTTTAGAACCTGTACTGGAGGATTTTCAAGACCAATACACTAGAAGGTAATGTGCAAAGCAGACTCTTTGATGCACCTAAATGTTCAGGTTTTTCTCTTTTGAATGGTATTTAAAAGAAAGGCCGGTATGAATAAGCCTCTGATCCTGCACACACTTCTGTTGAGTTTCAGCTACCTGTGTCCTTGCTGAATTTGAAATTGGTATGTTAAGTCAAGTAAGAGTTTGCTTTACAGAATTTGCTTGATCTTGTAATTGTAGGGAAATCAATGCAAGAAAACTCACTGAAGGATTTTGGGGAAGGGGATGTTTATTTACAAAATCCCTAAATAACTTGCTTTTGTCCAGTTGTGCTTACTCTGTCAATTTCGTTCAGTCACAGGCAGCAAGGTGTGTGTGCCCAGGTGGTCTGGCCAGCATTGCCTGTGCAGAGCAGGGTATGAAGGGGACCTCTTGTCAAGTCCTTGTTAAGTCTCTGGCATTCTGTGCTTGCCCAGGACAAAACTAGGTTTTAGGCAGATCTTTTACGTTCTTTAGGAATCATCAGCTCATACAGGCACTCCTTTCCTTCGGAATCATGCTGACTTCAGCCTTCTTAAGTCTTGGGCCAGGTTGCTCCCCATTATCCGTTTTCCTTGTTTGTAATACATGTCTACCAGGAAGTGGAACGGTGTATGTGATACGCTGCAACCCTGTTGCCATCCTCCTGCTGTTAGGATGCCAGGTTTTCTGTTGACAAGTCATCTGTGGGATGCTTTGGTCACAATGAAGGGTCTTCTGTACTTGGCCTTGTCACAGTGTTGCCTTCAAGTCCTGACATAAAAACCTGAGTAACATGAGTGTTTTTCTAGGAATGGTGTCATTTCTTTTAACCCTTGTGCTGCTGTTTCCAGTCTTTTACATGTAGACATTTCCATTCATAACTCATTTATACCAATCTTACAGTGTTACAGATCTTTACACAATTCAATCTGAATTTTCTTGTGAACTGGATTTTCCCCTGCATCCTCCTTGAATATGTTCTGTCCTAATATGCTTCAGTGCCGAGTATGTCTTCTGTGGGTCTTAAATCGCGAGTATCTTCAGAATAAGCTGTGTGACTTGATGATAAACTATCAACTGTAAAGTGTGATTAAGTAACTCAGTAACAATATTTTTAAAAAGAAGCTTTATCCCTTTTCACTCAGTCTATATTTTCTTATTTTTTCCTTATACATTGTTTTTTTGGTTGTTTTTTTTAACGTTAACATTTGTTCGGAATAGTTGTTCACTTTTTTCTCCTCTCCTAGAAAGCGACCATCAAATTGCAATTATAGTTCTTCAGCATTAAGTGTTTCGACTACACTGGCAGGTAAGATACAACCTGAAGCAGTTGTACTAGCTGTGAGACAACAGAATATTCTACCCAAACTTAAATGATGCCCAAATACCAGAACCAGTCTTCCACTGGGTCATTTGTCCCCCAGCACAGGCTAAGCTCAACTGTGTCTAGAAGGGAAAGTGTGAATTGAAAACCTTCTCTGTAAGTAATACTTGGTTCTAGTCAGTGTGTTAGTAGAGCAAAAAAACCCCAAACCCTGAATTTTTCTATTTAATCACCTGTGATGCTTAGTGAAAATGAGCATTTCTTATTTGACTTATTCAGGAACAGAACTGTTTGTGTCATGCTCCTTACTTGAACTTATTTCGTAGCAGCTTCACAAATACTATTAGCAGTCTCTCATGTAACTACATTTCTGGACTCTGAGTGATGCAATTCTGGCTATGGCCCAGGTACCGCATAATTTTCCTGTGCTTAATTTGGACAGTAATAGCAGCAGAAGTTGCCACTGGCAAAGGCTGCTGTGATTATGCAGTTCCTCTGCTCCCACGTAATGCGTGCCTAGCAGTAAATAGCCAGGTGAGCATAAGATTAATAAGCAACCTTGTTTCCGCAAGGAAAGGGTAAAAGCAGCCCTGTTGGGAGGGAGAGGAGGATTATACTGAAGGGAGGAAGTGTGTTTATGTGGGTGGCTTCGGAATGATCCCTCTTTGAAAACCATCCTGTAAGACATGGGTTGGAGAGTAGCTGTGATCTTTGTCTCAAAGTTAATTAAATTTGTTGAAAATTTTGTCACAGGGAAAAAAGTCTGTAAAATTACAGCTGCAAGAGAGAGAACTCCAGACCTAAGAACTCGTATGCGCCGTTCTTCACCGTTAGGACCGGAAGGAAAGGTGAAGGATCCTTAATAGATCAGCCAGGTTGTAACACAGATGACTCGCTCCTTCCTTGTATACATGCAAGCCTCCACCTAGAAGTGTTGCAGTTCCCTTGAAAGGGATGCTTGCAGACAGTGAAGATGTAGCTTGCCTCTACCTCAGAATAGCAGTAATAGTCATAGGTGCCCCCTGAGCTCACTGGTTTTCAGACTGTGCCAGTGGTACCAAATTGCTTGTGTAGAGTTTGAGTATGACAGTGGGACTCTGTTAATGTCTACCAGACTATGGAGACTCACTTTATAACGCAAAATGTAATTGTTTCACCTTTTAGTCTGATAATCAAACTGCTAAACCCAAAATGTTGAAGTGTAAGAAAAAGGAAAAAAATTCTACATCGTCATGCAGTCAGCTTGATGCCCTGGGAAACACTTCAGCCAAATCGGTGGAGTTGACAGCAGATGTACTGCTATCCAAACGGACAGATGCTGTGGTGGGTAGTACTCCCATTGTGCCCTGCTGATTAGCAAAGGCATAAAATTGACACGAGAGTTTTAAATCCTGACAGAAGTTACAGTTAAATATGAGAAGTGGTAGGAAGTGCTTTATCCCCTAGTTGTGACGGGGACCTGAAATGTGTGTGTTCTGTGCTGCAGTAAACTGATTCTTTGTCTTAATTTTGGAGAGCATAAGGCCACAAGAAGTGAACAACAGGAATTCAGTACTTAAACCTGAAAAAACTATTATTAATTCTAAATGGAGTTGTTATAAATGGTATTGTGTACTAAGGGAATACTGTAGGACTAATAATAAACAGCAAAGAATTTGAAACTGATGCTGAATTCTTCTCTGTTTTTATTTAGCAAATGAGTTCCACCATGCTGATCACGGGGGAAAATAATCTTGATGCTCAGCCTGCAGAGCTAAATGTGAGTGTCTATCCTGATGCTTTTTTCTTTTAAATGATTAAAACCAAATAAAGAGTTCTTCATGGCAAGGTCCAATTATGGCTATACTTACGCTACAATACAAATTGCACAACAAACTACATGTTAAATTCTATTAGCTGGACAGTTAAAAAAGACTACCTACAACAAAGAAACTAGTTATCTGTTTTGTATTTTTACAACATCTTCTAATGTAAAAACGGCACCTAGTAGCCTTACTTGCATTACCGTTTCGATAGGAACTTAATATTTAAATGCCAGTTTGAATTCTTTGCCAGTAAATGTAGTATAGTAACACCACTTCTCTCTGTGGGAATGGAAGTGACATTTCTCTCGCTTTCATGCCATAGCTCCCAAGCAAATTGGCAAACTATTAACATTTTTTAGAAAAAGGGAAACTGCTAAAATAGAAAGTCTGCTTAATTTTGCACCAGAGTATTGGGCAAAAAATCATACTGGGATTTCCTAGTGTTATTGCAAGTGTACTTGAGTTTATGGATACTAGATTAACGAATAGAGAACGTCAGGGTCTTGTTGTAGGCTGAAGACAGGAATTACTGGAGTCCTAAACCATATTTTTGAAGCAACAGAACATCTTTTGCGTGAGCCAAGAAGTGTTGGCCAGTTTGAATTGTTGTGTATTGTTTAATCGGGTGGCCATTACTGTATGTTTTGAATTTTGATGGAGCTGCAGCTTAGCTTGTCACTCGTGGGCAAAGCCTCACCTGCAGAAGACCTATTCCTGAATACCACAGGTCCATATGTAAATTCAGAAGAAATTGTTCCTGCATCTCTGAGCTCAGAAACAGAAATTACTCCTTGAAGTCCAGGAGAAAAGAATGTTTTTGAGGTCCTGATTTTATTATACTCTTTAAATCCAGTTTTGGCATGCTAGTATGTAATTTACTATATATTTAAGCCTTAGAGTATTACAAACAGCTAAAGAGAATTTTTAAACTTTGAAGCTTTCTATCACCCTTTCTAATAACATATTAAGTGTACACAGGTAGTCTTAAATATTTTCTAATGACATCCCTTGAAATCTGCATGTCATCTCTTAATTTCCCTAGAAGAAAGCTAGAAGAATTTCTTCGATGGAAATAGTTGTGTGAGTGAAATGTCATTAATCTTTCCAGCCTCTTTGTGGCAGACAAGAAATCTGCTCCATTGTTAGAACTTCACCACGCCAGAGGTCTTCCAAACCTCACCAAATTCCAGTTAACACAAAAGCGTTCTGCCTTCCCGAAGGAGTGCCTGAAGGTAATCGAATTTCGAACTGGTTCACTGTGCAGTTCACTGGCTGTTTGAGTGTTTAAAGGTGGCTTCTTTTTCTTTAAGTCTGAATATTTGGAAGAATCACAAGGCTAAAGAGTAAGAAATGCTGAAAACTTTGAATTTCTGACCTAACAGTGTTCTTGTGCAACAGTACTTCACTAAGGAAGTACACTAACGCTTTCTCCTTCATGGATCTTTAGCAAAGGAATTCATACAATATAGCCTAGGTAATCAGGAATATCTGCACCTCTTCAGGTTGCTCCTCAACATAACTTTGAGCTTCAGTGCTGGTATAGAGACTCCCTAGAAAAGATACCAGCTTGTTTAGTAAATTGTTATCCTATGCCTTGTTTCTAGGGTGAATATATCTGACTTCAGCTTTCAGCCATTGGGGTGTTTTGTATCTTGCTCAGCTAAACTGAGCTCTTTAGCATTCAGTATTTTCCCCCCCTCAAAGTAGTTCAAATAGTAGGGTACATTTTAAGATTATCAGTTTCTTTTTAAAGGTTTCTGCGTTTTTCTCCTGAGACCCTTAACGTAGGGGAATCTCCTTTCTTCACTTCCTAGGTTTTTGTTAAACAAAAACGAGAATTGTGTACAAAACTCACTCATCAGTACCATAGAGGCAAAATCCCGTCCCTTTCCAATCTCTCTTGAAGTTTCCCGATGTGCCACGGGATGGCGTTTGTCTTCCTAAGTTTGAAGTACTTTACGGGCAAAGTCTGCAAGCTTTCTGTAGGTTGTATTTGTCACTTGGGCTGTTTTAATTTAATGCAGAGATACTGCATAAGCATAATAGCTTTCAAAAATACTAAATATACACAAATTTTCAATGGAATTTCAGTCTCTTAGGTCCAAATACTCTCCTACTTCATTGCAGATTGAGTTACATTCAGCGTCTAGAATGAAGGGAAGTGCTTTTAAGTGTGTGGAAGTATGAATTGATGACAATCATTTGATGCTTCTGTACAGATCAAGGAACAAGGATGTTAAGTCATGCCCAAGAGAATTGTGGTAATACAGAGCATAAGTTGTTCTTGGTAGGCAAGTGGATCTCAGGAATCAGCAAGTATTGGCAGAACACAAGTTTGGTTTTGTTACTGCTTTTCTAGAGGAGCCTGGGAATCAGGAATTAGGCTGCCTAAATGTGGTGGTGGTGGTGAGGTTTATGCTGGATGTTTTCATCTCTTCTCAGGGAGTCTTTCAGGTGATGGTTTTCTTCATTAGGAATGTACATACACTCAAAACTACTGTTCTCTTCTCACTGGCAATTGACCTACAAGATTCAGATTCCTCCAAAGAAATGATAGCATGGATATCTATTGAACATCTAAATGGCTTGTCAGATCAATGAGCTTTCCTTTACACTTGAGAATGTGCCGCTTTACTGATAGTATTTAACTTACCCTTTTTTTCACCAGATAATATTACGAGTACCAAAAATTGGATCTACTCTAAAGACAGATGAGATTTCTGGGTTTCAGCAGGAGTCAACAGAAGAAATAACTATCTTGCTGCTATGGCAGGGAGGTGAAACAGAACTACTAACCAGTAATTAATGGCCTTATTTTTTTGGCATATACATTGTTTGAAATTTAGTACAATGATTTGCTGTAAGCTTGTAAATAGTTTACACAAGTACTTTAATATTAAATGGTTTTGTACGAGCAACTAGATCTTATTCTGGGCGTTGTTCTGTAAGAACTCCGTAAAGATGATTCTTCAGTTCATTTAGATTTTTAAAAAGTGTGACTCAGGAACAGCAGACCAAATTGCATTAATGGAATTATTTTTGACCCTCGCTCTGCCAGGATTTCTAGGTTTCTCTAGTAGCATTAGTATCTAAAGATGTCACCTCTGCTTGAGTAAAGCAGTGCTAACGCTGTTTATAAAGGTAACTGCATGTCCTGGAAATGCATGTGTAAAGCATTCATCTACCTTCAGCGACCCAGAAGTCAATAGTACACTAGGTAATCCTTGTGTACTCCTTGTATGCTTTGTATATGTGCACTCCTTGAATGCTTTGGTCTCCAGAACTTTGGAGGTACACGACTCTGTGTTCTACTGTAAATTAATTTCTAAACATGAAAATGGGTCTTCTTCACCCTACCATCACTGCATGCTGGCTTTTTATGATGAGCACTGTCACCATTCTAGGCACATACACTGTCATCTCAGAGTCCTTCCCGTTTTCATCTCAGTTATTTTGTAGTTTCACTTATCTCAGTCATTGTGTCTTCTAGTGGCTTCAGACTTGTGTGGAGGAAGTAGGTGCCTTACATGAATACAAGGGTGGAAAAAACCCTTTTATAGCTGAACTGTCTCAAGAGCTGATATCGGTATTCTGGATTTTCAGGTTCCTTCTCCCACTGTGTGGCACATAGGATAGATTCCCAGTCAGTGCTTCCAGTTCAGTTTGTGGATTGCTAATCCATAAACGTGCTGAATGCCTCAGAAAACACTGACAAGAGCACAGTTTTTCTCCACTTGAATTCACTGCAGGCTAAAGTAATTTCGATCCCCTATGGTGTTCTTGTTACACTGCCTACACTGCCCCTTACTCAGACTTTTGTAGTTATAAAGGAAGTTTTTCAATGTTTTAAAATTATAGTATGGCTTTCCAAACCTCTTAAAGTCTGAGTTTGTTTCTCAGTATTATCACCCAGAATATTTATGCCCTGGTAAATAGTTCTGTATTTCCACAAAGAGCATGTCAAGAAGACTTATAAAATCCACAACTTTAATTAGTTTGACTATATTTGAAAATACCTGTGAAAGTTCAGACCCTGAGCTCTGGGGTAGAAGGAAGTGCATATTAATGCTGCTAGATTAGTCTACGAACAAGTATTGTATAAACATACTATATGGCTCAAGGTTAGAAATTATGCCATTAAGTTATTTTTCCTTTTAAGTGTTAGTAGAATGAGTTCTGCCAATAACTCCTTGGAGTCCTCTTGGGTGTGCTTCTAATTATCAATATCCTTGTTCTTGCAAATACTAAGCCACTGGTAATTATGCAAGAATCTAGAGCCCCTAGGAGATAGAGGTGAGCTCTTTGATGCAGCTTTAAGCAAAATTGAAAGTTATGTATCTAGTAAGTCCTTATTACGATGATTGTTCAAGTAAAGGATGATCCAGGATGAGAGGTGTTTATCATAAGGGTATTCTCAGAGTCCTAGGCAAAAACACTCACTTTACCTCAAACCATTTTGTAGTTCCTATGCAAGAAACAGACTATTACTGACAAGCTAATTGGAGAGTACAAGAGAAGAAAATACTGTGTGTAACCCTGGAGTTGGCTGTAGCAGCCCAAATATTGCTGAGTTTTGCTTTTGTTTTTCTTGCAGTGATGAGGCTATATAGAAGGACAGAAATACCATGAGCCACAATCTCTCTTGTCCTTCCCTTCAGTTATGAAAGTGCTGCTTCTTATTTTCATCTTTTGTCTGACTCTCAGAGAAAGTGTAATTAATTACCAGACTAGTGCTCTGCCCCAGGGAAGGAAATCTTATTCATTCTGAGGCCGCAACAATATCTACTCTTGTTCTGCTTTTCTCAAAGGGAAGGCATTTACCCATGTTTTGGTTTTAAACTGAAGAATGACTGCATAAAATTTCATTCAAAGTGGAAACTGGCTCTTCCATATTAGTGGATAAAGGTTATGGGTCACAGCCAGTTAATGGGTAGTACAGAAGAGCTTATTTCTGCAGTGATTCAGGAGAGAAATCTGTTCAGTGTCAATAGGGCTGCTCTGTCACATCCTAGACATGATGAAGTCTTAATGGCGTGAATGGAATCGCTTACAGTGAGTCAGTCCGTGCAAGAACTGTGATAATACTTTATCACTAGGAATTGTGCATTGCGGATGCATGTTTAGTGAATGTATTATACATGAATCTGTAAGAGGTTTTTCATTAACGCTGTTCAGTTAGTTCTGTTATCTGAAGTGTACTTCTAGGAGACTTTGACTTAAAGCGGTTGGAGATGATGAAAGATGTTCGCTTCTCACACCAGAGTGCTACAGGGGTACGTGTACTAGTTGTACTGTTGGAGGGTAAAGCCCTTACATGCAAATGGTTCTGGTTTGGTTCATAATCTCTGTAAACACAGGTAGAGGTTTGGGGCCGAAGGCAATGCACACTGAGTGGACACAGCTGAAACTCGTGTTCTTTGTGTAGGTATGAAGATTTGCCTGTAAGGAGGTTTTAACAAGAACATGGATGATTAAACTTGTATTTATCCCTTTTTCTCTTACTGTCCATCCTCCACTCCCTCGATTAAGGCTTGATTGACATACCTATCAGAATCACTTGCTCAATTAATAGAGATGTTTTGGAAGAGGTTAGTATTTTACTTTTAAAGGGACTGTGTCAGCTTGAATTGTACTGCACTTGAGATTAGCTAAGTCTTCATTGCTGTAAATTGTGAAACTACTGAAAGCAGAGTTATGTATCCTGGCCAAAATTCTATTAGTTCGGGGTGTTCCCTGAGGACTTTTTATATCTGAGACAGTATTTACATGCCCATCTTGAAGCTAGGGGGCTTTCACATGGTGAAGGGGTGTAAGGATCGGTCATCTGTAAAGTATGACAGGCAGGTGTATCTTCCATACAGAACAAGGGGGAAAAGTTGCATCTAAACGTTAATTCCTATTTTCTGTTAAAATTACCTTCAACTTCTAGTAGATGACAACCAAAGTTCCTACAGATGGCTGATTGTCAAGAGTTGTTGTATAGATATGTTACACATGCACTAAATTAGGCCTTTTAAAAATAATCTGCTTAATTTAATCTTACATCATACCCGGTTTAATTCTATTTTCTAGGGAAAGCAGATGAGTCAGTTTTGTCAGTCCTTAATTAAACTTTCTAGTAGTGTTGTATCTGAGCAGCAAGGCTTGAAGGAGACTGTTAACTGTAACCAGCGTTTCCATTTCATTTAAACCTTTACTAATAAAAGTTTTGCAAAACTCCACGGATCCTTTTGCTTTTATAAAAGCAATCGCACTTCTTTTTTTTGCTTATAGATTTGTTCTGCATTCACCTGCCGGGTATTAAGCCCGAAAGACAAGGTTGCAGCTGGATGTTTTGTTTGCAGCGATGGTTTCCTCAGCGGGCAGGTGGCGGCGGCCACCTCCCGTGCCGTGCCGCTGCGCCCCGGGGGGGCGGCAGGATGGGGCAGGGGCTGCGTTCCCTCGGCGGGGGCACAGGCAAGGTGCAGGGCCGGACGCTGACCTCGTTGTGCCTCTGGTGCCTCTGCCTTTTCGCTGCCCGCTGGAGGAGGAGAGCGGGGCCGGCGGTGCGTTATCCCGGGGCTGGGAGATC
>JAVJGI010000064.1:63176893-63231482 GCA_035590275.1 Ibycter americanus | reverse complement strand
TGAGGCTTCGCTCGGGCGGCAGCGCCGGGGCCTAGAAATGAGCCAGGGCCTCCTCGGGGGGCTGCTGAGCGTGGGAACAGGTAGTTCTTGTGGCTGTAAACGTCAAGTGTCGCTCCACGAGCGGGTGGCGATGCTGCGGGCCTCGGCCTGGCTGGCGGCGGCAGGAGGGAACCTGCGAAATCGTTTTGGAAGTGCAGGCGTCGCGACTTGGATGCAAATACAGTACGCTTCGTTAGTAAGAGTTGTGCACTTCTTAAAGCACTTCTCACAGTGTTGTAAAGCTCTCCTCCCACCTGCTGTCTTTAAATTTGTTACCTACAGATGATCAGCTCACGGGTTGCTCTATAAAGGTAGGTCTCTGACTGATGGGCTTAATTCTATGTGGTGGGATATCCATTTTAACTGCAGTGATGCAATTTAGGTGGTTAATAGTCTATCTGCAGTCATTTAAGCATCAGGGTTTCCACAGGATGTTGGTGGGTCTTTCTGTGTCCTTACAGAGTCGGGACAGGCTCCTGGACACTACCTGAAGCCCAGTGCTTTAACTGCTAGCACACACCCTGTAAAGACACCGATCGCAGCTGCTCGCACACCTCACTGCTCTTTACTGCGAATGGTGGTTCCCTTTTTTTTTAAATAATCTCTTTAAAGAGGTGAAACGTTTTAATGATGTCTCTGTCGTTTTCTAAAGCAGCTTAATACCAGGATCAGACTCCTTGGTGGGGAAGGGGCACCGGAACTGCTCTGTGTAATTGCCTGGCCTTTTCCCCCCTGTTAAGATGTTCATTAATGATGGATTTGTGTAGAGACTGGTGGTTAATTCAACAGCTGCAGTGCAGACCCTGGGGCAGAAATGTGGGGATCACAAAAGAGTGAAGAGTGAGTACTTGGCAAGGTCTCTTATTCCCTCTTCACCTGCATCGCTCTGTGCCAAGCTGGACGTGAAATTTAAAAAAAGATGTAACCGTCCGCTCTTCCCTCCTCTGTTTACACAGTGCTGTTTCATGTTGTGATGTGAACTGTCAACTGGTAACTGGGGAATTTGCAGTTATTTTTGTTGGCGGACCCACAGGTATAAAATCCCAGGAAGACACTGATGGCTCTTCTGACTAAGGCTCTGGAGGTGGGTGGGAGACCTGGCTCTTAGGATAGCCAAGTATTATTTTTTGAAGACTAATACAGATGCCCTCTAGGCATGTTGCCTAACGGCTGCTTTCATTTTCCAAATGGAGATAAGTCTTTAGGTAATCCTCGCTATGTATGGTCTAGTCACTTACTGGTGAAACTTTTGGATAATACACACTAAACAGACGGTTATTTATTACAGCTGGGTCTTTAGAGACTGGAAACAAGCACTCTGGATTTTTAGACTGCTCCTGGTTCCAGCAAACGTAAAGGCACCAGCCTCATCAATTTCGTTTGGGCAAGGTTGTGTTTATGTATTGATATATTGTTATCTGTTTATATTCTAAATAACAGAAAGTTTTCCAAATATTCTGAGCACTGTTATTTCTGACTGTCTTCACTTTGAAATCTTTGTCCTCTTACTGAGGAGGCTGTGTAGAACAACCATTAAAAAAATACATAAATTCCCTTAATAGATTTTGTGAATAACATGTACGTAAGAGAGAAAAGCCCAACTACTCTGGCAGTGACATCAGTATAGCAGAACATTTAAGGATGATTTTGATGTTCATTCTTTTTTTGACTATGAATATATTTTGCGTATCTGTCAAGTTCATTATGAAAATTTAGCAGGACATAAATTCTACTTAATCTAAACTTACACTGTTCCAAAAATAAAATAATACTTTTCAGGGGAAATGTATTTTGTTTAGTTGTTGATCTATTTGTTTGGTGGATTTTTTTCCCCTGCTCAGAATCTTTCCGTGCTGTGGGTTTGTGAAATTTTATGAGCCTGGGTCTAGCCAGACTGGGTAAAATCCTTCAGAAGTAGGTGCTAGAGAGGCTGACAGTTGTAGTGATGTGACCAGTAAGTTAGCAAGTGTGAAGTATTTGCTCATGTACCAGTTTGCCTTTTTTTTTTTTTTTTTTTTAAATATATAAAGCAGTTTATTTTACAGAAGAAGCCTTAGGAAATCACAATAGATCCACTACGTAGTAGTATTTTAGCTCTTCAGTTTAACAGGGGGCAGTTGGCAGGCTTGGCCCTTAGACTGAAGTCTCTTGGTACAGCTCGATATTCACATGCTGAGCAAGAATATTCAAAATTTTAGTGGTAAAATCTGTTTACAAGAAACACAGAAACACCTGCAAGTATTCTAGAGAAGAGACAAACCCTGAAGTTCCAAGGTGTAGAGTACCTGCTGTCTACTGCAAATAATACTCACGTGAGTGGATTTTCCCTGAGGGTAGCTTTTACTATAAATAGGAGCTCTTGGCCATATCGTAGCATCTGGCACTGGTGGCTGCTGGTAACAGGATTGCTCAGCCCATGCTTGGGCTGATACAGTGATTAGGAATATGAGATTTCAGGTATGTTCTTTTCTAGAACTTTAGAATCAAAGTATTCCTATTGTAAAAATATATAAAGCCGTTCACATGCATTATATGCTGTAGGTGTCTATAAGGTATGTACACTTTTAAATAGCAATTAAATAAACGCTGTTCCAAAATGTTCTGATCAATTTCCCTAGTAAAATGGAAACAATCTTACAAAAACTTCCTTAAACTAAGCAGAAGCAGCCACGCATTTCTGCTAGATACTGTATGGACACACGAAGCGTTCCACTGCACGTTTACAGTACTGACTGCCACAGATACTGATTTTGAGCTACTGTTTCTCTTCTGGCTTTCTAGGGGTCTGTTTCAGTGCTTGGGAGAAGAGGGAGCTGCTAAACCACTGATAGCCAGCTTTTTGTTCTCCAGAATGGGCTCAGTAAATTACTGAGAGGTCTCGGGCTTTGTATCTTTGTTGTTAAGATACGTGGGCAGTATTTCCAATGGTAAATACAGCTGTAAGGAGTGCAGCAGAGTTTTTGCAGGAGACTGCGTCCATTGAGATAGTAATTGGGCTTGGAGCCCTGTTCACCTACTGCAGAGGGAGACGGATGGTCCTACAATACTGCATTATGGGACTGGTACATTTTGGGGTTGTATATAGGAGGGAAGCTCAGTGGGTTTTTTTCCATTTTATGTATAGAGTTCAAATATGTGTTCCCTTGTATCTCTAGACATCTTTCCCACCTAGCCGGGGATAAAAGGATTATTAATTAGGAGTTCTTTTGACACTACAGCTCAATAAAGGTTTCAGTGTGTGTCTCTGTTGGGTTTTTTTGGTTTTTTTTTTTAGGTTTTTTTGTTTTGTTTTTTAATCTAGGGAGCTCTAAAGAACCATCTCACCCCGAGGGGCATTCCACCGATGTTTGCAAACTCTGTTTTGCTCTTGTTAAAGCACCTGTTGTAGAGGTACAGCTGTGTGGTAATTGTTCAAGCTTGAAAGAACCCCTTCCAGTTTTGAGTCTCACCAATGGTGTGGAGTATCTTTGGGCACATTCTTCCTTTAGGGGTTTGCTTTGGTTATCTGGGTATTTCTGAGGACAGGCACAGTTTTCCAAGTGGGAAGATACAGGAATAAGTAACTTTAAATGTTCTTTTCTTTATTTATGGAGAAGGCCATTTTCTGTCATCCTGGAAGTGTGCTTTTTTGGGGTCTTTCTGTAATACATGCTGCTCCTTTATTGAGAGAATAGTTTGCCAGGTTCCTGAGATATGAAAGGCCTAAGGCTGGCTGGAAAGTAGTATTTCCTGAGATCTGTCTAGGCATGTATCCCCCATCAGCCCAGACTCTTTCTGTTCTCCATGGCGGTGATTTTAAATGGTATCCTGAGATTTCTTTCCTTTCACATAATTTTTGGCTGTGGGATTCATCAAGGGAATTGCAATAAACCTAGAGTTGGAAATGAGTAGCATGATACAAAGATGCTTCATGAGCCAGCTCTTCTGCAGAGCGATTGTTCTTGCACAGTAAAAATGCTGTATGCTTTCTTACAAAGGCATAATTGCTTCTTGAACCAGGAGCTAATTTCTTGAAATAAACTATGAAGAGACTTGGAGACATTTAATGAGGTGTAGCTGGGGACTTTTAAAAGTGGAGGATGGAGTAAGGTGAAAGTGGAACATGAAAGTTGTCTTTACATTGATTTTTACGGTCAGAGTTTTACCCACCAAACTTCTTGGCAAGCTTTCACATTATTTCTGAAGGTGGCCAGCACTGGTGACATAAATAATTTATTGTATTACAGGGACTGTGTTGTGTTTGTTCCTCCTGTGCTCAGGGCAGGGGTAAGCACCACAGATTGCCATGTTGCTTTCCATTTGTAAGGTGTGGCTCCATGAGATGCCAAAGGAGTTCTGAGCCAGCAGTGGCTGGACTCAGTAGTGTCATCAGATCTGAGAGAGAGCTTAAACACTTAACTGACAAAAATACTGCCAAAATTCTTATTGAATTTACTCTTGCTGAATTATTGCTTCCACAGCAAACGAGTTATCCTACTCCACCCAGTCAAATCAAATTTCTATCCACAGCAGGTAGCTGTGTGTACAGCCTGGCTGGAGCCCAGGGAAGCAAATCTCTTACCAAGCCGTGTCAGTCCTTGTGAGCAATGCAGCTAGCAAATTCATTATCCTAACAGCACTGCACAAGGCTTTTTAAAACTGTTCCTCAACAGTGGTGTCAACGTGTCAAGCCAGTCTGACCAAAACGTGCTATTAATGAAATAGTGTGTTTTGATATTTGTTCACTTCTGGCATTCTGCAAGTCTTTCACCAGTAGCTGTAAAACTCCTGGCATTTCACCGCTTCAAAGTCTACCTTCAAAAAGAACTTTAGCTGGACTTCATTTTGTAATGGCTCTAGCTTTTCATCTTTTCCCCTTTTTCTCATGAATTTAAAAAGCTTTTGTCCCATAATTTTTAAAACTATTCAAATTCTTAAACATCCAAAATGTTCTTGTGTTTTTATTAAGATCACTTCTGCCCTTTAATGTCCCTTAGGTTTTATTTTTTATAAAAGAAGTCCATCTCTTTTGTAATATCTCTTGGAAGAGTTTTTGGCTTTTTAGTTGCATTCATTGGTTCGAATGTAGCAAGTTTTAATAAATATTTCACTTTGATTTATGCACGGTTTTCTCTATCGCTGTGATGACTTTGGCTTGTATTTTGAAATATATTGCTGTTTTCTAAAGTACTTCTTTTTGCCAGATTCTGTTTTGCATTTCCTGTCATCTGAGCTTTTATGTACCTTCCAGTGCTTTAGGTCAGCTTTCGTCTTGGAAGCAGAGATGTACAAATTAATAGGTTCCAGTAAGCACCTCTGGAGCACAGAGAAAGTTTTGACAATTTCTGCTGCAGGGGCCGCTCTCCAAGCCCTCCTTGACACCACTACTCTGTAGGTCTCCCAAGTGCTTCTTCAGGTAGGCATGTGTTGCTGCTAGAAGATCCAGCATGTCGTTGAATATTATGTGCTAGCTGTGAATAAGGCAGTGCTGCAAGCTGGGTCTGTGCAATGGCTGAAGGAGCTGCACATCAGAGGGTTGGCGGTCCAGCCAGGGGTTGTTACTTACTCGTATTGTCTTTACATCCAAAGGGATTAACTTGGATCATTGCCCCCATCATGCTAGGTGCATGCGAATGCAAGGAGTGACCAAATAATTTGAAAACTGTTGGGGTGCTTGTGCCTACCTGACTTTGTGCCTTGGAAAATTTTCCTTTGCCCTGGTGGGAACGCACCCTGCCTAGCCCTTGCTTTGCTTTAGCTTCTTCCTGTTGCTTGTAGAACAGAGAACATGAACAGTGGAGTGGAAAAGCCCTCTGCTCATTTTTTCTCTTTTTTGGAAGGAGATAAAGATACAAAATGAGCTAACTCACAGGTTAAGGGTCACCCTTACTGCCTTTCATATTGGCATGTCCGATGGTGGTTGGGATCTTGCAGTGACTTGAGAACTTGGTACCACAAGGTCACGCTGCCCTTAGTGGACATCACAAGGTCGGCGCTGTCAGTGCGTGCGCTCGGCTTCCTCCCAGCCTGCTGCATCGCTTCCTCCCCTTGGGATGGCACGGGTTGTCTGAGCATGGCCTGCGGTCTCTTGCCTTGCTAAGCTGCCCTTGGGACAGTCACTTTCTTGGTTCCCCTTCCAGCATTTCGTCTTCTTCCTCTGAGTTAGAAACTGGAGGAGAAGCTGGAGTGAGTGAATCGTGTGGTGCCTTTTTACCACTGGGATCTCTGGTGGTTAGGCCTTCAGGCCATGGTGCTGGTTTGGATCTTGCCAGGTGACCAGGTGAATCCTTTGATTTTACTTTGAGTTTTTGTTGGATTTCTGATTGTACGTGCCAGGCAAGAGAATGTGGCGGTTTTCCCTCTGGAAGGCACGGGTGTCTGCCGTCCTCTTCCCCATGGGTTTGACCCAATGTGGCTGAGACAGACCCTGCTGCCATGCTTGTTCTGTGGAGACAGGCTGAGCTGGCCCATCGTCTCCACTGTGGGAGAAAGAGTATGCTGACTTCTTGCCATGGTTTCTGTGTGTATGTGTAGGCATACTAGAGTGCAAATGCTTCTTTACACTTGGGTTATGCTGGTAAGTGTTGCAAGAAGGTGTTTCTGCCAACTTAAGGGTTCTGGTTTTTCCCCTCCTTCTCCAGGTGAGGTCATTAGGGGTATGAAGATGTGCCAAGAGCATGGGCTGTCTGTACCTGTTTGTCCACTGTGAGGGCTTCTTTTTCTGAAACAATTCCACCGTTCATTTTCTGGTGACTGAAGGTGTGTTTACATGTCTCATGTTGTAAACCTTGCTCTGTTGGGATGATCAGCTCCTCTGGTTGACTGATGCATTGTCCTTCTTGTGTTTTCAAAGGGCTTTATCCCTTGCTGTGTGTACGCTTCTGAGTTAGCGTATGCTCATGGTGGCAGCTTGGATGAATTCAGACTTCTGTTCTGGAATAAACTGGTCCAGTGTGACTTCGAGCCTGAAACTTGTGTTGTAATTTTGGCTGAGTGCTGGAGGTGACCACTTTAGAAGCGCGTTTTACGAGTGGAAAGTAACGCACACGGTGGTTTCATGCTCAGAGGCTGTGTTCCCTCCTATTGCTACATCTGGAGCAGAATGTCTGCAAGATCACATGTTCGTGAGTAACGTTAGGAAAAATGCAGAGCCGAGCTGCACCAGCGAATCCACAGCGTGGTTGTGCTGGGCTTCCAGAATCGGCCAAAAGCAGAATTTGTCTCCGAGGACTTGAAAAATTTTGCATTGTGGTATAGATAGAGAACCTTAATCTATAAAATATCTGCTGGAGGGGAAAAAAGTTATGCCCATTAAAAACAGGAAGTCGTTTTATTAATCTGTAAATGACTTGCTAATGCACCAGCTGCTCCACCTTACACTGAATGGTAACAGAACTAATATATGGGAAATATTTCTTTGGAAAAACTCATTTACACAAAATACACATGTGATTCTGCTGTGCCTAAGGAATGTGACCATAATGATTACATTCAAAAGGGGCAGTTCTGTCTGCAGGATTAATCATGTATTATTTCTAAAAATACATACCCAAATGTGTTCTGCTCTGTAGAAGTGTGAACAGTCATTATGTAGTCTTTGTATCAAAAAGGATTTATTTATTTTTACAACAATGTGTTGTGCAGTTGCTTAGTGCTCAACTGAAGCTTTTAATTGAGGTAATTCTGCACATTTGCGTAAGACGTACGATCTTTTTCTTTTCTGAAACCAATAGCTTCTGTAGATACTATTATTCAGAATACAATACACTGCAGAGAAACTTGTTCAAACATGTGAATTGCACCACAAAATACTACACAAACTACATATAGAATATTAACAGTGCATGCACATAGCACGCATCCGCGAGTACGATGTATTTGTACAAAGTTTTCTGTCTTTTCTGAAGAAGTAATTTGATAGCCTTTATCAAGTGATTAAACTTTTGGACTTAAGTAGTTTGACTAATGTAAAAGCTCTTTATTTTAAGCAGTCTTGCCTGATAGTTTTGTGGTGATAATGTAGCTTTTATGTATTATCTGTCTTTGAAACTATGGCCTTGAAAGAAACCCCCATTTTATATAGGTAGAGGACTCTCTGAGTGATGCCAGTGTCACTTAATAACAAGTTTGGCTGTAGATACCCCCTGACCGCTTCAGCCTGAACAAGTGAACAACCCAGCAATACTCTGTGAGCGGTTGTCATGTGAGTGCAGACCTAGGAGGCATCCTTTGCTGAAAGCAGCAATCTTCAAGCATGGAAATGATCTATTACACATCACTGAGCCTGCTCTGTTTCTCCAGGATGTTTCCACAACATCGTCAGCAGCGATTTTGGCCTAAAATGAGTAAAATACATCACAGAAACAATCATATTTCCTTTAATATAGGTACTGTTCGTGCCCATGGGATTTGATACTCATCCAGATGTGCTTGTGCCTCCATTAGCAAATGTCTTCCCCTTGCTTCAGCCAAAATGTCAACAGAACATTAAACTTCTAACAGTACCACAAATCCTCTACCATTTCAGTTTGTGTGATATATAACTGGGAGGAAACAGGAGCCAAATTACAGTTCTCTGCCATCTGTTTTAGTTGATAAATGAAGAAGCTTTGAGCTTAGTTCAGCCCTGACTTTAGGTCCTGGCATTGTGCCTGCTTTAAGCCAGAGCAGTGTCTTCACCCCAGTTTCTGTGTCATTTTCCACTTCAAGAGAGCCCATTGAAGCAGTTTCTTTGCTATATGCTTTCTTTGTTTTTATTTTAGCCTTGGTACCTATGGAAATGGTGGCTCATGCAGTGCTGCGCTCAGTCTCGCGCTCCCCTCTTAGTAATTTCAACACCTTTTGATTGACTTCAGTTGTGTGTGGTGGAGAATGCGAGAGCAGAAGTCTGAGCGAGCTGAGTTTCTGTAACTTTAGTGAAAAACCTGCACATGCTGTTGGGTGCCTCCTGCCCATTACTACCCGTGAAGCTCTGAGTGGGCTACACCTCGTCATGTTGCTCTTTCCAGTAGGCATGTCGGAGGAGACATGGGGACAGCTGGAGTATGGGCATATTGGAAGAAGGCAGCAGACCTGTGGCTTCATAGTTTGCTCAGGAAACAGCTATAGTGTGACCACAAAAAGGCCAGTCCCACACTACCGTGAATACCAGAACATTGTTTGCTGATTATTCTGCTTTCTAGCTAGCACTGAAATACACACCATCTACTGTGTACCTGCATTTCTCTTGCCTTGTGCATTCCTTGCACTGTGTTGTCCCAAGGTAAAAACAGACCTTCAAAGACTGTGGACTCGCCACTTACTTTGCTGTGTTTTGGGGTAATTATGAAAGAGGACAGTAAGTCAGAAGGAAGCACGTGTGAGCAGTTAGCTGAGAAATGAACTATCAAACAGGAATGAGATTTTTTGTCGGGGTTTTTTTGCCCCCCCCTGCCCAAGACCTACCTAGAAAATGTTCTTGCCATTTGGAGAGTTGGCTGAATGGTTTGTTTACACCTTTTGGTGACACTTGGTACCAGAAATTGGTAGAAAAATGATGTTAGTTCAGATGTTAACGAAAAATAGGTGCAGATGATAAGCTTTGTGGTTGTGTGCTCAGGGAACACAGGCTGCAAAGCATGGTCTGCAGAACATGCACACTCCTTCTCAGAAGCTTGTCCTAGTTGAATTATATTATCTGAACATCTGAGAAGCTGTTAAGGAAGAAGTCTGCCAGAATTTTCTTGTTCCTACAGGAAAAATAACAGTATTACCCCTTAAGACAGAGTTAAAGAAATCCCTCAAATGTTAGGACAGCGAACTGGCTTACAGTGCTAACTGTGTTTCTATTTAAAGGCAGCCCAAACTCTGACATATAACTTAAATAGTCAGACAGAAAAAGGTGGTTGGCTTTTTTCAGTACTTAAACATATTTCAGCTGCTGTGAGTTACTGGAAATCACTCTACTTTCTGAGTAGAAAAGGAAATTGTTCTACTGACAGCATGGAGGGCTGAGAAGCTGTGAAAATAAGCATGTTGCTTTCTTAACTACATGCATTTTCTAGTCATACAAAAGATGCTAATCATGAACTCATGACCTCTTTTTTTCCAAAACAGACATAATTAAAAAGTATAGAATGGAAAAAAAAAATCAAAGCAACTTAAATTCTTATGAGACTAACAGAATTATATCTTTACATAAATAACAATGTTTATCAAACTTTATTTTTCAGATAAGCAAAAATATCACTTTGATATGACTGATTTAATTTACTTGCTTTAAATTCTAGTGGGTTTTTTTCATAGTACCTTCTGTGCAGTTATCTTCAAGTGAATTATTTTGGTTATTCTGAAAATGTATCTATTTTTAAAACGTGTTATCAGATTTTCAGTTGAAGAATGCTCACAACTAGCAGATAGCGTGTGTTTGTGTGTTCTGTAAGACTTCTTTTCACATTGGGGTTAGAAGGTAAGACACTGGGTATTAGGTTTTTTGTTTGCTTGGGCTTTGGTTTTGGGTTTTTTTGGTGCTGTCCTCCAGCCTCATCCCGTCCCCACCCCATCCCATCCCCCCTGTCCCCCGGATTGGTATATATTCACTTAAAGACTCATCTTTTCTCTTAGTAGCTAGCAAGCTAGCAGGACAAATCAGCTAAATTACACTCAGGAGATTACATTAGTCTATACCTACGCTGGAGAAAAAAACATGCAAGATGACGTAAAATTCACTAATGGCAGTTGTTCTCGGTTGTATGGGTAGAGAAACAGAGGAAAATAAAATGGTACAGGGAGCAGGGAGTTCGACAAGAGATTGTTTCAGTATAAAATTCAAAACAAAAGAAGAGAAACTTAGAAACGAAGGCAAATGCAAAATGGCCCAGTCCTATAAAGTTCCCAGCGTAACTCAGTGGGGTTTGAAGGCTTTCAGTGCTGCAGCCTTGAGCTTTGTTGAAGGATATTTATGCTGGAAGGAAAGGGATCCTAAGAGCAAGAAAGATCCTACTCTCAGTTCTCTGTCTCCCGTGTGTGTGCGTGTGTGTGTGTGTGTGTATGTGTATTTCAAAATACACCTAGGTGGTTTCATTTGCTGTCACGGCTCTGAGTGTATGTGCACCTCAGTCATCAGAAGAGCATGAAGCAGAAGCCTGCCTACCTTGTTCAGCAGAGTGCTTGGCTGTTGTCTTTGTAGTAAGGTCTTTTGTGTTCTCCCCCAGCAGTGAGATAGCTAAATTCAGCATATGCGTACACTGTGTAGACAGGCCTAAATTGTTTTAATATAATGCTGGACAGACTTGTTTGCTTCTTAGACCAGAACCATAGTTCTAAAACTTTTGTGTTAGGATTTAGGGGGGTAATAGGTGCTGTATAAATATAAGCTCAGATATTGGCAACAGAAGAGATGGAGAGACTTTTGAAAACTGTAATCTTTATTTTCTTTCACTTGTGGACAAGAAATAGGTTGTTCCCTGCGTTTGTCAGTACAGTGCATGCAGCCCTAGAGCAGCTGGAGACCACTGCCTGTGTGTCTGCTGCTGGAGAGAAGGGCTGGTGGGTAGTCTGCCTGCACCTTCTGCGTAGCTGCAGCAAAGCAGAGGGGAGGGGGGTGCCATGGGCTTTTATCTGGAAGGTATGACATGAGTGATGACAGCTGCTAAATACAAAAAAATAAAAGGCTGGAGATGCTGGGTGTGAAGTGAGTGTAATGAGTATAAAGTGGTAGCATTTTGGAGGTGTCCTGTGTTCAGAAAGATTCAAAGATACGTGTGCAGGTGTAGTTGGAGGCAGTTGGGTGGTGCTGCTGTGACTTAATGCATACATTTAATGGGATTGTTTCTGCTTGGTTGGTATTCCATGCTCCTTGTAATGTTCTCCATCATCATCACCGTCCCTGTCGTTTGGTGCTCTCCTTTGGAAACTAGTGTTAAACACATGTGCACACACACAGAGGAGGAAAAGAGTTAAAGCCTCACTCCCTTTCCATTCCATTTTTCTGTTCTCTTCTTAGTTTTGTCCTGTCTGAGACCTACAGTGCTGCCTCTCCTCTGTGAAGGTTTCCCCTGGGTGCTGTACTGTCCCCTCCTCCTCCTGCCAGAAGCAGTAGGGTGCATCCTGTTTGGGGTTACTGCTGTGTCACTTCAGATGACATGCACTAACATGAGAAGGGGAAAGGGAAATGAAGAGCCAAGAGAGCGATTAATTTGCCAGCAGCTCCTTTCAAAAAAAAAAAAAAAAAAAAAAAAAAATCCAACAAAACAACCCAGTCCAAAATGTCCGGGTGGCATAGCTGTCCAGCATGTGAGCCCTTCTTTCCTCTTGATGCAGCAGAATAAATGGCTTCATGTGGCACTGTTACTGGTTCACAGCAGGATACCTGCAGCACTAGGGTTCTTTGAGTTCCCACATCTTACAGATGCTTGTGTGGACAGACTGAATAGGGAGAAAAAAGATGAGGCAAGAAAATACTTTTGAATGAGAAAGCAAAGCTGAGTGCCACTCCATGGGAATGAGAGGAAACAATAAATGGGGGTTTTTTTGTTCTTGTTAGACTGCGGTATGTGAACTACAGAAGATACAAGAGCTGACGCTGAGCTGATAGGAGCTGGTCGGAAAACGGCTCATTCTGCTGTAACCCCAGGAGAGACCCTCTTAGGAGACAGGCAGGAGTTGCCCCAGCCACATCTGTTGGCAAGCTGTGTTGGCTGGGAGTGTCTGGAGCTACACTCTCATCAAATCCATTACCACCGGCAAAAAGGGGTTTATTGAACATACACTAAAAATATATATATATATATATCTTGATTAAGTACAACCTCTCCCAGTGGAACAATGTAGGTTTTATCAAGTGTTTCTGTTGATTCTGTGAGCTGTGAGGCAGAGCTGGTTTGGACTGTGTGTTTCAGCTCAATCCTGCGATAAGGAAGGTGTGTGTATGTGTGGAGTGAAAAGTTTCAGTGCTGATTCCTAGGGGCGACATGCTGAGCTGAATCTGCAATTTCTTTGTCGCAGACCAAGATTTTAGCAGTAAGAAAAGCTATGTGGACGCATAGCGACTGTTTTCAGCTGATGCTCAGAGCTTGCGTGTATCTGTCTTGTGTAGTTCTTAGTGAGACTTGACCAGTTCAGCTGTTCTGCAGTAGAAAATCCCTCTGGACGGATAGTCATGTTGAAAAACTTATTTTGTTTAATCATGATAGGGCGGTGGCCTGGCCTACACTGTATTTTCCATTCCTGCCATTCTTAGAAACCCAAGGCTGTGAGCATGTAGTGACACTTAGAAAACCAAAGGGGACAGCAGGAAATCTGAGTGCAGAGTTCAGTATGGCGGTGAGCAAAGCGCTGTATTGCAAACCCAGCAGAGCGCTTTGTTAAGCTTCGTTTAAAGTTTGAGCAACTTCCTTAAAATCAGAGGGACCGCTAGCTGTCTGACAGATAAAAGCATGCACAAGTGCTCTTTTGCTTTGGGCAACCAAAGTATTCAGGACCTCAGAGTTGTAGTGTGTTTGTTAGGTGCCAGGCTGTTCCGTGATTCTGGCAATCTGTATTTTTTTGCAGATATTAAATGAAGTTGTACGGCCATGTGGCTTGTTCAAGCATCTGATTTGTATTTGTCCTCATGTCCTTACAAGTTACATAAAAGTGAAGTCAAGCAATGTTTTTAGTGTCTGCTCTATATAGATCTACCTGAAATAGTTTCAGGTCACCTTTGCATGCTTAATTTGGAAAATGATTGAGCAGCATGACTCTTGCCTTGGAGAATTGAGCTGTCTAGGCTCCTCACCGTAGTCTTGGGGCTCTTGCAATATCTGCACAAATCAACATCTCATCCTCTCTGCAAATTAAGTAGGGGCCCGTTCAACTTGTGGAGCCAGTAAGGGGGGGATGTTCAGTCCACGGGTTGGAGCCAAGTTAGAAAAGTCTTCCCTCCTGGAAAAGCAGCTGTAGGATAGATCCAGTCCACCTAGATACTCATTAATGTTATGTGGCGGCTCTATGAGAGCATTCCTAATTGTTTCTGGTTCAGAGCCTGGCGGTAGTCTTGAAATGCAGTGAACTTCCTGGTTAAGTAGTTTTGAGGGTTAACTAAGGGGATTGGTTAAAGGCCCCTAGGCACAGAGCTGTCATGAAGCTCTCTGTGCAGAAAGGTTGCAGAATTGGGCCAGGCATCACATTGGAGGTGTTGATGGATGCTTAGATTCAAGTGACAAACACCGTGGTGTCAGACAGTTGTTGATTCATGGGGAGTATCTATCATTAGCACTCATGGGGTATTGGTGTAAATGAGCATCAGGTATGGATAGGCCAGACTGGGATTTCATTTCATAGATATTAATTTGTTATACTTGTTTACACAATCATCCTCTGTCTTTAGTTTGCAGTTGTTCCTGTGTAACTGAGATGAGTTTTTGGTGAAATCTGAGGGGGGAATAAGACTGAGTCAGCACTCTGCTTAAGCCATGTGCTTTACTTTAAGTATGTAAGTAGTTTCATTGCTCCCAACGAAACTGCTCATGTGCTTAGCATTAGGCATGTGTTTTAAATAAGTTGCTGATCCAGAGTCTGGGGTGGGTTTTTTTTTTTGTTTTTGAGTAAAATCTACACAAATGTGGAGAGGAAGACTACAAACACGCAATGTTTAAAATGCTACAAATCAAAGGTTTAAGGTAGTATTCTTCAGGAAAAAAGCTTTTGGCATTTAATGCATTTTAGTGACACACTGAGCTTAAATGTCACCTTCATTGGAAAAATGATCATCATCTGTTAGCGTGACTGTCTTGATAAATGACCTGGCAACATAGCAAGCTAAAGTTCACTGTAGTCCTCTACAACACCAGGCTTCGGACTGAAAGTGGCATTTTGGCATTAGCCCTACGTCAAACCTCAGTTGAACTGAGGACTTATAAATAATTGTCCGCCAGCTTTTCCTATTACAAATATACACAGTTTGTGAAATTGGTTTACCATGTGTTGAAAATTTCTTTGATATTTTTAAAAGCATGTTGCTATGGCAACTGGACCCCATAACAGAAAAGCTTTTTGGTTATAAGGCTAAGAAATTCACTTAACAACGAGGAATAAAGCCATAGCAAGATAGCTTGTATTCTTTTTTCCAAAAGCAAACAAACAAACCCCAGAAGAAAGCCTGGTATCCTGAAGCAGCTTGGACCTGGATTACCAGATGGAAGGGCACACCCTGCTCGCAGGGCTTCAGAGCTCACGCTGTGAATGCTCAAGCTGGTCTCCGCTCTTACAGCAGAGAATAATCAGGGAGTTCACAAGCATCTTGCTCCAAAATAATTCATGTGTTTTTTTTTTTTTTTTTTTTTTTTTCATGTGGAAAGGTTGAAGTGATTTGATGGCTTGGCTTATGGGCAAGGAAACATGAGTTTTGCTTCTCAGAACTGGATGTCCCCTTTGTGCTTTGCTAATACAGAAACTGGCAGAACAGGCATTACTTTTACTTTGACGTTAGGGCTTGCAGCCCTGTTTCCTTGTGTCTCATGACTGAGTGAATCAACACCTAATTAAACAGTCACATGAGGGACAGAGTAAAATGCTGCTCAGGCACTGATCATTGTGAATCTTTGGAGAGTAACTACTTACATCTGTCTTCCTCCTTCTCCAAGGAAACCTGAACAGCTGCAGCTTTGCCTTTTTTTTTTTTTTTTTTTTTTTTCCCTCCAAGGGAAAAAATCATGTAAACCTCGGCTAAAGCAGTGCTGTCTTTGCAGATAAATGAGACCTGGGGTAGGGAGAAGGGAAGACTTGGAAGTGCTTGACAAAATCTTGAGAAAGTGGCATGATTTGAGTTTGTGCTGGGGATGACTTAGCTGAAAGCTTGAAGGTGTGTAGTTCTTGTGTGTTTGACACTCCTGGAAATTTAACTGAAAATGTGAATGTTGGGCAAGGAAGTTCTGAGTGGTCTGGGGACATTCTTGGTATTTTTAGTTTTAGTTGTAATTGTTTCGCTTGCAGCATGTTATGAAAGGTCCGTAACAATTGCTTTCCATCTCTTGAGTGGCAAATACTTGTGTGGAGATTTATTGGGCTCTCAATTATCACTCAGTCACAAGTGCAGCCACCTTAATCAATTACACGGACGTGGCCTACAGCCAAGGAATGCTCAAATCCCCACACTGCCTGCTTGCGCTGTATGACTTCCACCACCAAGGCAATATTTTTTCCCCTCATAAAACTCACAAACAAGTATTACAGGATGTTTTAATCAGCATAAGCAGATGGCTACCTCCACCCTGACACGGTGGTGGGCTCCCAGGTAGCACATGGGATGCGCTGGGCTGTGCAGCAGATGCCTGGATCTATAGCGGGCAGTTTTATTGCTGTCGTACCCTGGCATTGGAGGTAGCAGTGGTTTGAGTACTCCATGATGCGGTATTTCCAGGCAAGAAGATACCAATGTGGGATCATTCTGGCCTGCCTGCTGCAAGGTCAGTGGGTTTCAGGGCTGTGCTGAGCCCAGGAGAAAGCAGGGTCTGGGCAGCTGCCCCGGCAGCGTCCGGCTGCCTCCCGGGGCCCTGGGCACAGCATCACCCAGCCCCGTTTGCCCATCCCGGCACAGCTCACAGGTTAAAAAGCATGACAAAAAATTACAGCTGTTTACATTCTAGTCTTTTAGCTTTTAAAAAGTTATTTATTTCTTGATATATCTATCTGATAAAAGAATAAATGCTTATTTAGATGTGTTTGCTTGGTGCAGAAATCACATGCCATGTCAGGTGTAGCTAGAGTACACTAACAATTTGTTTATGGACCTTGTAGCTCTTTTTTTTTTTTAATTTCTCCTGAAGTAATGTATTGAGAATCTCCGTTTCCACTTGTGTGGAAAGAAAACTGCCATAGTTCTTACAGTTGCTGGGAAGGGCACAAAAATAAAAGCCTTAAAGACTCTTTAGGCTGAAGATAAATACAGCAAATACAACGTTTGCCTATTAAAAAAATAAAAATGTTAGGATTCCTCAACCGAAGTACTCTTGTTATATCAGGAGTCATTCAAGGATTTCTCACTATTATTAATATTATAGTCAATAGCAATAGAGTGGAGCTATAGCAATCCCTGTAAGATGTCTTCATTTTCATGGCAACAGAGTTCTTGGCAGTCAACCTTGACTCTAATGTATCTTTTCTCTTCATTGTCATCTATTAATATCCGTGATCTCCAAAATAAAAAGCATCAATTCACCATGAAGTTACCTAAGCAAACTTTGCAGTTGATAAGCTCGTGAGCTTGTTTTTGCTCTGTCTAGCACTGTGAAACAGTCACTTTTTTATCATATCAGTAACGCTCAACAGTGGTAACAGATGTAACAGAGATGCTGGCTGTCATAGGCAAAATTTGCTTTATTGTACTCCGGAAACTCTCACGTTTCAGGCAAAGATAGATGCTGCATGTCACGCAGTGTCATATTGTCATTCACACTTTGAAGAGGGGATGGAAAACAGAAGTTAGTTTTATGTGTGGATTTAAAGACTGAAGAACCTATCTAGGCATCACCAGAGTTACACAGCATAAAGGAGGGGGAAAAAGACCTCCCCCCTGCCAACCCTCTTCTGCTACACTAGATAATTCTGTGTGATTTTAGAAAATTCTTTATTTCCAACAACTGTTAGTGTGTATCGAAAGCAATGTGTATTGGAAATTTTTTTCTCCCCAACTTTTCATTAAAGACACACAATACGGAACTATTTACACTTTAATAGCTACAGCAGAAGATTATTCTGCTCTGCACGCATGAGAGTGCACAATAAAATAACTGTTCGGCAGGGGGAAAATGCCCTGTTGTCTCGCAGTACCAGTTGGTATTACGGAGGTTTGTTCGGTGTCTTATTTATAGTAGATTGCAATTGGAAATGTGATTCAAAACAAACACCAATGTTCCAGTAGCTTAACCATGCATCAGATTTTTACTTTGATAGTTGTTTTTATTTTAAGACTCTTTTTATCATGACTTGAAAAACTACAACAGTGAAGGGACAGTCAATTTGTTGAGGTCTCAGCATCCACATTTTAAAAAGAAAGATAATGTTCTATGTTGTACCCTTCAGGAATGCTCCCAGGCAGAGTTGTATTTATGCTGATGCTCCTTTACACCATGGATGGAGACGGTTTATTCCAGTCATGAGACCTCTTGCTGCTAGTTAGAATCCAGTGTATGGAGAGTTTATAAACTGGTTCTCAGATATTTTTTTTTTTTTATTGCATCTCAAAAGCACTTTTTTCAGTATTAAAAATCTGGTTTCCTTTAAAGAAATTGGGGCCTAGATTTTGAAAAACCTGCGGACTGCTTGCAGTGATCTTTCTCACAGTTTTGGCTCCTGCTGACCTTTGGCTGGGTTTATGTCTGTGTGTGCATATCTATGGTGCGTGCAGTTATGTGTATGTGCTCCAGTTGTATACTGTGGGTTTAGGTTTATGCTTTAATACTGTCCACTCTTCCTCTCCAGCAGTGAGGAATTCAGTGGAATTTTTTTTGCAGGGATACAAAAATGCACAGAAAGCACATTTTTTTAAGAGTCTGGCTCAGTGGTTGATCCTACTAAGGTGAGTATTTTGTAAAGAAATGGTATCCAACTCTTTCTAGTCAGATTTCAAATAAAATCCTAATTGGTTTTCTCTCTTTTTGTCTAATGTGGCTTCCAGCTCCTACCTTCGTGCATTACTAAGCAATAAACATTTCTTGGCTTGCTCGCCAGTTCTTTGTTGTGTGCATTTACAACATGTGTGAGGGAAACCTTCTTTCAGGAGAAAGACTGAAAAAACTTGTTAAGGCAGTGGAGACCAAGAATGAATCACTTCATTACTTTTTTAGCCTGTGGTTGGAACAAACTCTGTTGTCTGCTTGGTTTAAAATCAGATGATTTATACCCAATAAGGTGCATGTGAGCTTTTGCAGTAGCTTTAAATGTTTTCAGAAGTGCCCTCGGATTAAAATTAAGAAAGTAACTCTTTTTTGGTGCTGTTTTGTTTCGAGGATTTTTTTTTTTTTTTGGCTTAAGTATGTTTAAGAAGGAGCCAGAGCCCCAGTCTGACATCTGGATCTGCACAGAATCCATTGGGCTCCGAGGTGCTTCATCCTCAGGGCTGTTTGATGGGCTGAACACTGTCACTCACACCTTTCCCATCTGCGATCAGGTGGATGTGCACGGATACTGGAGTGCCCTCCCAGGATCTCTGGAAGGTGATGGGCTAAGGCAGGAGCTTTTGATCACTTCATTTTTTGAACTTGTTAAGTGTCTTTCTGAAGCTAGGCAGTAGTATCAGCTTTGTTTTCCGAGGTCAGATTTACACACACACACACACACACAAAAGCCTGCACCCTTTCAAAGAGATGGAGAGTATCATATTCCCTGCCAAAGCCAAATACTGCCTAGGTGGTAAATGAGGGACTCTTTTTTGGGGGATGGGGAGCAGGGAAAGGCAGCCTTTCTGGAGATACCTTTCAGTGATCGATGCTGTAGGCCTGTGCAAAACATGTAAAGCTTTCACGGCGTAGGTGAAAACAAGTTACTGTATCTGGAATATAACCAATATTGTAATTATAGCTTTTTACTAATCAATGGCCCATTTTGGGTTTTATTTTTATTACACACACACCCCCACCCCACCCCCGAAACAGCACAGATAAGCAGCGAGGAGTGGCCGAGGGGCTACGCCATGCCCCTCTGCGCTGCAAGATGCTGTCAGTCAAGCAGGGTGGGTTACGGTTCTGCACACCCGCCTTGCGTTCCCCCTTCCCCACGTAGCCTGAACCTTCTCTGAGCTGGGCTTTGTGTCTGCATTTGGCAGCCAGTACGTTTGGATTTGAGTGCAGACTTGAACGTAGGTTTAAAATACCATAGGTACATACTGGTGTGACCAGAAAATCTCTCTGTCCCCAGAAAATTAGAATTAGACGTTGTTTTAGAAAACTTACCTCCTCTGTTCCAGCTCAGTAAATAGAACGTTCACTGTGCCTGGATAGACACCTAGGAAAGAGCATGGTGCATGTTTAATTTTAAAGAGGCTGGAGTATTTTCTTGGGTATGGGGATGGTGACAGGGTGCATGAACCGACACTGAGTATCTGAAGGCCTTCCTCAAGCAATAAATATTTACTGATCTGGCTAAAGCACTGTTTACTCTCTGTACACTTTGAGTCTGTCTTTGTTTGAAGAGAAATTCCTTACAATATTTTTCCTGGTCAGTTGTTGGATGGAGGCTGGGTCTGCTTTCAAAGCACTTGTCTTTAGTACGCATCAGGTTACCCTGAGGTAAAATGGAAACCTTAGATGTTACTCCTGTAAATAAATGTTTACATAATGCATTGCACTGAACTTCTCACCATTGCATGTCTAAGAAAAAAGGTCACTTTTGACATCAGTAACCTTTAGAGAGCGATGCGTTTGCCACACAGGTAAAGTAATTTACTGTGCACAGCACATTCCTTTCACTAGATCGGGAAGGTAGGAGGTCAAATGTTATTGCTTACAACTCCCAAGGCTCAGCATTTTAAGCTTAAAAGGCAAGATATGGTTTAAAGGCATGGGTCCTGTAAAATGGCACATGCCCCATTTTGTTCATGTGAGTATTTGCATTGAATTCCCTGGCACTAGTCACATACGAAAAGACAAGTCTGTAATACATGTCTTTGCGGGCCCAGGGCCTCAACTTTTCATTTCTAAATAAGAAACTTCCTGTAAAACATTCCTGGTCACCAAAGATAACAGTTTTGGATTTGGAACCAAGTAAGTATCTATCTCTCAGTTTTACTGCTTTTGTGTCAAAAAACTTGCCCAGCATCTTCCTATAATTAAGTAGCAAAACTGCTGTTGTGTCATATTTATTGTTGTGTCAATAGATTAAGGATTTCTCCCTGAACTGAGTCCAGGAGACGTGTAGCAGAAGAGGGAGCTCAGTGTTCTCCGGTGGAATCCATCCCAGAGGGCAAAACATCATCTGGGCTGTTGGGATTGTTGCGTTTTGGGGCCAGAGCCCACGAATGAGTGCATCAGCTCACCCACTCTGTGATACAGGGGAATCATCGATAGCCCTAAACTTTGTGTTGTGGGATGTAGTGGAACAGGAGATTCTGATGATAAATGAATTTTTGCTTCCTTTGTATTTGAAATATTGGCAAAACCTGTAGGTTTTCAGATGCTGGAAAAAAAAAAATTGAAGTAGGATCTATGATGCTACAGTCTCCTGCCTTTACATATTTCTTGAGTTTTGTCCAAAGATAATACAGAATTAATAGTATGAATGATTAGCCCCACATACGCCTGTGACAAGACTTGATGGCTTTTAATGTGCATTGCTTTTTTGGATGCCCGGTTCCTTCTTCACTTCCCTTTTCATCTCACTCATTCCTCCCCCACAATTTAGAGAAAAAAGTTCCTTAAATAGCAAGCTCTTTGCTTTTGTGATGTACCGGGCAGCCTTCCTAGCATGGCCTGGATTACCACAAGAGCAATCATGAAACCTTGTTTACAGCTACCAGGTCGGTCAGGATTTCTTTGGACGTTATTTCACATCTTTCCCCACCCTGCTCCCCCCGCTAAAAAATCCCGATATATTGCTATCCAGTTGCCTCGCACGTTCCTGATGCTTCACTTGTAATATTAATGAGCCCTTACAGGGCATACAGTGCTGTCTTTGTTCTTATAGGAGCCGGTGGGGAGGGGGAGTGGGTGCTGCTGCGATAACGGCGCAGGGCTGGCTTTACTTAGCCTGCAAACACGCTGAATTGCTGAGAGGCAGCCATGCAAAGGCAGGCAGCGAACAGGGGTGGCTGTAGGGCACCTCTTCCCCCTCCCCAGCACCCATGCAGACAAGACCCCCTGTAGTTAAATCATTTAAAGGCCTTTATTCTAACGGTGAAATGGTGCGCAGGGGTCGGCGGCGGCGCTGGGATTGGTGGCGGCGGATGGCGGCTCCAGGTGGCACGCGCTGACAGCTGGGTCACATGATGGCTGTCAGCGCTCGCCTTTCCACCCCTCTGCCTCCGCTCTCCCGGGCTCCAGCACAAGCATCCCGTCGCTTCCAGGAATGTAAAGGCTGGGGGTGCAGTCTGGAAGGAGGCCGCGTTGCTTTGCCCCCCCCTCCCCTTTCTTGTCCCAGCAGGCTGAATTCCCGATGGTCGCGGCTCGTGGAGGTGCAGGACGGCAGCCACAGTTGCCAGGGGACTTGGGTCATGAGACTCAACTCCGATCCGCTCGCTAGAGGAGGAGGATAGATGGGAGTGACATGTACGCTCCGGCGACTGCCAAAGTAGCACTTAGCTTTCCGATGAATTAGATTGATCTTCTCTGCAGCAATACACTGGAAGAGACAAAGGAGTGGGGAAGACGGGCGGTATTTGCTTGAGCAGAAATCCCGGGCTGTGCAACAGAATGGAGGGGCAGGATTTGGGTTATGAAACTCCAGGGCAGTGCAAACACAGCCTGGTGCAAGCGCCTATATTGTGCTTCAGCGAACTGCTTGCTTTAAGGTGGTTTTTGTGATCCTGTTGCTAGGATTAAGCCTTTTGCATTGCAGCATGGAGAGTCTTTTGTTTGAGTTAAATTCAGACCTCTTGATATGTCACCTGACAGTCTTGTGGTTTTGGATGAATATGGCTCATTGCTATTATTAACCTGAGTTGGCAGCTGGGCACAACAGGAGTTTATAGGGATTTTGAAAAGTGGAACTGCTCGGGGGACAAAGATGCTTCCCAGGTACGGTCACCGCACAGTTCTTGTGATTATTTTAATTATTTGACAGCTTAATATTTTCACTGTGATGAAAGTATTTCTTCTCCAGGGATGTGAAGCTTTTAGAGATTTAATTTTTTTATGATTTTTCTTATATATATATGCTAAATGGCACAAATGTTTTGGTTTTTTCCCCCCTGAATTGGTTCTATCTGTTGTAATTTTGCAAAGGGAAGTGCAGTCTACTTGAATAATGTAAAACATTGTGTTCAGTGCTGGTGAATTTAACTGAAAGGAGCTGTGTCTTGTTTGTGTGTATTTTTTATTAAAACGGGTATTTCAGAAGAGCACAGAGCTTGTGTGTGTGTGCGTGTGTGTGCATAAGTTTGCATGCATATATGTGCTTAGATCAGCTACAAGCTGAACAAACATTTTTGAAATTATATACGTGAAGTAGTCCCCAAAATAGTCTATGAAATTACTAATATTAATTGTAAATTCTGAAGCTGTGCAAATTGCAAAGTTACTCAACATGCTATACCCCTTCCAACAAAACCTTCCAACCTATTTATTTTCAATATCATACTCCAGATTATGATTGATGTGTTGACTAGACTGCACCTAACCTATATATATTACGTCTTTTTGCTTGTGGAAAGGCATCTGGCTCATGTATTGGACTTTAGAGTATAAATTGGATATCTTGATGAGAGCCAAATAACTTGGTAGAAGGGAGAAAAAAAAAAAAACAAACTAAAGTCAGCTTCATATACAGTTAAAGAACTGGACAGAGCCAAGGACCTCGGAAGCCAATTGACGTTTCAGTCTATTATACCAACTGTGAAATATCTGGCTGACTGAATATGTGCCTAGTGTACAATATGTACTTAGTATAAGCAGCAGAAGTTTCCTGGAGCTCAAGTAGTGCAGCTATTCAAGGTGAGGATCGCTAAGCTGGTAAATGAATGAGACGGATTTATAGATGTAGCATGGAGCTGACCTCCACAGTGCTGCAGTGCCTGTGGATGTGTCACCCTCCTTCAAGAAATGAAAAGGGGATGCCTTGGATCTTGTGTTCTATGTTTTGGTTTGCTGGGTTTTTTTTAAAGAAACATTTATTTCCTTGTGATAAACCTGAAAAATGTAACCGCTGCAAGCAGCCACTCGTCATGGGTGGTTGTCCCTGAGGTGATCCACTGTCTGTCAGTTTTTCCAAGCCACCCAGAGTAGGTGTCCTTTGACTTTTGCAAAACCCCAGCCGAGATCACAGTGATAGAGGGCAGTATCGCCCAGAGTGCTGGGTAAACTTCTTCGCAGTCGATCGTCACGGGCTCCCTCCGTGGCCTTGGTCAAGTCACAAACACTGGGTTTTCTCTGCAGAATCAGCAGGCATTTACCACAACAGTCACACAACCCTGAAGTGACCTCCTCTTGTAAAGACAATTATTTTGCAAAACTTCTTCTAAGTATAGGCCCCATGGTTTCTCTAGTTTAGGGATCTTCTTCCTCCTCACAGCCTTATGGTCATGTTATGTCACCAGCATTTAAATGGACTCTCTTGCTGAAAATGCCAATTTTGCAAATTGGCAGTGCAGTCTGGATCATCCTTATCATGGGAATCTTGATAAAAGTTCTTTTGTGTTTCAGGTGTTGTTCTCAAAAAAAAAAAAATAACCTGCCCATGCCTCTTTGAAAAAAGCTAATGGATTGTCTTCCAAAGCTGGAAGCATCATTAACATGCCGTATATTGCTGTTTTCATTGCTTCCAAATTAGTTGTGTTCTTTCAGAAAGGTCTACACAGCTGTCTGTGTACAAAATTGGTCAAATAAGTGACTTATTGAATTGCAGTAACAAGGTATTAAAATCCATACAATACCCTCCCCGTGTGTCCTATGTACTCAACTTTAGTTGTATCTTCTCAAAGCCAAAAGGAAAAAATAGTCCAGTAGCAGGTAATAGAAGTGTGCAGAGGAATTTGGGCAGAAGGGAATTTCTTGTTGGAAAAAGCATCTCAGTCAGGGGCGAGAGGTGTATGATAGGGTGGCTGAACTAGGCAGGGACCATTTTCCTTCTGCTTCTGATCACCCTTCCCTATAACAAAGCAGCTTCAGGATACTAAGTATTACTGGGCTATATATGCACAGGTGAGCATGCTTCAATGTGAATGCGTTCTCTGTGGAACGTGGAGATAATCTGCATCTGAAGTATCCCAACACACCCAGTGGAACGGTCTCATATTTACAACGCAAGCTCTTCAAGACAGGAACAGTCTCTGCCCAGTGCTTGTGTAGAAGTTGGCTGGGTCTAAGCACCGCCGTAACAACAATCATACACGAAGAGTATCATCTGCAGAAGTTGGAGATAAGCCCTGGGGATCCCTGCGCCTCGGTTCTGATGTTCATCTAATAGGAGTAAAGGAAGACGTTTCCTTCTGTGCGGAGCCCCGCGAGGAGGGCATGGGGCAAGGTGGACCTGCCGTCTGGTCTGCCCTGGCTGTTCCTGTCAGCATTTTAAAAAAAGGTGCTAACATGAAAAACACGCAGAACAGATAAGCTAGCATAAACTATAAATATCATGTGCGTAGATGCATTTAAAAATAGTTCGAAGTGATTCATCACCAGGCAATTTTTATAACTATGGGTAACATGATGTAGGAAAACAATAGTTTGACTGATAGTTTCAACTTACTTTTTCAATGATTAGTCAAATTCTAGTTTTGAGCAACTTTACTTTTTAGCAGACTTTTTTTACATTTCCCACGTGCTTAATATCTTGAGCAGTTTGCTTCAATGACTTTTCTTTAAGATTTCTAAAATATCTGTGTTAGTATCCAACTACTTTTTAATAATTATCTAAGCTGTGTTAATATGAAATAGTTTTAAAAGTAAAGTCTTGGACAGGAGGAAAAATAGTATCAAGCTAAACCTGTAATGTAATGAAGAAGTGCTGTTCATGTTGTAGTGGAAACAAGGAGGAAGGATTGTACTTGTACTTGCTTTCCAATACAGGGGGAAATCTTGTATTTTAGTTGGTGGAGTGGTAACGAAGGATTTCTGTGGCGGTCATTTCCTCTGTTAAAACTTGCACAGAGTGTAACAACACCAGTTCAAAGCCATTCCGTTGCCTCTTGCTGAGGAATGTCTATGGCAGTAATAAACTCCAGGAATTAGATACATGAGAAAATCCATCCTTGGAGAACATTTGGAGTTCTGGATTGCCATGCAACTCTCAGTACAGGTGTCAGGAAGTATATAAGGAATCTGTAAATGGAAACTACAAATAATATTCCCCCTGGTTGAAGGTAAAAAAAGCAGGAAAACGAAATGGGTGAAAGAGAAGAGCTGAACAGTACTAGGGCTTAAGGTTGAGCATGCATGAAAATAACATTTTTCAGGCCTTGATTTCATTATTATTAATTTCTAATAATTTCATCATTGTTCATGTGGAAGTTCGCCTTTCTGTGCCAAATAATTCCTTTCCTTTTGTGCTTTCTACTTGCATTAGCATCTGTGCGGGGGGGTTGGACCAGTTGACCTCCTAAGGTCCCTTCCAACCTCAACCAGTCTGTGATTGTGTGAGATCTGCTGTTACGTGATCTGTTTCTGAAATACCCCACACAGAATTTATACATCAATGGATTTATACCCCATGCTATTCATATAGGTATTTCTGAACATGTCACTCTAGAAGCATCACCATTTGTGTAGTGGGGATCTCCACAGGACTGGTGTCCTGCTCAGAAATAATTCATCACTATTTCTTCTGAACTTGCGGCACTAACTGTGTGGCAAAATCACAAACATTTCCACTGCTGAAAAGATTGTTGGGGTTTTCTTGGTGGTGGTTTTTATGTATGTTTGTTTGTTCTGGGATTGTTTTCGGTTTTTTTCCTGTAAATATAGTCAGTTTCAAGGAAGGATCAAAGAGTGGCAGATAGGTCATGCAGGAAAAAGTCCTCATTAAGAGAGCTGTCATTTCCAGAACAGCGTGGGAGATGGAGACTCACCTTTCATTAACATTGCTAGAACATTTGATTCTACGTCTCCTGGTTTTCCTATAAGAATCTGAAGAAAACATCAGTTAAATGTCAGTTTCCATTTATAAACAGAACTAATTATATTCAGAAGATCTAGGTCAGTTTTCATCTGCCTGAAGAGCAGCGCTGGAGTTTTGCCCTGTTATATTTGTTTTGAGAACGTGCCCTGCGTATTACATGCAGCAATTTGTATGTTTCTGGGGACGATCTATCCCGATATCCAGCTTAACAGTATTTTGAAGCTGCTGACAACAAAAGGAAAGCTGTTCCGCGTCCCGCTTCCTCAGGGCTGGGAGGTGGGGGGAGCCAGAGGTGCCAGTCTGCCTCTGTTTACTCTCTGTCTAAATGAACTTTCCCCCAGCTCTCTTAAAAGTTTCTTCTGGTTTGGGAAGTGGCCCGCTATTGCCAGGGAATGTTTTTGCAAGGCTGAAATGTGCTTAAGGACTCTATTATGTAATGGCGATAACGCTTATTTGGAATTATCACAAATTACAATGGATAATACCTACTACATGCTTGTCTAGAGAAAGTTAAAATGTCACGTGAAGAAGCTGAGAAGTAAACAAGCTCTTCTTACCTTGATCAAATATGTTTCTGAATACAGCAAGAGTTTTATATTTAGCTTTCTCTCCTCTTAGTGTGTAATCTGCTCTTGGAGGTTTTTACAAGTAGACTTTCCTAAGATCTGGAACAGCTACTGCCCTTCTTTGCCAGTAATTTCAAAGTCAAATATCAAAAGTACTAGGTAATGGAAGACATGCTTTTATCTGAGTTTGAAGGAAATTCAGATGTGTTGCAAGGGTGGAGCAAGCGATACCACCTTTTTGGCAAGCGATTTGTTGTTACTGTCACATACTGTTTCTTTATGAGGAACCACAGTGGCCTGTCTGGAAACAAAATGAGTTTCCAGACTTCCATTGATTTCACTTAAACAGATGGAGATGGTTCCTCCAGGTAGCCAGTTTATCCCCCCGTCTCGTTTACGTCCTCACCTCCAGCCAGAGTCAGGCTCTGACAAGTAACCGTCCCCAGCTCTAGTGCCCGTGAGCCTCTCAGCTGGTAACACTCCAAACATGTATCAAACAATAAGGATTTTGTTTTCTTACATTTTCTGAAATGCAAGATGGGGCTTATTAGCAGAGCCCCTGGTAAATGCTGGCTCTGCTCAGTCTGTCACTGTGCTTGGTTTTTGGTAGAGAATTGGCTCAGTTTGCCATCTGCGCTTTGTGTGGGCATGTCCCTCTGTGGACGATGCTTGGCTTTTAGGTGCCCGGAGAGGGTGCGTGGCTCTTTGCCCCCAAATCTAGACATCAAGTTATTTCAGTTTCAAGTTGCTCAAGCTTTTTTCTTGTAATAAGTTGCTTTTGACATTTGTTGCACGCTATCTTCTTTGCAGCTTCTGTTTTTCTCTCCTGTTGCTAAATGGTGGGGCTGAGCAGATTAGGAAATGGATTTCCTCTCTCAAGAGACGGAGTTAACTGTACGTTTTGGTGCTTAGTTTCACCTCGCTAGGACTACACTAGTTGTAAAGCGTGTGAATCTATATTGGACAGTCTTAAAAACTTCTGATAGGTAACCATGGCTTTGGTGATCAAATTGCTTCTCTGCTGTGACCTATTATAGAAGTTGTTGGGTTACAAATCCTCATTAGTGTACTGATCACACAAAGCAGCGGTGCAGAGAAGGAAACCTTTTGGTTGGTGAATTAGAGGGAAGGAGGAGCAGAAAATTTACCATAGTCTTGGAGTCTAGCATGCCACGTTTACTTCAATCCACATTATCACTTGTGGGTGTCTTTTTTCTGAAATAAATGTACAGATCCTTCTTGTAAATTGGGAGTCTGTATCCTTCATTAACAGCTGGAAGGTTCCAGGGCTTTGTTTCTCACTTCTTGGCGTTTCATGCTAACGCTGCTTGCCTAAAAGTCAAGGATAAAGAAGATAGAATTTCACTTGATCTAGGAAATGGCTTGTAACTAGCTGAAAGGTGATTCCTATTGGTTTCGTGGATAGAGCAGGTGCCTTGTTCCCTATCTTCCAAGAACTGAGAAGGTATCAGTGAAAATGGCTGTCAAGCCTGTGGGCAACAATTCTTGCTGGGCTTTAAAGTGATGGCTGGCTTTTTAAAATGGAAATTTAAGGTGATGGCTACAAAGCGCCTTTAAAGGCAAGATTCTGCCATGGTGTTCAAGCCTGAGCCCTGCAAGTTCACCCTTTGCAGAGCTTCTCTGAACTCAGCGGCACTAGGGAAGGCAGAGGCTCAGGAAAGCTCCTTTCCTTGTTAACGACTGCAAAAACAGTTTGGGAATAGGTTTGTTAGGACTGCTCTGTGTAGTTTGCTGACCCATGCAGCAGCATGGCCTTGAACTTCAGTGGTTTAAGTGGAGATTATTTCTAAGTCTGAATGCAGCAAGGACCTGAGTATAGCCAGGACCAAGCTACACGTGGCTGGCTGTTCCCCAGCATCAAAGTATATATATTAACATGAACGCTGTAATTTATAATACTGCGGTTAGTTCTATACACATATGTTACTATAGTGTTTTTGAAACCTGAAGAAGGGTAGGAAAGGTGCTTTGCCTTTTTTCAGCTATGGAGTTCAGTGCTTTGCCAACCCATGACTGCAAATGCAGAAATTCATTCCTTAAGGGAGAGGCCAGTGTGAATATATACTTTTTTTCTTTTTGCTTTTGAATTGTGAATGCTTTCAAGCTAGTGCTTGCAGTGATGAGGGGCTCTTGTGTCTTGAAACACAAAAGCTGAGCTCTTTATGAGTTTGGTTGCAAAAAGCTGGAACTTGAAGAAAACATTAAATATCAGAAGACAGAGCACAAGAGCTAGTAATGCTGCACACGTCGTTGTATATGGTTGTAGTGGATTGGTGCCGTTTATGCCAATGTAATTTGGCAATTGTAGGGGAAAGGAAAAAACAAAAGGCATGGTTCTGGCTACAGCATCAAAGGGTTTGATGAAATGGCATTGCATTTGCTTGACTTTAATAAAGTTGTATATACAGATAATGTAGAAAGAACAGTGTGATAAAGAGTTGTAGTAATTGATCCTTCTGCTCTTCTATTGTTTAATTAAAGCTGGCCTTTGCCGGAGTTTGACCCAAGTCAGATCCGACTGATTGTGTATCAGGACTGCGAAAGAAGAGGGCGGAATGTCTTATTTGATTCCAGTGCTAAAAGAAAAATAGAGGATGTTTCGGTGTCGGTGAGTATTTTACTAATTTACATGGTTACTGTCTATATTTTTTAAAATGGCAAGATTGATAAATCGCAAATGTTCTGGTTTATTCACATTAACATTGAAAGTTTGGTTATATGCAGGACTATATTTAAATTCCTGTTAAATTGCAAATCATTCAGGCTTCAGTGATTTCACTCTTAACAGCTTTAAATACTATAGTGATCTCTTTGTTCCTTGGCTCATCTACTTTCTGCTCTTTCAGAGAGGAGGATTCGTTCCTGGGGCTGCAGCAGGCAGTGCTGGGGAGCTGAGGCAGGGCATAAACTGATATTTACGGATGTGCCTTTATGCTGTGGTGGGGTCGGCATTCTTAATCAGGAGGTCCTCCCAGTGTCCTCTTGTGTCCTCTTTGGTTAGCTTTTGCCAATCGTTTCTATGCTCTGCTGACAGTTTTTTCACACAAAGTTACTTGAAAACTTTTCCTGTTTGTCCTTTTGGCATGGTCTGCATGGTAATCTATTAATTGAAACTGTAATGGATGCAGTCAGATGAGGATACTTCCTTCTAAGGGCTCTGGCCAGAAGATTAATTTCTAGCCACAGTGCTATTGTAAGTGGTTGTGTGAGGTTGGACAACTTAACTGCGCTGCTTTGAGCTTCCTTTTCACCATCTCTAAAAACATTTGCAAACCATTTTAAGCTCTACAAGCAGAAAGCACTGCGTGAACTGAAATTTATGATCCCAGTTGCTTTTACCCGTAGGACCTACTAAGTTCTGTAAGCAGCAGTAGACAAAAGAACGTGTTACCCCCAAGCCCTGGTTTTCATGTTGAGTGTTGGGAGTACAGCCAGAAGATTCTTCATCCATCTTTGTAAACTCTTCCAACCTATTGCTGAATGCTGCCAGTCTGATTGCTTCTGATCCTGGTCCTGAGTGCTTCCTATGTCCATGTATCCTAACCTCTGGGAGTCAGTTTGTGCCTCATCAGGCACTGAATTCCAGGCTTCTCCATCGCTTACTCTAGCGCTTTTATAGCCCTGAGTCAAGATCCCCATTTCTTATTTCTTTTTGAGAATTTGGGAAGTAAAGCAAGCTTCACAAATGTTGAACAAAATGCAACTTTCTTTTTAATTTTAACTTGTTGGAATAGCTTTATAATTTATAAGTTCCTGTTCTTCTAGATGTTCTTGCCAGGAAAACAGGTTATTAAAGACAAGAGATCTTTAGAAGTGGTTTATTGGTACGAATTGCTGGCTGTGCTTATTACTATTACTTCATTAATTATAAAGTATTACTTCATTAATAAAAAAGATGTTGTACAGTATAAATCCTCTTACCATATTTCAATTGATTTCTTGAAAGCCTAAAACCTCTTTAAGATAGATCTGTTCTTGCACAGTGAACTTGCAAACTTCATTGTTTTGGTTTATTTCAGAAAGATTGTTGAGTGTGGCAGTTCAGCAGCAACAGAATAAATGGCTGATAATGAAGCTAATACGGTTCCATGTTAATCTCTCCTTTCTTTTTCTTTGCTAAGGGGGAGGGAAATAGCTGTATTCACCATCTCTGTGGAATGAGTATGTGAGACTGGTGGAGGAACACTGTTCCCAGGGTGTTCATAATGCCCAGTACTCATCTCTAGTAACTTGATACATTTCTTCTTTCTTGTGGTATTAGACTTCAAAAGAGAATATATTGAAACATTTGCTTGCCATGGTATCTGCCTTCTGCAGCACTCCGATAATGTGAGGCAAAAACTCTCCTCGTAAAACAAACTGCAGTAACAGAAACATTCTGCAGGTAAAAACGTGCAGAAGAGTCCTCAGCTCGGCTTGCTGCAAGCTTCGTACAGGCTTGTACAGTTAGCAGTACGCACTGGCCATTTTCAAGGAATTGCATTGTTTATTTTTCTTGCTCTTTATCATGATTTTCATTAACAAAGACACACCCTGCCTATACAAAGCCAGATCTTGGCTCTAAGCACATTCCAAGGCACTCTTGCCCTTTTGCAGCAAGACGTGTGTGGGCTGGGTGCTCTCCCTTCTGAAAGGGTATCTGTTCACCACCCCACAAGAGCCAGCGCTTTCTGCATCTCTTATCCCCCCCCGCCCCATTTCCTAATGTGATTTATACCTCTGGATTTACAAATAACACTAGGGGGGAGATTTGCAAGAATGCCTAGCAGTGGCCAGACTATTCTGGCTGAAGTCTAATTGGTCTAATGCAGGGAACCGAGAGGGTTTCAGTTTGCTTTATGTGGCTGTGCTCTTCAGTTCCCATTTTCTGTTGCTTATGAGACGTGAAGGCAATTACAATTTAAGAGTTGTATGCCTGCAGCAGGATGAGATGTACTTTGCTCTATTTTATATATCAAATTTTTACATATGTCAAGAGTTGTGTGCGGTGGACCAAGGCTGAACATGGCTCAGTCATCTGAATTCTATAAGGGAAGGTATAATTATAAAATCTAAGGAGCATCAGAGCAAACTTTTCCAGACACAGATGTTTCAAGAAATAAAACAGTAAGGTCTGACTTTTTGATGAGTGAAAACTGCAGAGTTTGTGCTCACACCAAGCTGGGCTCTAGTTATTAAAGCATTACTAGGTTCATATTCTCCATGAGGGAAATGTGACTGTAACACAAATGTGGATTTTGTGTTTTCATTGGATATTAAATCAACCTCTTCATGTCTTCAGTAAAGCTAAATATTAGGTAAACAAGAATTTTGGGAGGGCATTGCACAGAGACAGACAGAAAACAGTATGGCCATTAAAATGTTTCAGTTGCGCAGGAGAAGTAATGTTTTCCCCGGGTCTTGCTAGAGTTAAACTTGGTGAGCAAAGCTGAGAAGCAGTCTGGTGACTCGGAGGGCTGGCGGCTGCTGCACCGGGAATGTTGGCCGAAGGCTGTGCCAGGCGTTTCCACCGAGGCCAGGCAAAGATCTGCCTTAGGCAGCTGTGGGCACTTGGCATGGGGGGGAGGCAGAGAAATCCCCTTTGTGAGTCCTATACCTTTTTTGGTGCTAAGCAGGAGAGGTTCTTCCCCAGCTTTCCCGGGGATGGGCTATTGATCAGCCAGGCTCTGTAAGCAGAGCCGAAAGGCTGCTGCCTCACGAGCATAGAAAGTTGGGTAACTCCCCTGTCTTGAGTTCTGCCAGCGCATCCCAGAAGAGGGTGGCTGCCCTTTCCAGCCCTGTGACGCTAGGTCATGAGCAAATGTATCAGGACAGGCGTTTGCATATTGAGTGTACCGGGGCAGCGTGTGGTACGGGAAGTAGACGTTACTGACGCCTTTACTAAACAGCCTCGTTCCACACCCAAACATCCATGTCCCTTGGATTTTGGGGTATCAAAGTACTTCTGTGGGCAAGCTCATGGTTCTGATCCACTGTGTCCTCTAGAGAGTTACTTCAGAGTTTGTTCCTCATACTAATAAGTGTCTCGTTTCTAATCAGACTGTATTACTTGATTTGCAGGTGATAGAGTTACAACCTATGACTGATTTCTACTAGTAGACTCATTTCTGTGCTTGTCTGCTCCTTTTCCTCTAGCACCTCCCCGCTGCTTTCTGCTCAGGTGTACCACCGGCCCCACTTGCCCCCCTGCACAGTGCCCCGAGGCTGTGCAAGGTCCTACGCACATCCACCCCCCTGGGCTGTACTGAGTTTCCAAGCCAGGAGCTGTGTGTGAACACAGGTATACTCCTCCAAGAGCTCTGATACTGAGCCTGGTTTGAATTTCAAATCTAGCATGACAAGCAGCTCCTTTTCCTTTTTAAGGTGCAGAGGCCAGGTGGCCCAGCCAGTGCTGAGCTTTCAGCCTTGGCTCTGCCTTTTCTGACCCCTGTGTGCTTGGTTTCTCAACCTTGACACTGCGTTCACGCTAACCTTACGCGAAGGCTGTGTTGTGTTTTACTGTGCCGCTGCTGTTGCGTGGTACGTGAGTTATGTCACCATAAATGTCAGTGTGCAAAGGCCAGCTGAAGTATGAGGAATTTTCCTCCAAGGGCCGGCAGTTGCCTGGGATAAGGATGCCGCAGAAGTGGTGCCACAAGGGAGAAGTGGGGAGTAAACCAAAGAAGAAGCTGAGAAGGGGAACCATGTGTCAGGGCTTTCCTCGGAGCAGGCTGAATGGGTTCAGGGTCGGGGGTTAGCTGTCTCATTGAGCTACTCATTTTCCTTTTTATGTTGTCCACTGATGACTTATGACAAGACAGTGGTTACCGTTTGGGATTTGACTGAAGATTGTTGCTGATGGACACGTAAGAAGCTAAAAGATTTCCTGAGTCTAAAAACGAGCCTAGAGGAAGGCATGGAGTCCAGGGAGGAAGAAGCAGTATCAAGGGACCATGAGGAAGAGGAGGGAGGAAAGAAAGCAAGAGCCAAGCTGTACACTATGCTGAGCAGGGACCTAGAGTTTGGGTGGTATGGCCGAGAAGGGGAAAGACAAGGAATCAGAGAAGGGCACTGGCTTGTTCCTACAACCCAGAGGCAAAAGAGGATTTCCAGAAGCAGGCTTTGTTCTGTTTTTTTGAAGAAATGAAAGTGTGGCCTGGGCTGCAGAATTTGAGATCTAGAGGTGCAACAGGAGACTTGGATTTGAGGAACAAAAAGTTCACTTTTGCCATGTAACCTAGTTGTCTATCTTTGAGATAATGTAACTGAAAGGTCATATGATACTTGATCTCCTACTGCAGCAATTTCTTTCACTCCAAATGTCATATTTATCCCAAAGTAGAAAAATGGCATGCTGTTTTAAACAAGCCAGGATTAGCCACGTGTTCTAATATACTTCAGCACTGGATAAATGTTGAACAGCAAATTGCTTTGAGGGATTAGTAATTGGATAGCAAGCCTTTTGCTTTTAGGTGAGTTGTGTGAAATGGAGACTCTGGTCTCTATCTGGCTGTCAGTGGACAGATTTCCAGCGAGCAGACAGATGAAGCTGTAAGCCCAGAGACCGAGTTCCACCTTGTTAGCTCTGCTTGTTCTCTCTGAACAGAAATGGAAGAATGCTAGTGGAGTGGGGGAGTGTAGGGTTGTCTTTACTGCTTTCACTGACCTCTGAGTAATAGAGGAACTTGACTGCTCTGGAAATAAAGGGAGAATGTAGCACTTGGCAGCTGCATTTTAAGAAAGTTACCTGGATTTTTACAGCAGCACTTGAAGGGAAGAAATGAATGTCTATTCAGGTTACTCTCACGTCCTAGGTGGACGCATATATTTAATTACTCCTTCAGACCAATGCATATTAATGAAGCAAAAGGGTTAATTTATCTACTCAGGAATAATTTTTCAGTGTTGCTGAAAAACTTGTTCTAGAAATGAGGTACAGAGCTCTTGAAGAGTGGCAGCTTTGCTTGGAAATACAGATGTCTTTATCGCTACCACCGCAGTGGTATTTGAGCACCTGCTGTTGCAGAGAGGTAGAAAAGAGTAAAGCATATGATGACATTTCTCTTTCCTTCTGTCACTTACAGCCCTCACACACATGCACGCAGTCTGGATTTAGTTCAACACACCAGGCTTCTTTCAAGTTTGTTATTATCCCCAACCCAAAACTTGTCCAGCAGAAATTCCTCTTTCTCTGCACAGCACTGGCCATCTGCTTTCCACTTAGTGAGGAATTTATGGACCTTGTTGCAAAGAGTTAAAGGTCTTTGCTGATAGAGGTAGAGAAAAGAGATTCCAGAATCAGAACTGTAGAAGAAAACTGCTTTGTACCCTGTTGTACTATAAAGACATTTTACTCTTAAGTTATCTTCAGTACTACCTGATAGGTCTCCCAAGACTTTCAGCAAATGATGACCTCTAATGTAAGAACTGTGACTGTCAGGGAGTCTTTGGAGCTGGGCGGTATCTGCAGCAAGTTGGCAGAGAAAGAACAAAGACTGTGACCACAGCGGGGAGAGCAGTGTGGCAGCCAGGAGCGGCAGCTGCCCGCGGCATCCTTCCAGCAGATGTTCTGCTCTCCAGCAAAAGCGAGCATTTCGGAGGACTCCAGCAGCACTTTGCCTAGGGATCTGATTTCTTGCAACTATGTCTGTTTGGAAAGAAAATCCACAACTTTGAAACTTTCCCTTGTACAGTTCTTAAATAATTAGGTTACCTTTTTATTTTTGGAACCAGGCTTGAATATCTTTGGAATATTACATTGGAATGCAAGTAATCCCACTCCTTTGATGCATAATATCTTAAGATTTGTAGCATCTAAAATACCATTGACATTTGGAGCAGAGGAGAGGGGCACTGCAGATACTTGATCTCGTTGTCCAACAGGTTATTCTTAAGCACGTGCTACGTTTATAAAAGAGCAAACACCAAAATTTGTCAGTGATCTGCATTTTAGGAGGGATTTACTGTTCACAAGGTTCTGAAAAGTGATATGTGAAAGATCCTGACCTCCTTTACAGACTCCCTGCAGGAGTCTTGGTTCATTAAACTCCACTGCAAAGACCAAACAGCCATTTTCCTGGCTTGCCATTTAAATTAGGCAACTATTACTTCAAGATACCGGACTCCCAGTGGATCTGGGGAAAGCTGCTGTGCAGAAAAATGCAGTGATAATGAAAAGAAATGATTTAGAAGTAATTTGCAAACTTAGCCTGTTTATTTTTTTAATGCACAGAATTTTTTTTCACCTATGAAATGCATTTACTGGCTTTACGGTCTCAAGGAAGCTTAGTTAGCTAAAATTGTAACTTTTCAGAAGGAACTTTCAACATCTGATGGAAAATGCAAGCTGAAAATGTGGTTTGCCTGCAAAAGCTTCTGTAACCCTGTGGATTTTATGTGGTTTTATCACATGATGCTTGCCTAGCCTAGGACATTGTTGTTTGTGTCAGAGATAAAATGCAATTCTAGTTCACGAGTTCCTACTGAAGTCATATGATGATCATTCACATGTTCCAGCCATTGTGTACTGTGCTCAAGCCACAGATACTTGCTATTAGCAAATCTACATATTGCATGAATTCAACGTACTCGAGATGATGTTGTAATGAGAGGATGCTACTATGGGAGGCTGTGTATGTCAGTGAAGCACAGGACTCGGTGGCTAGTGAGTGCTTCCTTCCCCTCTGCCACAGAATTACTGATTTGTCTGCACATTTTTCCTTAAGGCTTGCAGTGGCAGCAGCTCTCTAACGGGAGCAACAGTGCAGACTGCTGCGTGGAGCTCGATAATCCCTGACATTTTCTGCTGTTTTGCTAAATCTCACCCAATAAAATCTCACCTAGGGCCAAATAAAAGTTACCTATCCCTAACCGTGGGTGAGATTTAGCAGGGAAAAACGTAACCTGTGCAGCCTAGGACAGAGGCATGAGATTCCCATCTTGTCCCTCATCAAAATCCTTCCACAGCAGTAAGGGCAGTCATCTTTTTGTACAGTTGTTGCTGATTAGAGAGCAGAGTCATGAAGTTACCTCCCTTTGCCTTGGGTATTTCACACTTTTCCTTATGCATTTTTCTTTTTGCGTAGCTATTAAAGATTGAACTATGTTTTTGAGTGAAGGAGGAGTTTGCAATGTGGACATGTGAGTCCAGAGGAAGCTGTGACATGTAACAGCACTGCTGTATTTCCATCTGTCCCTCGAACCTCACTTCCAGTAGGGTTTGCTTCCAGCTTGCTCTTACTGGTTTGGTGATTGTGTAGGAAATGTTAATGAAGAAAATCTTAGGGCAGAGTTAGTATGTAATTTTGAGCAGTGTAGACTGTTTCTGTCTCCTAGTGCTGCTCACTAGCAAATTTAAATAATGCCAGCCTTACGTGGGTGTGTTGGAGTGTAATGAGTATGTGAAAAATACGTTAAGATCTTTAGGTGAAGAGGGTTGCCTAATGCAAGTGTAAATGACATTAACACAGATGCTGATTCTGCTTGGGATGCTGAGATTCCACAAGGGAAATCACAAATGTTTTTAGTGAACAAAACAGTAGGGGGGCATCTCCCATGCAAGTGATTGATAATACTGTGTGTGTAGAGCAGACGCAGGTCCTGCCTATCCTGTATGTCAGCTCCAGCTCCGTCTGAGCCCTCCTAACTCCCTTTTTCGCTATGCTTTCTGTCCAAATATCGCAAATCACCCCTTGGACCATTTCTCCATTGTTTTGTGAAACTTTTCTGGCCTCTCTGTAACACTGACTGTGTTTTTCAGCTTTGTCCTTTCTCAGCCTCACAATTCCCTTGTATTGAAAACGAGAGGAGCCTGTCACCTCTGTGCCACTCTTTAACAAGACTGGGGACTTAGACACAGCTAGGGAGAGATCTATTAAAATAGTATCTTTTCTCTCCACTTACCCTTGTAATGTGAATCTCTCTTGAATTCTGTGGTGTTCTCACTTGATTATTCCTAATCAGTGTGTTTTCCTGTACATCATGAACTGCTCCTGGTCGTGATCTGGCCAGCATCGTTGCTCTGGAGGGCTGTGCCCATCGCACTGCCATGTCACCTCTGCCCCAGTGGGCACAGGGAGCGAGATGAAGACAGCTGGAGCCTATTGTTGCCATCCTTCCATTAAATGCTTTGGTACCATTCTTTCTCCTAATCTTGGGTGTAAAAAAGTAGTTCGTAAAGCTTCAGGGATGGATGGCTACTTAGGAACCATGGAGTTGGAGTGACCTGTTAGCTCCTAGCTAATTGGAAGTAAAACAGCTCAGCTTTTTTCCATACAGCCAGGCTGCAAGAGACACTAATAAATATTCTGTTAACTCTTCCTGGGGCATAAGCCTTTCAGTTATTAAATATCTTACCTAAAGAGGTAAGTACAATGCTGCTAAACAGTAATTTCAGGTCATGGGTCTTAGTCTGTCACGTTGTCTGTATTTCAGAAACTCTGCAGTGATGCTCAAGTGAGAGTTTTTGGGAAATGTTGCCAGCTGAAGCCTGGAGGAGACAGCTCTTCTTCCTTGGATAGTTCAATCAATTCATCCTCCTCGTTCTCTGATCCAAAAGAACAATGCCCAAAATACCAGGTGAGTCACTCTTCCTGGGTTTTTTTGCATAACCCATGTCAAATGCTAATGGCAGGTGAGGTATTGAATGTTTTATAATGCTTGAAATTAGAAGCTGGTGGTGGAGAGCAGTTTTCAGTCAAAACCAGTCTTTGGTTCTGACTCAGTAATGTTTAATTCTGTAGCTTTGGGTTTGAACAAGTCTAAAACCAACCAGCTGGTTCTCTCAGGATGTCTCTTGAATGGCAGCAATTTCTCCAGGACATTTATTGTGTCTTATGACCCAGGTGGTAACACTTTTTCGGTACAATCAGCCTTGGCACAAATACCTTATCTTGGTATAGATGAGGTAGTTTAGTTTATTGCTAAATGCCAGGGAAATAACAGAGTAACACGCGATCTATTGGGATAGTCTGTGTAACAGCTTTATAACAAGGGATTGGGTGCATTAGAGTTGCATTTTGCATAAGAGATTTTGGCCATGAGGGTAGCTAGAGTCATCTGACACGGATATATTTCTGTCATCTCTCCTTCCATGGATCACAAGTGTTTTATATTAAGCCACCCTAAAATAGAACTAAGCCCTTCCACTCTTTGTAATGAAGTAATTGTGTGTTTGGGGGAAGCTGCTATCTCCACAACCTATTCTGAAGTACAGTACTACTGATGTCTTAATCTACCGTAGATATAAATGAAGAACCTTTCAGTGCTGACTTTCCCACTGTCACGTTAGCTCCTGCTATATTTGGCAAGCTGCGTATTCTTGTTTTCTCTTTCTCATCACACTCTTTTCCACAGCTTTAGTAAGGTGGCTGAAGATCTGTTTTCCATTCCTCCCTTCCTGGAAGGGCATTTAGCTGCAGTTATGAAAGGAAGAGACATTTCTGTCAGCAGCTTCCTTCCAGCATAAAATAACCTCCTTCGTACATTGTGTGACCAAGCAAAATGATGCCCCCCCACTATCCAGAGATTGTCTCTCCTACTGGGCAGGCTCTGTGCAAACAATGGTCAACATTATTAAAGGAAATTCATTTTAGTGGTTGGCATGACAGTGTATTTTAAAGCCGTGGAAGTTTTCCCTTTTAAGTCCCCATTTCCTCACACGTATCCTTTAGTCAAAATCTTACTGAGTTAACTGCAATGACATGCAGCTATGTGACCGGCTCAGAAAGTGTGTGAGAAACTTTCATCTTCAGTTGGTTTTCCACAGTGTATTTATTGTAAAATATCTACTGCATTCCCTGTACTCCTTTCAGGCTTCCCCAGCAAGTGAGCAGAGCGCCATAAATACAAGAGTTCTTTACTGCACAATAAAGTTTTGTATCGTGTGTGCAGAAGGGCCAGAGTAAGTTTGTCCAGACAGACGTTGGTCAGCCTGGCATTTCCTAACTTCCAGCTGCCGTGTCTAGTAACCTCGGAAGTTACTTAATGTATTTGCGGTATTTATAAGTTCTTTTGTTTGTTTGTTTGTTTTGAAAGCTGTAAAATGGAAGTCCAAATAATACAATGCTGTAGGACTTTTAAAATAGTTCCTTATGTTTTCTTGTTTAAATACACTTTGACTATATATGATCAACTTCAATTGCAAGGTGAAATACAGGATTTTGTTCCAGGCTTCCATATTTTTAATTACATCCTATCCAGTTCCCTCACAAATGTGATTAGAATCCATTAACATGAAGCTGACTGGTTCTAAGCTTGCCCACAATTACTTGCACATTATGGCGCTAGCATTACCTCTGTGCCTGCTTGTCAGTGTAGTCAGGACTGAAAGCCTTTCTGATCTGTTTATCACGACATTTGACATCTATTTCTGTACTGCATTTTTAATTCACATAGGTACTTAGTTATTGATAGGACAATAGGCACAGTAAGTGGAATACTAAATGCTGTAAATATATTCAGAAATGTAATTTCCAAATCGTGCAAATTTTACTACCTCTAATATGCTAATGTGGAATAACAAACACTGGTGGGTATTTCATGATTAGTTTTTATGTGAGCTTGTAAATATGACCTAGGGAATTGGTTTGTGTCCAAGCTGTCAGTGCCGGAGGTTGTGCCCTTTTTGCCAGATGCTCCTTGGCTATTTTTTGTTTGAGTTTTTAATATTTAACTCCTTTCCTCAGTTGATTGCACTCTACTTTGGTCTTGAGTGACCTTTATTTTGCAGCATTAAAAGCCCAAAGAGTTGAGCTGTAGCAGTGTTTCCATATTAAATGCGTTAAATATGTGTATCTTCTGTTATACATGGTAAAATTATTGTTATTAAGTGTAGATGAAATGCCAGACTGAAACAGGCCATGGGTGCATCTTATCATGCTCTTTGCCTTCAGCATTGCTTGTCTCTGTCTTTCAGAGGAAAGGGAAACTCCTATAATTAAATTTGAAAGCAGCTGATTTTCACTTGCTTTTTTAAATTCAGTTGCTTGACAAAGAAAATCAGTACTTTATCTTAAAGTATTTTTCCTCAGCTTTAGAATTAGATTTTCACAACAGCAGAAAGTTCAAACCAAAACCAACCATCAAGGGCTTGACATTTATTCAGAATGAGTCCTTCAACTGGAGGTCTGCAACAGACTTAAAAATAACAATCATAGCATTTGGCTGTAGTAATTTGCGGTGTTCTTACTTCAGGATTTCATGATGCTGGCAGACCTATCATTTCCTAGAGCCATTAACAGCTGTGCCTACATTTCCTTGGAGCTGCTGGGTCATACTGACTGATTTTAAAGTCTAGTTTTTCCGGTACTGCCTACAGTGCACCTAGGCAGCGTGATATCCTGGGAGGTTAACATGGAAATTTCTATGAAACCCAGCAAATGATCAGATTTTGCCCTGCCATATGCACACTAGCACACCTTGCAACTGTATCCTCATTTTTGTAACTGTGGTTGCTTTTAGTCATCTCCTTTCTTTCTTGCACTGATAGCAGATTTCAGAGGTTAATAGTATGTCTGTTAAAGTACCATCATCTTAATTGAGAGTGCTTGAGAAGAGCTAAAAATTGAAAAGTGTTCTAAGTGCGTTGCCTTTTGGCTGATTAGCATTTCTTGGCTCCTGCCCTTGTTCTGCGGGCTAGCGTGAGCAGAAACATCAAGTGGTCATTTTCATATCACTCCTTACTGCCGGTAGGAATCTGTGGTGTGGACACCCTGTCCCTAGTTGTGGTCTGAGCTCACTGTCTGATGCTGGGCAAAATATTTAGGTGTATTCCAAGCCTGGGTAGGAATCCGGGTGAGGATCCTGGTTGTTCAGAGCTTGGATAACTGATACAGAGGTATGGTGCTCAGCATTTTCCAAACACAAGGTATTTATGTGACTGGTTTTAGGGACCTTTTGGAGGGAGTACTCCAAGGAAGTGTTATGAGTTGTCATGCACCTCAAAGGCAATGTGTTGCTGTCTTGCACGGTACCAAAGTACCTCATCTATGAACTGCCTGAGCTCTGTGAGTGAGTGATCACGATATTTTCAATTATTCAGGGCAAGGCACAAATGGAGACCCAGCACTCATATTCTGCTAAACTAGAGATGAAACAGCCCTGGATAAAGGGACAGTAATAGCAGTCGTTGAAAGTATACAAATAAGATGACTGTCAGCTGAGCAGTTGTCTCCAGTTGATTGCCCTGAGTAACTTTTTAATTTTAGATTTTTGTTTGCAGTGTTTGATCTAGCCTGTGATGTGGCATAACGATGTTCCTCCTTTGTAGTTAGCCAGTATGCCTTACAGCAAGCTCTTAGCAACTGAGAAGCAGAAATTGCACAACCTAATCCTGGCATCATGATGCTGCAGCTCTTTGCTGGTACCATCACGGGAGCGGCAGGGGAAAATGCATCAAATATAAAATACCATCCATAGATAAGTTACGAATCAGTCTTTGTCAAGAAAGCACTGGTCCAGCTTGGCTCCCATGCACAGTCCGTGTAAGATCTCTAGTGAACTTGTAATTCGTCTTGTCAAGCAGACACAAGGTTTAGGCTTAATGGCTCTTACTCATTAAAGTGTGTTGTCACACTCTTTAAATCTTTTTAGCCCCCTGGCTCAGCACAGTTGGAATCTGCTTCCCCTCATCCCCTGTAGATGGGTTAGCTTTGTTGCATGTTAGTGGTTTAGCTCACAGCCAACGTGAAGACTGTTTTCTGTGCTGGCATTGTCTTCATTGAACTTATCAACTTAGCATGTTCAGCAGTGTTACAGCAGGATATTTTGCATGTTTATCTTTAAATAAAGAATTATTTTCCTTTGGTTTATATTGGCTTCACAGAAGTATGCTTCTAAAATGCTTAAAAATAAATGTTGATGGGTATTTTTTTGCAGGGTTCTCGGTGCTCTTCAGATGCTAATATGCTTGGAGAGATGATGTTTGGCTCTGTGGCCATGAGCTATAAGGGCTCCACGCTGAAAATTCACCAGATCCGGTAAGATTAATTTTTCAGAAGACTCACTCCTTAGTGCTAATATGTAATGAATTGAATGCCACAAGTGGAGAGTAAAAGGAATTTCTGAGTTTGCTTTAAGGTTACTCTGATGTCACTTTTGACACAGAAGACTTACATTGTGTTTAGGTCTGTAAAATCTGGAGGATTGTGGAATGGAAAGCTAAAGCCTGTCTCGGCACTGTGTTTCTGACTGACATCTTCCTTTTTGTCCTCTAGCTCACCTCCTCAGCTCATGCTCAGCAAGGTTTTCACAGCTCGCACTGGAAGCAGCATCTACGGAAGTCTGAATACGTGAGTCCATTACAAATTCTATCTATTGCACATAAGCAGGTGTATGTAAAAACACAGAAGTCTTTTTTTGGACCCTCCATATTCTTTCTCTAGAAAAACAACTTCTTGTTCCCTGATCTGTTACATCCCGTCAGTAGTGTCCTCACCTTTCCCTTGCGGTTGTCTTGTTTGCTTTAAGCAAGTGAATGAACCATTCGTTTGATGCTGATATGGTGAAGCTTGATGTTGTGAGATACAAATGTACCTGCAACCACCAAAGGAGAAGGGATGAGGAGAGAACACTGGAGTTGGGGAGTTCAGTCCAAGATGAAGAAAAAGGTGTTAAAAAACATCTGGCTTCAGAGGGTTCAGTGTTTAGTTTTCTGTGTATTAATTGGCCCACCTGAGGATGTGACTCAGGCTATGAGAAGATTTTTCTGGTGGAAGCCTGCGTTCTTATCTTGTCCATTCCATTTGGGCTATAATGAAGTAACACTATATTCTACTGAAATGTAAATCACTGGTTTAGTTGTATGTTTTGTGTTTGTAACAGGTTGCAGGACAGTCTTGAGTTCATTAATCAAGACAGCAATACGTTAAAGCCTGACCACAGTACAATTATGAATGGACTTCTTGGGAATATAGGTAATTAAAAACAGATTTTATTTCCTACTATCTTTAACGGAGTAATCATAGATTCTACAAGATGAAAGTCTTCTAAATAGAATCAAGTTAAAAAAAAAAAAAGATAAAGACATAACAGGTTAATATTGGTGGGGTCTGGAGGAGAATAAATTGGACAGTTCGAGGAATTAACAGTGGTTCAATATATACAGCTGTACATGTGCATATAAAATGCATAATAGAAATATTTAGATATACTTAAGTTCAAATACAGAAAATATTGGAAAATAACAGTCTGTAGAGCTTTCAAATCAGCATGTCTCAGATCAGGCAGGATTGATTCTGCCTGGCTCAGTTCTTGTTTTATTTTTGTTAATAATTTTCATTCTGTTCTGTACTCTGGCCACCTGAGCGCATGTGGCCACACATTCCATGCTTGTCTAAGATAACCTTGCACAGTTGTGCTGGAGTTTTGTATCAGATTAGACAGAATATCTTCTTGTTCTTTCCTCTTTTTCTCTCTGTCCATGGAAGCTAAGCAGTCTTGAAAAACCGTCTGGCATCTGTGGGTCTCAGCCTTCGTGGAAGTGCTGTGGGTGAAGGCTCCATGAACTTCATATAACAGACAGAGGGGGTCTTGGCTTTCCCCCTCGGGGACAGCAGAGCTGATAGTAAAGATACTGTACTTCAGTGCTTGGTTGTCCAGTGTAGCAGCCTGATGAGCTCTTCAGCACGTCCTCCCTTTCCCTTGGTTTAGACTGCTGACTTCCCAAGCAAATGTCTGTTGTAGTAGGTGGAATATCGGGCTGCTTTCTGCTTTCCAGAATATTGCCGTATGTGAAACACACTTTTCTAGGGTGGGAAGTAAGGAGTGAATTTGATGGCTTTATTACTCTAACTGGGTTTCTGGCTTTGACATGGTCCTAATTCTTGTTGGGTGTGTTTACTTCTCTCCTTCACACTGACTTTGATGAGACTACATTTAAACATGGGCTTAAATGCTTTTCAGGCTCAAAAGGGCCCTTATATAAAGCTCCCTTATATAAGGGAAGCCAATTAAAGTTGTAAGAACTTGTTATCTATTAAATGCTCCCTGAATTTACTAAAAGGTGCATTTTTCTTAATACTGAGTATTTCTGTCAGATTTCAATTGTGATTTGTCGCAGTGCATGAGTGAATGAGGTGCCCAGTCTAAGAGAGGAACCCCATCTACTTTTAGGGGTTTGCTGTGGTTTGTGCTTGGCAGAAGTTTGCTCTATCACCAGTGTGATGTAAACTGCAAGTGCAAATTCAGATAATGCAACTGTTAAGCATGGACTCAATATGATTTAGGTGTAGCCAGTGCCACGTGTTCATGCCCGGCTCTAGGGAGAGTGACCCTTCCCACCCAGCAGAAAGGGTGACTGCCCCGAGAGCTGCCCTGGACGTGGAGGCACCTCGGTGCAGGGGTTGCAACAAGAAGGGACGAGATTGCCTGCTAGGAGAGGATGCTGAAACTTTGTTTGTAATCAAGCTGCACAAGTTTTCAGTCGGTTCGACAAGTGTTGGTGCACAGTTCGCATTTCAGCGCAGAGGGAACCATGGGTAAAGTAGGTAAAGAAGTTAATCTGTAACTGCAGCATTTCTAACAGCTGTGTTCAGCAGCAAAGACTGCTCCTGACTCACTGGCTCTCGCCAGCCTGCGATAGGAGAAGGGTCTATGTGTTTTGGTTGGGAACTGTTTACAAGCTGCTTTTTTTAGATATGCTGGTTTAAAAAAAAAAAAAAAAAAAAAAAAAAAAGCACCACTGTTGTTCTTGTATTTCTTTAAAAACTGAAAACCTAAGGGAAAGGAAGTGAGCTTCGCTGAGGTGCAACCTTCGTGTTTTGTATAATCAGAAAACTTTGAGTGAGCAGAAACTTCAAGTTTAGGAGAGGGACTGGCAATTAACTCATTAAAATTACCCATGCATTTTTCCTGGCTCCCTGTACAGTAAATACACTCTTTCCCTGGTATATCTAGAGTCCAGTATTACTTTTAAAATGGACTGCTGAGACTGCTAACATTTGTTTTCTATATGATCTTTTCACTAAGCTGATGTACTGACTGTCCTCAGAACTACTACTTCAGCCTGTAATTTTCTGTTGGTTCTGCTAAGATGAATTTCTGCCTGCCTTCTCCCCCTTCCTCCCTGTCTTCTTCAGCAGCAGTGTTCCTCAGCCACCCCACCAGTGTGGATGTTAAAACAAACATTGTACTCCACCATGAATCTCCTGTTTGTGATCAAGTTAGGCTTTGAGCCTGCATAAATTAATCATTTTTCAACTTAAAAAAAAAAAAAAAGCCCTTGTAGAGGAACCCCATTGTTGCATGGGAGACAGTGTAAAGCTGGGTCTATTATTTTAATTCTATAAATACTATATAGTCCAAGCATAAGGCGTATCCTTGAATCAACGTTCTTGTTAAGCATAAGAGCTGTTCTCCTGCATATGTTAATGTGCATTTATGTTGGCTTATATCTTCTCCCTGCCCTGGCCCCCTCCCTACAGACTGTTCTGCTTTACTAACCTCATTCTTTCATGTGTATTTTACGTTTTGCCATGTAGGTCTTTCACAGCTTTGCAGCCCTAGGCGGGCATTCTCAGAGCAAGGTCCGCTCCGCCTGATCCGGAGCGCCTCTTTCTTTGCAGGTTTGCAGTGTGCTGTGTGCTGTGCTGTGTGGCTAGTCTAGCTGGTGTGACAAAACTGTGTGGATTTGTAGTTTAGCCCTGGAAATAAGATATGTGTGTATATATATATATATTTAATAAACAAACAAACAAAATGGACAGTGATGTCTGCTCTCACACCTTTTTGGAGACATGCTTTACATCCCCAGAGGACAGCAGGCATTTTAATAGTCCTCTTTGTGGTGGGTTGGTTGTTTTGTTTAATTTTGGAAACTTACACATTTAATGGTGGATTTCATATTTCTGGAAATAATGTTTCACAATAGTGTCAAATCTGTTTTGACCTGGACTTGTTTCAACCAAGCTGTAAAAACTAAAGCTAACCTAGGTTCATTTGAAATGGGCATTTCTTACTTTTAGTGGATGGGTCTTATTTCCATGGCTGAGTAGCTTTTATTTCACACACATATTTGTAAAATATATCACATTTAAACACTATTGAGCCTGAGACACTTTTGATCTTGTGTATATGCAGACTGTGAATCTGGACAGCTTATGCCTTAGTTGAACAACCAGTGCAATGCTTGCAATTTAAAAATACTTATCTTCTTCAAGACAGCATTGTAAAACCCTGTTTAAATTATATACATAATACCTGAGAAAGCTGGTATATGAATGAAGTCATGTTTAGATTGGTTTTGGTGGGTTTTTTGTCTGTACCCTGTGTACTACTAATGTGACCAACATCCTTCTGGTACATTAAAATTTCATTTTAAAATATCCATGTAAAGAAACAAAGTGTCATAGTTTTAATTTGTACTAAAATAGATGTATGGACTTCAGAAAAATACATACAAGCTTTTCAGATAAGTGTTTTGGCTTGTTCAGCTAAGCAGCCTTTCTTGGTGATGGCCTTGTGCAGTGCTGTTGATCTGAATTAATGAGCATGTTTTTGTTTCATTAATTACATGGAGATCTGCAAACAAGAAAGGAACTGTATATTCCCCTGCTAATTGGTATTCCTTGTTTTACAGTTCATAGCAACCCTATGGATATGCCTGGGAGGGAGCAGAATGAGGACAGAGACAGCGGTATAGCAAGATCTGGTAATGTCAGTTCCATGTGTTAACCCTGTAGACTCCAAAAATATTCAGTAATAGTCATCAGTGAGATGTCTAGTCACTATCAAATAGTTTTTCCTGTGCTAAAATGTGATTGTTCTGTTTTGCTATATATAAGCATTCATGCATACCTATATGCATATGTACAAATGTTGTAGGTGTCAAGGGTGTTGCATTAGGAACCTCACAGAGGTAATCTGAACGGCAGTGCAGTTTATTAAAGTGTGCTGCAAATAAGCAAGCCAAATTAAATATTGAAATGAGTGTGCAGCGTTTCTAAATGATACTTGTCATCTTCTTTCCAAATTGAGGTGGATGGTAATGTTAAAACATGAATATTTGCCTCCACGACACGCCTCTCTTCCCCCCAAATTCAGGATATTGGGCACCTAAGATTAGGATTGGAAAGGCTGTTAAAGGATGTGAGTAACATTACTCCTTTCCACAAGGAATTTCTTGCCCAATACTCAGGGTTGATGAGCAAGGTGCAGCCTGTATGTTGCCTATTATGTAAAGCTGCAGGACTGTCCCACCCATGTAGTGCTTGTATATCTTGTTAATATTATGAACTGGTTATTTTTAGATAAGAAACATGGATAAGCAAAAGAGAAGGCACTTGAGAAGCAACACCAGTTTACCTTGAGGGGCTTCATTTAGTTCCTGGTATTATTTTCCAAATGCTCTTTCTTCTGGAGAGATTTTTATTTATTCCTCTTATTATTGCAGCATCTCTTAGCAGTCTGCTCATCACTCCGTTTCCATCTCCGGGCTCTTCGTTTAACAAAAGCTGTGCTAGCAGTTACCAGCGGCGTTGGCGTCGCAGCCAGACTACCAGCTTGGAGAATGGGGTCTTCCCTCGATGGTGAGCTGGGAGTGAAAATGCTGGTTGCTGCCCGTAGATTTTCCACCATTGTCAGCTTGATTCTGCTCTTGCATATGTACACCTGCTCTTGCTGTTGCTTTCTGTGGCATATTTACAGAGGTGTAAGTCAGGCTGCACTTCAATGCCTGATCTTTTTTAGTATCTGTTTTCTTCATGGCATTCATTGTTTTGTACTAAACTAGAAAGCCTTCAGCAAAATGTAAACCTGTAGGCTTTACTTTTGAGGATAAGAAGCCCTAAAATCGTACTCAAAACAAATGCTTGGTAGAGATGGGAGAGAACTAGAATGCTATGTTCTGATCCCACAAACACTTTGAATCTGGTTCCAGCTTTTGTGATTGCAGGATCAATTAATGGTTGCTTGTAAAAAATGGCTAAGTGGATGTTATCAAAGGCGACAATTTGACAACACATGCACACAAAAGGTGCTTATTGAAGTTAAACGTTCAAGAGCTGAAATTACATAGGAAACAGAGGTACAACTTTAAGCAGTGGATTACATTAATTTTCTATTTTTTTCATGCTTCAAGGTCCATGGATGAAAGCTTTAACTTGTCAGATGACAGCTCTGGTCCTAGCCCAGGAATTGTTAGGAAGAAAAAGATAGCAATTGGAGTTATTTTTTCACTCTCAAGAGATGAAGATGAAAACAACAAATTTAATGAGTTTTTCTTCTCACACTTCCCTCTTTTTGAGAGTCACATGAACAAACTGAAGAGTGCAATAGAGCAGGTAAATACAATCTCTTTTGATTCTTGCACTTGTATTGCTGAATGTTCCCCCCAGCCCTGTCAGGTTTAATTCCCAACTCTTGTAATAGTTTACAAAAGTGGGATCAGCTTGCTGTTGGGTATAGGAATTGCACCAGCTTTGCTCTGTAACATCTTTGACGATATTTTGTACTGCTCGTAAAAGCACAACAGAAGCTGAGGACAGAGCATGCTGCATTATGCTACAGGGATTGCTGACAGCCAGAACAGTCACTAGGCTGTGTAAGCTCCCAGCAAAGCCCTGATCAGCCAAGGGGGAGAGGTGCTTTTAAGGCCACCTCTACCTCCATTTCAGCTGTATCTTGACTGTAGTGGACTGCAGAGTAAGAACCCATCTCTAGGATCTTCCAGGCTGTAAATAAATACCGAGATTTTTTTCTTTCCCTTTATTTTACCCTCTGATTCTGGATTCTGATGTACAGGAAATTTTCAAAGATCAAAGGTTCAAATGTGTGGCTAGATTTCCTTCAAATCTCTCTTCTAGGAAATAGTAGTTACTTTGCCAGTGCAATGAAAACTTTGACCCCTTTTATGCCTTGAATGATGGAAAACACACAAGTAGTAGAGGCTGCAGATGCATGTGCCTCACCTATCTTTCCTCAGAAATGAAAGTTGGCACTTCTAACATCATTTTATCACTTAAAAAAATTATTTGCATGACTAGTTGCATGAAAGATAAAGTAAAACACATGACTGTTTTCCATTTTTTTGTCCTTCTGTAGCTATGTGTTACTTATCTGTTTAATGATTGTTTTCAAGGCTATGAAAATGAGTCGTAGATCAGCTGATGCCAGTCAGCGGAGTTTGGCATATAACAGAATTGTTGATGCCCTTAATGAATTCAGGTGAGCAGTTTGTCTTCTATCTGTTGTGTCTGTTTCTTCAAAAGCACTCAAGTCTGTTTTAGAAGGATCTTCTTAGTGCAGGATAAGTAACTTAAAATGTCTAAAGTCTTCTGCAAGAGTAAGTTCGATAAGGGTATTGGTGATAGCAAGCCATGATAATCTGTTTGTGTTTTTAGGTTTTGCCAAGTGCGTATATCCATCAGGGCTTGGTGTGAACAGGACATAGATGATGAAGGGTTTCTGTGCTTTAGGAGGTAATGAAGCTCCCAGCAACCTCTTAAATTGTCTTTTATGACCTATTGAGAGAAGGGAAAAGAATTGCAAAGCCATGTTAGGGAAATCGTCCTGTAGTGTATATTTTCTTGATGTGTGAGCAAAGCAAGACCTTTACTCGGCTCTAAATGCGTTTCAGATAACCAGCTACTAAGAAGAAGGACTATCTTTTTCACACAGTAAAATGCAGTACTGTAATCTCTTGCTATCAGTACCTGCAGAGCATCTCCATTCAACAGTTAATGTACAAAGTACGCAGATAAGCACATCTCTGGCATTTAACTGTATTTTCTTTCCAGAGTTTAAGTCATGGGGAGGGAATTAAGATGAAATCCGTCTGTTTCAAGTGATTCATCTCCTCTCAGATGGGAGTGGCAAAGTGCTTCCTTTTACAACCAGTGTAGAGCTACGTTTAAAAGGCATCATAGAAGAGAGCACTCTGATGTTATAAAAAGAAAATCCTGACATCAGGATGTATTTTACCGAATAGCAAAGGATTCTGAGGGCTCACTCATTTTTCTACAATTGCACTTACTACCTAAATGCCATGGATTAGGTCGTTTTGCAGGATGAAGGCACAGTATATTTTAATTTGTTTTCTATTTTTTAGAACCTCACTTCCACGTAGTTGCGTGGAAGGGCAGAGGATATGCTCAGCAGGGACAGGAGGCAGGGAAGAGAGCACGTGGGCCTGCGGTGAGAGGTGGATGGGATAAGCAGTGCCAAGAGAGGGAGCAGAGAGAGCTCGTGACTGCTGAGAGCTGCCGAGCCTGCCCAGGGGCCCGAGACAAGTTCAGCAACTCTGAGCAGCCACGGTGGTTCCTCCACTCCCCCCAGCTCTGCTCTCCTTCCTGTTCTCACCCAGAGCCATTTCTCCACGTTCCCGCCCGGTGTTAACACCACCTCTCCAGCTGTTTTCCCAAAACTTCCCCCAAAACATTCCCCCTCAAGATACACTCAGTGGACTTTGCCTGTTCTCCTTTGTCCTTCCAAGTTAAACAGTTCCCGAGCACTGGGGAGGGGCACGTATCCCAAGTCACACGTAGCAAAAATAACCCTGAAAACACAGGGAAGATCCCCCTTGCTTGCTTTTTCCTCCTTGGAGGGAGGCTCGGTGATGCTGAGCTGGGATGGGACGAGGAAGTCTGCTCTCGTCCGGCTGAGGAGGAAAATAATGTCCCACCGGACACGGGAGGGTTGGCACTCTCCTGAGCCGCTGTGAGCCTCCATCGTTCACATGACACGGCCATTGCGTAACCAGCACTGGAAGCGTGTGTCTGACTACCAGTTTTATGCAGAGGTTTCCATGGTGATATAAATATTACTCTATAATAGTGTAACGAGGTAAATTAAATCCAGTTTAATTTCATATAAATTAATTTCCCGGGGCAGCAGACTTTGGCAATTCTGGGTTTGGTTTGTTTTTTGCTTGGTTTTTTTTTTAAAGTGAGTGCATTTGGAGACGTGCACCGGCCGGTGACCCCAGCCCTGGCTGGTCCTGCAGCAGGCAAGGTCCTCGTGCCTCTGCAGTGTCTCGGGGTGGTGGTGTGTGCTGCCATCAAGAAAAGCATTTCTGTAACATGCAAAAGCTGCTTGCTTTTCAAAGCAACACGATGTGTGTCTGGTAAGGAAAAAAAGGCATATTTAAATACTGAAGGCTGGATGCAAAGATGCTTTGGCACAGGTTCAGGAAACCCATTTAGGCCAGTATTATCTCTTTAGGCGTCTGCTTTCCCACTGAAGTCACGGGGAAGTCAGGAGCCTGAGTCCTTTGGTGAACCTGAGACTTGTGTTGATTCCTGCTCTCTTAGCAAATTGTGCTGGAGGGAAGAAGGGTGCTGACTTCAGTGGGTTGGTGCTTCTAAAACGTAATCCTGTGCTGGTTTAACTCATTGCAGTCTTTTTTTTTTTTTTTTCTGAAGGAGAATTTTTTTATTATTATTTTTTTTAAACCCCACGCTTTCAGAGGTTGTCAAGTGTAGCTGATGCATACTCCTGTGGTGATCAGAATAAAATCAGATCACTGGGGCGTGGGGGACCAGCTACATGCTGCGGTGCTGATCAGAGAAGGGAGGAGGGAGTGTGGCAGTTGTTACCATACCCTCCTGCCACCCAACCGTCCCCGTCTGCAGGGAAGGTGCTGTGGTTGTAGGTCAGCTGGCTAGGCTGCAAGCAGGGTTGTTGTAAGGAGCTGGCTGCAGGGTCAGCTGAGCATTGGCAAGCATTTACCTGCTGGTACTGGAGGGTGGAGGGGGAGAAAAGCAGGTAGCAAAACCAACCTCTTCCTTTGCTCTGGTTGTCTCATCCAGGAACAAACAAAGCTGCCTTCTCTGAAGGGGCTAGGCTGCTCCTGCAGATTGGTGCTATTGATGAATTTGCATCAGTTTGGTGCCCAGCTCCAGGCCTACCCTTGCATCATTATTAACTTTCCAGCAATTTTTAATTTTCTAAAGCACTGATGGATTTAGCTGTTAACACTTGACTTAGAGGCTTAAAACTCTCTTCGGATGTCAGCTGTGCAGACACATGACTTAGGAAATAAGCTACTGTACTTGCATAAACATTTCGACTCCCCCAGTCCCTGAGGCCAACGCAGCACATTGATAATACAGATTATGCATCTGACTAATACCTGTGTGGCAAATACACAGCCTGGCAAGGAAACACTGAAGGCAAGGCCCAGGGAAACACCTCTCTCTGCTTTCTGGCAGCCAGATTTGATCCTATTTTATGCTAGTAATTTTTAAGCAGCTTATGCTTCTGTGAACTGAGTGGTGCATTTTGCTCAGCAGTGCAGGCTGGCCCCTGTGCCAGCATGGGCACAGGAGTCCTGCGGGCTCCCGGCGCAGGGGAGCCCTGCTCCTGCACTCATTGCAGCAATTACTGCCTTTGTTTTCTTTTCCCTTTTTAAGGAAAAATCATCTTTGGAAAGAAGGGATGAGGACAGGGAGCAAATGTGTATGAATTTAAGTTTTATAAACCACTGATTTTTTTTCTTTTTTTGAAACAATCTCTAAAGAGATGCTAGGCTTTGCCATTACATTGCAACTCTTAAATAGCAGAGCAGCTCTCACAGCACAGTGCTGAGGGTCAGAAGTGCTTCCCTTAGGGAGGAAGGGAGCTGCAGAGGGATGCTGTCATCCACAAGGAGCCATCTGGCTCGTTTCGTTTGTACAGCGCCAGGGAAAGATGTCTCAGACTGGTACTAAAAACCAGGAAAAAGACCGGGGAGGTTTGCGGATATATTGGGTGAGGGTGAAGCAGGTAGCAGCGTAACACCTGATCTGCAGCCGTGCCGTGCCAAGGGCGGCAGCCGTAGCACCGTGAGCGCCGTCGTGTCTGCAAGCAGCAGGGTTGCTCGCCTCGGTGCCATCTGTGCCTGCAGAGCAGCAAACCCCAGAGGGTTTGCAGGAGGGGTTTTGCTCAGGTCTTCATTTTTGTATGGCTGGGTTGTGCTTTGTTTGGTTTCAAGCCACTGTTGAGTGCAAACCTGTTTCCTGCAGAGCTCCCCCGGCCCCTGTGCTGGCTGCACCCATTGCTGGTGCTGAGGTGCCCATCAGTCCAGACTGGAGTTCTGCCTCCCAGAAGCATTTCCAAATAGAAACCGTTTTAAATGTACCGAAACCCTCAAAAGAACAGGCCCTCTCATTAACTGAACTTTTCCCTTGCATGCCACTGCTCGATGCTGGCGTGCATGGGGGGCAGCAAGCAGAGGGGAGGGGGCAGCTTGCTGCAGATGGCTGAGGGGTCAATTTGGTTTTTAATGGTTGTTATTTTTTAAATCCAGTTAACTTCCCTGTAGTGTTTTGGGGTTTGTTGTTGTTGGGGTTTTTTGCGGGCGGGGGGGGGGGGGG
>JAVJGI010000064.1:63162220-63176793 GCA_035590275.1 Ibycter americanus | reverse complement strand
AGTGTTTTGGGGTTTTTTTTTTTTGGGGTTTTTTGCCCCCCCCCCCCCCCCCTTTTTTTTTTAAATTATTTTTTGTTCTTTAAGAAATGGAAGGAGCGTGTTTCCCCCCGTGTTTGCAGAGCTGGAAAGCAGTTAATCCTTGCCCTTGGTTTCTGTGCCATTGCTGCCTGCGCTGGCATGGAGGGTTCCCTGCACTGCAGTCACATGCCTGCTGGCCACCGGCCAGGGCAATCTGATCTCTCTCTGAGGAAACACTATCAGTTGCAGATACAGCCAGGGTTACCAGAATAGTAAATAACGAATCACAAGACTCGGTCTATCTTTTCAACGAAAACAAATATTTTAATATGTTGGTTTTAGTATAGAAGAAGTTTCTTTTTTCAAAACAGCTAAGCTGCAAGAGGCTTGGCTTGGGTTAGTTTGCATATGAAGGAGAAATAAGCTGTATTTTACCTTAAGTTGTGCAATTTATTTTCAGCTTCTAAGGTCAGCTGTGTGTGGGGGATGTAAGTTTCGATACTTGTTTTGAGCGATGAAACTCGTGGAGCTTTGAAGTCCCTGGACTTGGGGTTTCTCCCTTTCTTTGGGCCTCTTTAACATCCACTCCAGTTAATGGGCTGTGAACAGAAAGCTTTCCCTTAATAATCCCACCTCTAGTCCCAACTCGCTACTGCCAGGGCATGAAATCCCGGTGCCCCAAGAGCGCTGCGCTGCTGGAGACCCTCCGGTTCCCCCACGGTGTGGCCGTGCCGGTGTCCCCTGGCTGCGTGCCCCACTGGTGTTTAACCCGGCAGGACTGTTGTGCCCAGGTCCGTAACCAGGCTGTGCTTCCCTCCCAAGAGAGGAGCAGCAGCAGAGGGTAACGTAGAGCAGCTCCAAGGCTGCTCGAAACTGGCCCCGCAGACAGCAAGCCCTCTGGGTGCTGTGGGTCTGGTAAGCACAAAACTTGACTTTTTCCCCCTCTCCAGCCCACTGACTGTTTTTCTGGCTTTCCTTTCATGCTTGTGACAGTGAGGTGTCTGAAAATCTAACTTTTGAGCAAGATGGGGTTGACTGCCAACACACAGGATGGATTTTGTATGTAATGAAAGCTGGTAGAAGAAATAAGGCAGAAAATGCCATTGCCCCCCTCACCCCCTTTCTACTTGAGCAGTGACGGTGACCTTGGCACAGTGCCTGGTCACCTTTGCTGCCCTTTGGGGAGCTGCTTTGGGGGGGTCTTGTTGCTGTACAGCTGCTTTCTTCTCTGCTGAGTACCCAGGGAATAACTCCTTCCTGCCCTGAGCGCCCCTCGTACCGGCGCCGCTGCGTGCTGCTCTGCTGCTGACGTGCCGGGCTCTCGCTTCCTAGGGAGTTTCACTTTAAACACTAAACCACGGAAGGTTTGGCAGCTGTTGCTCGAGTATGTTTGCCTGCCTGACGTGCACAGCCATTGCTTTACTGCTGGAAGTGTCTATACATTTTTAGCCAAATGTATCCATAGAAGATCTTTATAAATCAAGGGTGGTACTAGGGATAATGTAAATCTCTTCTTGTAAAACGAAAATACCTCGTCTAGAAAAAGTAGTGCATTAGGTGGGGAGAAACCTGAATTGATCAGTCATTTCCTTTGTTGTTTTGGTTTTTCAAGCTTATACTGTGATGAAAATACAGGTTCCCATAGTGTCACAGCATAGGCACTGCACTTAAAACAAAACTATAATTTAGTTTAGATTTTAGAGGAGTTTAACAGTAAACTGATGGGGGTTTAATCTGGTGCTTTACTGCAGAGCCAAAGTTTTAATCGGACATTTACTGTCCTCTGTAAAGTCAAAAAGGATGTGGGTAGGTATGTAATCCTGGAAACCGTGGGGTAACTTTGACTCTCATATGCTGTATTCAAAGCTAAAGAAGTAAGCTGGTCCCCTGCTCTATAAATCCATGCTTTGGTGGGTTTGGCCTGGAGATACACCGATTTTTTAAAGCAAGGAGGAAGTTAAGGTATTTTTATAAGTCAGATACACATGAACTTGCCGTAGTCATAAATGAAGCAGAACTGTGGAGGGTTTACATGTTTTGAATGAAATGGTGAGAAAGCAAGGAGATAACAAAAACTGATTCAGTTCTTCATTCGGCACAGGGCAGCTCTTGCCTTTTGACAGTGAATTGTTACTGTGTTTGGGATCGGTTTATGTAGGTGCATGAAGAACCTGTGAGGCTTAACTCTGAGGTGGAAGGGTGAATTCATATGATTTAATGAACAGTACGTTTTGGATAATGGTTCATGAGAGAAAACTTGTTTGTGATAGAAATGACAGCTGGAACTGAATGGTACAGTAAATTCTTTCAGTTGGGAGTTCTGCCTGTCGTTCTTTTGTTCAGTCTTCTGGATTTTTTGGTTTTGTTTTATAGAACAACTATTTGCAATCTCTACACGATGCCACGCATTGGGGAGCCTGTCTGGCTTACTATGATGTCGGGGACACCAGAAAAGAACCAGCTTTGCCATCGCTTCATGAAGGAGTTCACTTTCTTGATGGAAAATGCTTCTAAAAACCAGTACGGTGGATTTTAGTTTTTAAATTCTATATGTGTTTATGCCTTTTTGTTTCAAACCAATTTTTGAATCGTTTTTTAAAATCCTGGTAATCAAAAGAATCAAAAGGCCATCCAGAAATACCTTCTTTTTAAAACAAAAAAGAAATCAGACAGTATCTCATTAAATGCCTGCTTCCCCACAGTCCTCTAAATGTTGGTAGAGGCTAAACATTTGAAACATGTCCATGGGAAGCGCGTGATGGGTGTGTATGTCTGGAAGGGGGTGAACATACCTTATGAAATGCATTAATCTACCTTTCAAAATCAGTTATCATATGATGAGCAAGGTTAGACATTCAGTACGAGCCGTGTCTGTAATACTGTCTGACCGCAAATTGCTCTTAAACCTGACTTCTGTAAAGTGCCACTAAAGAAATTGTGTGCTTCATTAGTACTCACCTTTCTGCCCTCAGGACAAAGCCGTGAGCAGCTGTTAAAAACTGAGAGAGAAAATGTTCTTGATAAACTCAGGAGAATCTGATAAATTTACTCCTTTGTCAACACTTCATCCTCTTTCCCCAGGGCATGAATAGGGGAAGTTTTTAAAGCATTTGGCTCCACTGAAGTCCTAAAACGAGCACAAACATGTGAAGTTTGAGTGGGAATGGCACTGAAAGACCAGCTGTTAGCTCCAGGGAAGCTGCTCTCTGCAGGGTGGGGAAGGGGCTGCTGCCCACTGTCTTCCAGCTTGGCCACCAGCCTTGCCCTCTCTTCTCTCCCCCAGGTGGGACGGTGACCGCTGGCTGGCGGTCAGCGTGGTCCACCTTCTCCTGCCTCAGGGCAGTGGGAGAAACCACAGGGAGTGCTGAGGGGTTCAATTGCTTTTTATTAAAATCATTTCCTGCTGCAGTGGAAGCTTTTCCCTGGGATTAGCCCCTTTGGTCCCTGCCTTTCTGAGCCCTATACATCTTCGTTACATTTAAATGGTCATTTGTTTGGGTTTGCTTGCTTTATTTTAAATACAGTAAGATTTACACTGACTGAAGCAAGAGGAAAATCAAGCCCCATATCCTTTTCAATCCAATTTTAAATCTCCTTTCCTCCTTTGGCTGTCAGGAAACAGTGAGGAAACGGCTAAGTTTAAGCTGCAGGGTTCCTGATGCTTGCAAACTATTCAAATAGTGTTATTCTGAGGCTGGGTGGCGTTTGACTGTTTCCCTCTCTGGCACCCGAGCTGCTGCGGCATCCACCAGCACCATCTGTCGGCATGCGGGAGGCTCTTGGGTTGCGCTTCTGCCTGCTGCTCCCGCCAGGAAAGGGGACTTGGAAGGAAAGTCTTCCCTCCATGGAGCAGAAACCACTCTCTATCCTTGCAATAAATCAGGTAGTTAACGTTTGTCAGAAAGGTTTTTCACTTTAGTTGTTTAGCTAGTGAAAACTGTTTTACCAGTGCAAGGACACAGCCTTTTCTGGCTTAGCCAGAGAACTTTGTGTGTGTGTGTTATTTTTGAAAATAAGCAGCCATATGTGCTGAAATTGCATCACAGTTAGATGAAAGAACACAGCACCCAGGTATTTTACAGGTTTGGTTGCAATAGACTTCCTTCTCACCAACAGTCCCAGATCTTAAGAGGGTTTAGGATCTTGGAGTACAGAGGCCACACAGTGCCACAGTTTTCTTACAGCGAACGAAGTTAAGTTGGTTTTGAGATGTTTTACAACACAAAGCTTGCAAAATAGGAAGTCTCATAACTATTACCAAACAGAGGAACTGAGATGCCACAGTTCTAAAATATTTCATTTTACTTCAAATGTATGTTCTAAAAAAGAGCTTTGCAGGGGTGGGAGGGAGGGTACAGCCCTCCCTTCTCTCCCCAGAGAACCAAGACTGAAGGAGTGATCTCTGTCAACTTTGTTAGGTTGTTTCTGCAATCCTTGATCCACACAAGCTGTAGAACTGCTGTCAGTTTAACATCCTGAGCGTGTACCTGGAAAAAAACCTGTGTTGAACATTTTGCTTTCAGGTTTTTACCAGCTTTACTGACTGCAGTCCTGACTAACCACTTGGCCTGGGTCCCTACCGTCATGCCGAACGGCCAGCCGCCTATAAGAATCTTTCTGGAAAAGCATTCTTCCCAGAGCGTGGACATGCTGGCCAAAACTCATCCATACAACCCGCTGTGGGCACAGCTCGGTATGTGGCAAACATTTCTAAACCGTCCAACAGCTTTATGTAAATGGGCATGCACGTGGTGGTTTTTATGGATGCTTGTTACTTCCCCCTGATGTTATTATTTTTTTTTTTAATTCAAAACGAGGCAAAAGTGCGTATTTCAAACGTAGAGGCGGTCACTGTATTTTTTTATATGGCCTCTAATTTCTTAAGGCATTATTAATTGTGAAACAGCAGCCAAAAAGTAAAGACCTCTTCAGTCATCTGTGGCAGATCACCTAAGTTAGGTCAGCTGCCCGGGTGATGATGGAGGATTCCAGTCCTCCTCTGGTCCTCTCTCTATAAGGAAAATCAGTTCTTATTTTTGGGGATGCTGCTATCAGTAAGCCTGGTTCTGGAAAGTCAAGAAAATCCCTCTTTTGATAAGAAATGAACATACTCTTAATACAGCAGGCAAAGGAGTGACATAGTATAGGAAATCATGACTAGGCAAACCCCTGGGTAAGGTCTCAAAGGCTAGTCAGTTGAGTAGCTGGTTGTACTGCCTTCTAATTGCTGAGTAGAGAAGGGGAGATGAGCTTCATACTTCCTGGTCAGGTTGTCCTGCTCTGCACACAGACTCTCCTGGAATTTGGTTAGGGAAGGGAAAGAAAGGTTTTGCGAGGTTGCCCTATTCTGGTATAGGCAGGAGTGGCCAGGGAGTTGGCAAGAAGACTTCATTTCAGAGCTCATGGGACTCAGGGGATCCACTGTGGTTACATTGGCTTTCGAGGCCTCTTGGATCCCTTGTCCCTTCATCCCTGCATTCATGCAGTGCCCTAATACCTCCAGAACAGCACATGCACAGGCTCTTCTCCAGATGAATCTGGAGTACAGTCAAAACAACGCATGGCAGAGCTCAAGGGGAGGGAGAAGAAGGTTGGCTTAAGCTGTGCACCCGCCACTGTCACTTTTTGCCCCGGTTCTTGGCATAGGTTTATTTCTCCTTACAGCTTTCTCTTTGTGGGTAAAAGTTCAGCCCAGTTTTCCAGACTATCCAGGGTAATTCAGAGCGGATGCCTCCTCTCTCCTGATGGCTATATAAGGAACCCAGGAGACAAGCCTCCAAAGCTAGGCACTGAAGTTAGGTGGTGCAAATGCTCCCTAATATGCGAGATCAGATGTCTCCCTGACCGGTGTGTCACCTTACATACGATACCAACAGCATCTTTGGGATTCTCTGTATTGAAAACAAAATAACTAGCGTAGCTGTCACCACTCTTCTGCTTTAGTACTAATTTCTCTGTTGTAGACCTGGCCTTTGAAAACTGGCCACAACAATTGTCTGTTAGAAGAACAATTTATTCTAAAGATGGGAAATAATTCTCTGTGTCATTTCCTGTTTTAGGTGACCTGTATGGGGCTATTGGATCACCTGTGAGATTAGCGAAAACAGTTGTGGTTGGCAAAAGGCATGACCTGGTACAGAGATTGCTTTATTTCCTTACTTACTTCATCAGATGCTCTGAACTTCAAGAAACGCATCTTCTAGAAAATGGGGAAGATGAAGCCATTGTCATGCCTGGAACTGTTATAACTACCACGCTGGAGAAGGGAGAAGTAGAAGAATCTGAGTATGTGCTTGTCACAATGCACAAGAACAGGGGCAACTTGCTACCAACGGAGGCTGAAGAAATGAGAACTCCCAACTGTAGCTGTAAATATTGCAAATGTCCCATTTCCCTTGCACAAAACATAGAAGGTGTTTCGCAGCAAGAGAGAGAAGACATGCAAAGCACTCCTAAGGTAGAGCTGGAAACTTCTTCAGATGAGAACAGAACTATTGTTCCTGATGACTGCCAGGAAGATGCTGTTGACATTAAGCCACCGAGATCCTGCCTGGACACAAAACTAGAGACCGTGGTGTGCGCAGGGACAGCTTCATCAGAAAAACGTGTAGGGTCAGAATCTGGTTTGGAGCCAACAGCAGATGTGTGGAGGAGCGAAGACTCGCTGGAATCAGGCAACCAGGCGGTCAGTGTAACAAGGTCACCTGGTATTGCTGTGGAAAAGAAGCCACCAGATAAGCTCTTCTGTGATGCATTTCCTTGCAGTGCTGCCGAAGCGCAGACAAAGGTGACTTTCCTCATCGGAGATTCGATGTCACCTGATTCAGACATCGAACTCCGAAGTCAGGCAGTAGTGGAACAAATTGCTAGGCATCACAGCCCGCCAGCGACGGAGGAAGGAGCGTCTGCTGATCAGAACTGTGAAGCTAAACAAACTGTTGAGGACCAAAATAGAGACTGTGGGACAGCTGAACCCTTTCCTCAAGTTGCTAGTGAGCATCAGAGCTGGAATCCAAATCCATACAACGCTGAGAGCATGAGTCTGTTTGATGAGTATTTTACTGATGACAGTTCAGTTGAAACCCGGACTATTGATGATATTCCAGGGCAAGCAGCTACAGACCTTCTTGCTCACAACAGTAGTTTAGACTTTTCTAAAAAGCTGTGTACAAAGACTAGCAAACCACCTAGCGAATTTTGTAAATTTATGGACTCTGTTCGACAAGAGACCTACAAAAACTGCTTTAATGAGCAGGACCAAAGAGAGAAAATCTCTATTCGCGTCCCCCATGGGGACAGAGAAAACGTAGAGAAAAAAGTCGCCCCAGGAATTGATTGGGACATTCCAAGAAATGAGAGTTCAGATAGTGCCCTGGGTGACAGTGAAAGTGAGGATACAGGTCATGATCTAACTAGACTAAGCGGTAACTATTATGGAGGAGAGCAAGAAGATTGGGCAGAAGAATATGAGATTCCCTTCCCTGGGTAAGTACTATTAAGCAGTAATAGAGCCTAAAAAAGTTAGAGCCTCTTCTCATGTCACATGTTCGGAGGAATGTTGCCTAACTTGGCATCAGTGGCTGGAAGAGTATCTCCTGCATTCGCTGGTTGTAGAAGAATATAGAGGGATCAGAGGTCTGGAAAAAAGTACTAATGATGCATTGTGATCTTGGCTTGTTTCCTTTCCCTCCACAATGGGCTGACTGCAAAAGCTGACTTTAAACTGTTACTTTTAAAAAGTGCTTGAATGGAAGTTAGAAGAGATGTGATAGAAGTGAAAATGCAACCTCTCTGTCAGCTGAATTTGTTGTTTGCAAATTGTACATCTCTTTGATATGCCTTTCTTGCAGGTCAAAATTAGTTGAAGTGAACTCTGTCCAGCCCAGTATTGCCAATTTTGGAAGATCCTTACTAGGTGGCTACTGTTCGTCTTATGTCCCTGACTTTGTTTTGCAAGGAATAGGAAGTGATGAAAAGCTGAGGCACTGTTTGGTGTCAGATTTGTCTCACGCTGTGCAGGTAATTAAGCTATATTTGGTAAATGTATTTGTCACAGTAGGGAAAGGCAAATGTTTTTGAATGTACATACCTGCTGGAAGTGGAAATATTTACTGTTGCAGCTCTCTTCAGGTTTCTCCAGTCCCAGGTCACCGATTTTTTTTTTCTCTCTCAATTAACACATCTGCAAAAACATGGGTATTTCACTGCAAATCTGGAGCACAAAAACTTAGTATTTCCACTGAAGCCAGCTGAGAGGTTCATGCCCTTGGGAAGACGGATCACTGTGCTAAGCGTTAGAGAAGAGTCTCCTGTAGGCATGGCAGCCTGCTGATGGTTGCACGCCCACACAGTGGAATGATGTTAATCACAACCAAACGCTGAGGTTGCTGTGCATGTCTTCCCCGGCACAGAGTCTGACTGCAGTGGTTGTGCAGAAGCTCCCTTTGCTCCCTCCTCTTTCCGTGCACGTTTAACCAATGTGCTGCTGCTTGTGGGGCAGAATATGTTACCTGTGGTGAAGCCATCGGGAATGCTTAGTATCTGGGGACATTACTCCTTTTTTAGGATTGTAGTCAAAGTGTCCTATAGTGTTGGCTGGCTTTGTCAGGAAAGGAGAAACCAATATGAAGGTAATTGTCCTCAGGGGACTTGCAATTCTCATGGGTGCTGGAAATCATCTCCACAGAAGCTTTTCCTTAGAGGAACTGGGGTATGACTGGGAAGTGTGGCATTTCCGACCCCTTTTAAAGTCATCAGGAGACGAGGGGAAAGCAGGCTGTCGCTGCAAAGCGTGATTCTGCTATCCTCTAGTTTATTCCCAAGGGAATGGGGAAAGACCTGTGCACAGACTGGTGAGCAGACAGTCTGCTTCTCTGAGCACTCCCCTGCGAGCCTCCAAAATGTCCCCTTCTTCCCCACCTCTGAAGTTAAGGATGTGCACCACGCCTGGAGCCGGTCCCCACCTTACTGTCCCCTTCCCTTGTGCCCAGCCCTGCAGGGGGTGAGTTTTGCTCCCTGCTTGGTGGTTCTAGGGGCTGTTTTAAACTGTTGTGTTTTAAGCCAAACGTTTAAACCATTTGTGAAGTGTAATTGAACCTCAGGCAACAGAGGCAGCAGTGTGAGGTAGCTGCTGCTGTGAAACAGATGTATCTGAGACAGATGTGTCTGAAATATAATGGCGAGGCACTGGCACAGGCTGCCCAGAGCAGCTGTGGATGCCCCATCCCTGGCAATGCCCAAGGCTGGGTTGGACGGGGCTTGGGGCAACCTGGGCTGGTGGGCTGGTGGCCAGTGTCCCTGCCTGTGGCAGGGGGTTGGAACTAGATGGTCTATAAGGTCCCTCTCAACCCAAACCATTCAATGATGATGATAACCTAAGTGTGGTGCGTGTCCATCAGGAGATTTACATTTCAATTGCAAAAGTCAAAGATTGAGAGGATACAAAAGGACCGAGCATGATTTTGTATGTTTAACTTAAAGTAAATAGTAACTGCATCCCAGCCCTCTTCGAAGTCCCTGTAGGGCTCTTTGGAAGGAGATGCTTCCTAACAGTCAGCCCAAAAAATGTGTTGGGGAAGGACAGTGGGGTTCTAAATACTCTCTTTGTAAAACCTCCGTGGTGTTAGAGAGGTGAAGGGCTGGCTGGAAGGAGTGGAGGAGCTGGGCGCAGGCTGAGTTCCTGACTCCCTCTGCCGGCCTTCCCATAAAGGGAACCAGTGACAACTGGGAATAAAACCAACTGCGTTAACACAGCCTTGTTGAACAGCAAGTTGGATTTTCGGTGCTTTCAGTTTTAGGGGTTTAAATTACACTTCAGATATGTCAAAACTCTTTATATCAAGTATCAAAAGATACAATTTTCAGCCAGTGACACACTTTCAAGCCTGGAAGAAAATGTAAAATAGCAACTATCCTTCTAAGACCGTGCCTTGCTTACAATAAAGCTCTGGTTTTAGTGGATGGATTGCAATGTTAGCACGTTACTGTATTTTAGATGAAGCAGTGCCTGGGATGCTATCCCTGCTATCCAGGATGGCGATGTTTTGTGAAAAGACCATTGTCATTTGTCATTCTCAGGGTTCTGCTATTCATTTTTTGTTTCTAGCATCCTGTTCTGGATGAACCGATTGCAGAAGCTGTCTGCATTATTGCAGACACGGACAAATGGACGGTGCAAGTGGCCAGTAGCCAGAGGCGAATGATTGATAATAAGCTGGGAAAAGAAGTGTTAGTCTCGAGTCTCGTCTCCAACCTGCTTCATTCCACTCTTCAGCTTTACAAGCATAATTTATCTCCAAACTTTGTAAGTATGAATGACAATCGAGCAGGCAGTGTTTTTAAAACATCCTTTCACTTCATAGGTTAAAGAAGTTGTAAGGTTTTGCCTAGTTTACTTATCCGTAGCCACAATTTTCGTAGCCAGTGCATCCCCTGATGTAACTGTTTGAGCTGTCTGAACACCACTCTGTAACCGAGACAGCTGTCTCATTAATTCTGTTTTAACATGCAATCAAAGGCTTCTGCTGAAAAGTAAGAGTCTTGCCAGTGAATATCTTACTAATTATTCACCTAGACATGGCCATGGAAAAGGCAATAGACGTATGGGGTCTGTGCTTTTTGCTCTGAGGCTGGGTGCGGTTTGGATACAGCACTGTCTTCTCCCTGACACAACTCCCTTTGCCTTTCTAGTGTGTTATGCACCTGGAGGATCGGCTGCAGGAGCTCTATTTCAAAAGCAAGATGCTGTCCGAGTATCTCAAGGGCCAGATGAGAGTTCACGTCAAGGAGCTGGGCGTGGTGCTGGGGTACGGTCACAAACTTCCTCCGAGCAGTGCTGCCCTGCGCTTCCTGGTGCCAGATCCTCTGCCTGGGCTTGTTCTAAGCACAGCGAAATGGATTCCTAAATGGGACTGGAACCGTAGAGTGGCATAAATCACCCATGGCCGCAGGCTTCTCCTTAGCCAGTGCTTGGTCCCGAGGATCCCCCAACCTTTCTCTCTTCCCTCCGGGCAGGAAGGTGGGCTCAGCACTCCAGAGCTTATCAGATTCCTTCCTTAGTTGGTCAGTCAGCACTCAGCAACGTGGGGCACCTGATTCCTCCAGGTTGACTTTCCCTACATGGCAGAAAACACCCTGTGTGTCATGTAAGGCACATAATACCTCTCTGTGGGTGTGGGGCACAGGCAGAGAAGCTATTTACGGGGTGTTTATAGGAAGGCTTTGAGTATCTTTTTATGCAGAGGAGTACAGGGTGATCAGGAGGGCACATGGAGCATGTGTGGAGCCTGGAGATGGGGGAGCAGCTGCAGCGGGGTGAGCTGCAGCACAGTGCCAAGGCTTCCTTGGTAGCTGCAGATGTAGTTCAGCCTAGTCCTCTGCTCCTGCGCTTTGCCCCTCAACTCTTGCTCCCTTTACTGTGAGGGGAGGAAGGAATCTGCTGGTTTTTCTCCCCCCATCTGCTTTCTCACCAGTTTGTTGGCCCTGTGGGAAAAAACCACCCGAACAGGCAGGTAGGAGCTGCAGCAGCGCTGAGAGTGCAGAGCTGTCGCTCATCAGCGTGAGCAGGCGCGTCGGGAGGGGATGTTAGGAACAAGGTGGTGGCCGGAGTGTGTAACCCCGCTGGCACTGCTGCCTTAGGAGAGAAGCACAACTGGCTTCACTTTTACTTGAGGAGCGTCCTGCCACTTGGAGTTGTGTACACCCGTGGCCTGCGCACAACCAGGCGCAGCAGGTGGTGTGGTCACTAACGCACGTGTTCGGCCCAGCTACATTTCGGGTTAGATTAAATGTGACTCTTCTGCTTCCTTTTAGGATTGAATCCAGTGACCTCCCTTTACTGGCAGCTGTAGCAAGCACTCACTCTCCGTATGTTGCCCAGATACTACTTTAAAATGCCAGAGGCCATAGACATTGACTTTTTTTCCCCCTCTGGAAACAAAGTGGAAGGCGAGGTTGTTCTGGCTCCTTTCTCTTTGAACCAATTAAAACAAACTGCTCCTGGAGCTGCAGCACCTCCATATATGACTGCACGTTATGCAAACAGTTGGAGACTTTCCCTCTCCCACTTGGTCATTTATAAGAAAGGATAAAGGAAGGAAAAAAGAGAAATGAGTAAGCCTGAGATTTCAGCCACAGAAAAGTGAAGATTTTAGCAAAAGCTGAAGATCTGCATTTTTTACCAGTTTCTACCACAATGGCTAACTGTAATTTATATTGGGGAATGTGAGGAAGAACTGCTTTGAGACATACATGATGCTATCACCAATTATGAACCTAACAAGAGAATGCAGCAGTTGTCTTCAGACTGGCTTCTACTGATTAGGACTTAAGATCCGTAATTCTCAAGCTGCGATGATTCGTAAACAACTTCTACTTTTTTCATGTCATAGTCAAATTCTGGATACTTCCCAGAGGAAGAACAGGGGCTGAGAGGGCTGGTTTGTTTTTGTAAAAAGCTTATTAATGACACTCAGCTCCAAAATTTATTTATGATCTTTCTCCTGGGGAGAGGGAATAACGGGGGGCGTGGCGGGGCGCAGGGAGGAGGGAGGAAGAGGCCAACAGACAAACTAGCGATGGAGATTCTCTTTCTCGGCCAGATGTTGTAACCAGTATTAAATGTTTATAATGTTTAAATGTTGCTTTATACTAAGTGATGCTTTTCTTTCACAACGTAATCAAAATGTTAAAAAAAAAAAAATACCTAAAGAGAACGTTGGCTGAAATTTCCCTGTGGGGTCCCCAGAATGACATGACTATTACCTCTAACTTTTTTATGGTCTATAATGTTCTTGCAACATCATGTTCTTTTTACAGCAGTCAGTCAGCTATTGAAATAATGAACTAGAAATACTTGTACCAAAGCATTGGGGAAAAACTGAATAGGCTATTACCCTTAATTGCTCAGGTAACTAATTGATATATTTTTTAAAACTGTTCTACAAAAACTGAACATTGATTACACAATAGTATAGTAATATCAAAATTATTTTTTCAAAAATATACCCTTGATGCAGATGTCTCTAATCCCTTTTCTACTCACTTGTGTGATTACCAGCAGGAAATGTTGTTTATTTTATTCTCGGCATTTCTCCTTCACTCAGCCATCACTGTTTTGTCATTGTATATACAATAGTTGTACGAATAGCTGATGGACCCAATCTGGTGTAAGTAATGTAAATATGCAGTGGTAGGTGGATTATGTTTTCAAAGGCTCTACTACCTCAGTTTAACTGGACACTTCATTATAGGCTTTTCTTTGCATATTTGTCCTAGCAGCCAATTAATGTTGCTGATTTTTAGGTTCTGTTTTCATTGATTCTGTTCGGTATATTGCAATTCATGGATTATCCACAGAAGTAGGAGATACGTGTTCACTTGGTCGCTAAACTCTATAAACAGTTCTATAAATATGTCATTCTGTAATCATCTTTTCAATAGTGTAGCACGCCTGCTATTGTTGTTTGCAGAGTTATTTTAAATACAAATCTATTTTAACCATTTGATAAACTTGAAAACAATAGAAGAGATCCCTGCCCCACCGCTGTCAACGAGAAAACTCTCCTCCCTTCCTTCGCTGGGGACAGGATTTCATCCGGAGTGGTTTTTTTCAGTAATATTCAAAATCTGTAACTTAAGGACTCTGTTCCAGGGAAGAGCCACATGGCAAACCCACACCCCTTTCCATGTAGTACCGAGTCTACGTCAGTAAGTAAACCAGACGTTAATATAGGCAGTGTCATTTGAAACTCTTTTGTATATAAAATGTAACGCTGACTGCTGCAGGGAAGAAACTTGTGTTTAATTCGTGATCTAAGGATATGTTTCTCCCCTATTCTTCAAATGTCCTTTCTTCACCACGCAATGATGTTACATCTGGCTTTTGGAATGAGCACGAAACATAGGGGCCCAGTGGTGTAAACACGTTTTTAATGAAATATAGGATTGAGCTCAGAATATGAATTTTTAACTCTTTGCTATGATACGTTATATAGCCAATAGTTACAATTCTGAACGTTGTACATAGATTTGCAGTTGTAACCTGGTGATGTCAGTGCTGCCGGGCTCCGCGTCGCCGGGCGCTGGCGTTGTGGTCCTGCTGGAGGAACCCCGAGGCTGCGCTCCTGCCCTTGCCTCCGGGGAGGCTCCTTCGGTGGGATCATCCACGGCACGTGCCCGGAGAGCTGGGCAGCGCCGCACCGCAGTCCTGGCGCCTCCCAGGACTGTGCTGATAATGCATCCTTGCAGGAAAATACTCTGTTCTCCTCCACGTAACCATTATTAGGCGAATTGTTGGTATCACTTCGAAATGGGTTTGACTCAAGAAAGGCCCTTGCACAGCTTAAAATTAGTATTAACTGGAGGAGAAGAAAGTGGTTGTTCGAGAGCACCCTTCTCTGCCGTCTTCTGCCTAACGCACCCATTAATGTCATCGTAACGGCGTGTTCAGTCAGCCCCCGGGAAGCAGCCACGGACGCGGCTTCCTCGTCACCTGCCCGCCGGTGCCGGCCCCCGCGGAGCCCCAGCGCCGAGCGGCGGCTCTCGGTGCGGTGGCG
>JAVJGI010000064.1:63116668-63144565 GCA_035590275.1 Ibycter americanus | reverse complement strand
GGCCCGGCCCGGCTCTGCTCGGCTCGGCTCGCCGCCCGGGGTTTGTTCCGTGCTCCCTGCGCGCCTGGAGGCATCGCCCCCGCCAGCCGTTCCTGAGGAGCTGCCGCCCCGGAGGAGCAGAGCAATAGAATGAGCTCTCCTGTGGACCCCAAGATCAAACAGGCTTTGCGAAAGAAACCATCAGAGAGGACTCCGGAGGTAAGGGGGCTGCAGCTCCTTCCCCGCGGGGTCTTCTTATTTATTTATATATTTTTTTTATTTTTGCTTTGCGTAAATCTGTGTTCCGCGGGCTCACTGCCGGGGTGCGTGGTGCCCGCGCCCTGCACACGGCCGGGCTGGCGCCCGCAAACTTCTGCGTAGAGTTTAGTTATTGATTTATTTCTGCTTTCCGAAGTCGGACCTCTCAGCGTTTTAAACATCCAGTAACGCGCCTGATACAGACATAAGGCGCCTTATGAACTACTTCGGGCAAGCTGTAGGAAGAAGAAGAGGTAGATCACTGAAAAGTGAAATCAGGCATATTTGAGTGATGCAAAACTTCTGGGAAAAGTTAGCGAGCTGAAGGGCTTTACTTACCTGTGCAGTGATGCAGATTTAAACAAAACCAAACTTAATTATGCTTCGCAGACTTCATAAAGAGATGTTTCCCTAGTGAGTGGGAGTGTAGAAATGTGCGAGGCTGGTTAGTTACAATAAAACACATTTTCAATTAAGTGTCTTCTCTGTCCCTTCCCCACAAGCTAGTCTGTAATCAGCCATGTATTTTTGGGAATGGTAGTGTCACAGAGCATTCATTTAATAATGAAATATGTTTGATAGTGTTTGTGTTTCACTGAAGGGCTGATTGGAGTTTGTCTGCTTAGTTACCCTAGCCTTTTTTTGTTTCCCTTACTGTGATTTTTTTTTTTTTAAATAAAAAAACCTCCACGTGCTCAAGAATTAGTGGTATGAAATAATACACTCTTGATTTTGTCCCTTTTGAGACCGGGAAACATCTGTTCTCCCTTGATACTTCATGGAGAGCAGAATGTCCTGCCTGGTCTTCCTTGTAAGTTAATTATTTAAAGGGTACTCAGGGAGAACTGACGCAGAGACTGCTTAAGAGTACGTCCTAGCAGGATAGAGACCCCAGTTCCCCTTCAAGTCAGTTTTGTGAATGAGTGAAATGCCCAATGTTTTCAGTTCCAATGTTTACTTTGCCTTGGGATATCGGATACATTCCCTCTTGTGTCTCTGCTCGCTAAATTAATGATGAGGCAGTCTCTTTTTTCGTATTTTTGTCCCTACCCTCTTGCTTCGGACCTTTCTTTCCTTCCCTTCAGCTGTAGTCTTCAGTTAGCAAAATTCCTTTGCTAGTGTGGTTTGCAGTGTTGGGCAACTGGGTTCATCACAGGAGTGTCATTCATGAGCTAGCATACCACGCTGGCTTGTCATGGGTTTGACTTTGGGGAACAGGTAATGTGGCCTGGCCCAAAACATCTGCCTGCTGCTGCTTGCTGAACTAACATCTCATGGCTGTGTAGGGCTTTTTGTTCTTTTTTTTTTTTTTTAATTAAGGCATCCCCAGTTTTCTCCCCAGCAGTTGTCATGGAATTCTTTAGGGTTGTCACTTTATTTTGGCTAAAATTGCCTTAAAATAGATATTTTGCTTAACCTTGTAATGCTAAACTGTCAGATATCATCATGTCCAACTGCAGTGGACCATGCACGCGAGTTCAGGTGTAGATCTGTGTAGATTCCCATTGAGACTGACATTGGGGTTGTGTGCAGGTATGATTTTGCCAAGGTATCTCAACTGTGGAAAAGAATAAATCTAACCTTTGCTAATCTAACTAACAGCACCTCTGAAATGACTTTAAAAGACCATCTTAATTGCGTGGTTAATCTGGTCCTTTTTTTTGGCAAGCATTTAGAGACCCTGCACAGTGAGACTACTTGTGATTAAAGTTAAACATGTACTTAAAACTTGGCAGGATTGGGTCCTCTGTTCTTTTTGCCTGTTGTTGAGTGGATAATTACAGTCAAATCACTTTTGTTTTCTTTGGGTACTTTTGTTTACGTACATGTAGAAACTAACCTGATTTCAAGAAAAGCACTCCCCTGTTTCAGTAGCATGGTGTATCTAGGGGGTCCCCTTTCTGGGATCTGTACTACCTGTTCAGACACAAAGCAAAAGATTTGATCCTGCCTGCCGTGGCTGCACTCTGCCAGATTTCCCAAGCATATGCTCTGAGATGTGATGGCAGATGGATATAGGGTGATCAGGGAACCGGAGGAAACAATTGCAGTATAAATTTTCCTTTTTTTTTTTTTTTTTTTAAATCTCGGTAAGTGTCCAGATTTGTCAACTTTCTTCGATAGGCTGTAGGCTGCTAAACTTGTTTCGGCTTCCCTGATCTCTGCTTAGCGCAGCCATCGGGGTCAGACCCCAGTTTCAGGTGTCCCTGTGCAGGGTGTATGAGCTGGTGACTCCTGTCTTGAAGGATCCAGTTGTGCACAGACAAAAAGCGTGGCTTCATTTCTCCCCTCCTACTCTCCTAGAAAGGTGTCATTAGCTCCTCCCACATGAAGTGAGCTGCATGGGGCTGCTCATGCGCTTGGACTGCATTTTTATACAGGAAAACCCCCAAAATTCCCCAAACTGTGATTTTATGATAAGCCAAAGCTGCTTGACCACATGAATTTCAATCCCTTTCAGTCGCTTTCTGCCCCCCTCTCTGATCTGCAGTTTATATGAGCAGTCAGTTTATATGAGCAGTTTACCTGGGTACTACAAATTACAGGGTTGGGGCTGCGCTGATTAGTAGTGTGGTCTGGTGCTTCATAACTATTATCTGTACAGCTGTCTCTGGAAATATACAGATAAATAATCCATACATCAGATTTTGCTTATGGGTGGTACGATTATTCATATGATTTTGATTTTTAGGACTTTTTCTTGACAAAATGTTTTAATTTGTAAGATCTAAGGAACTAAGCAGGGAGATATTAAAATAGTTTTATAATTTACTTATTTTGGGGAATTATCTTGATGGCTAGCTGAAGTAAAAATTTTAAATCTTGATGCTACAAATATTTTTGTTTGGAAAAATCTCTGTTAGGGCAAGTTTTCAGTGTTGTGGTAACATTCCAATGTTTGCTAATTGTTGAGTGTATAAAGTTATGCATATTAGACATGTACACACTTGATTTTTTTTTTTGGTTGTTGTTGCTCAGATACTTCATGTGCTATAATCTTTGATTTATTTGGTGGAGGGAATTATTTTGATGAATTCGTAGAGATTGTAGCGAACTTCTAATGATGTGTACATTTTCACATAATATTGTTCTGTTTGTTCTGTTACTCCATTTAGAAACTTTCTTTGGTACTACCCAAGTCTGGGAAATACTTTGAATTTTTCTTTTCTTTCTTCCCTCTGCCCTGGTGCATCATAAATTTGTACAGGTACGTAATGCAAGCTCGCCTTGCTTGTAGGAAGTCTTTCAAAATGTCTGCTTGGGGACAGATTGCCCCTCCAGGATGCGAGTCCCACTTGAGTAAAGCTTGTTGGTTACATAAATGGACTGTGACTGTGTGCTGACACTGTATGGGAATCTGCCTGTCTCTCCGGTTCAGTCTGAAAGCGCAGAATTTGCGAGGGTTCTCTCAGATGTTCTTTTTGATAACAGATTATCCTAAAAAAATCATCTCTTCGGTGCACACTGTCTTGTCAGATAGAGGAAACCTTTGTAGTAATTGGACACTTATTCACTTAAAAAAAAAAAAAAAGTAAATAATGTAATACTTATATTTGAACTATAGGATTTCATACACTTGTTAAATATTTTAGTATCTGCATTTTTCTTCCAGGGTTGTGCTGATGTCTGTGTGGTGTTAAATGTGCAAGTATTTATACATACAGATCCTCTGGTTCTAACAGGTTGGGAATGTGGGATTTGCATACTTCTATGCAGTGTTCTAGCTTTGTCTTGCACATCACCGTGCCTGTTTCTTGTGTCACAGGTGGGGATATTAGTGATTTGGGAATATTTTAATAGAAGGAAATAATTTGTTCAAAGCAGTAGGAGGGAAAGACTGATGTTTATGCCACCGTGTGTGCGTGCTGTCATTAAAGGTTTAATTTTTTTGAGGCCCGGAATTCCTTATCAGATCCATACAAAGGCTGTGATGTTAGTCCTTTGGGGAGTGGTTTAATGCCAACCACAGATAAGGTCTCAGTGGCTGATAGGGCAAAGTATCAAATGATTATGCTCCTTTTTCTTTCTTTTTCCTTTCCTTTTTTTCCCTTCCTCCTGTGAGCATGCTCTTTTCCATTTTTAATGAGTCTTTTTCCCAACATAGGCTCCTTTTAGTTCTTCATGACTTTGTTCTGGATAGTATTTCCTTTCCGTTGTTCAGAAAGCTTTGCTTGCATTGGACTTCAAAGTGTTAGAGTTTATTTTTATACTTCAAGCTCTTGTATTTTCCTAACTTTGTCTTGTTTCAGTAATTCTCGATTAACGTTAATTCAACCTCATTTGGCAATACTAACTCCTCCTTCTCTTCCTGTTCCCTTTTTATTAATACAGTGGAAAGAGGAAAAAACCTAATTTGCACAATTGTGTCATAACAGTGTCTGCTGTTTGGAGTGTATGTGTGATGCTTCTTGATGCCTGGTATATAGAGAAATAGATCTGCATGAATCTAAATCATGCACAAGTAGTACATTGATGGGCATTATAAAATGGCTGTAATAAATAAAATAAACTATTGCTGACAGCATAACAAAGGCACTCTTGTACTGTAGCACAGCTGAGCCAAACAGAGGAGAACATCTGCTTCTTGTTTCCAGAAATAACTGGTATTTTGAAGTGGGTTTTTTCATCCTTTTAATTATTTTCTGTAAACTCAGTAGGTGAAACGGGGGATTAACCTTTGTTAAAATCCATTGTTTCTGTAGTTCGCAGTGAGCTTTTAGGAGTGTTAATCTAACAGCGGTGTTGTTTTTGGATAGCCATGTAATGTAATCAGAACTGTAGAATCACTACAAAAATCGCAATGCTTGCAGTTACCTTAAAGCTGAAAAGAAATTTGTATTAAATAAAGTTGCGGATGCTGGTTTGTATTTACTAAAAATTCCTTACTGTTAGTATGTGGGCCTCCTAAACAGGGAAAGAGAAGTGATGGAAACCTGACTCCTGCCATAATTTTCTACTACCTAACCTCTGTCTTACATTTCCGTTTCCATTTTTTTTTTTAGTCATATATTCTCTCGTAGCTGATGCTTTCTAAGACTTTGTCATGTGAGTAGCAGTTCTGGAGCTCAGACTCTGAAGACAACCAGCAGTACCCGGTGTTAAATACTCGAGATTGTTCTGTAGCTCTCTGCTTTGGTATCCTTGCCAGAGGGCCTCCCCAAACTGTCTCGTCAAAGGTGCACTGCCTGGTGCAGTGTAACTTTTATCCCTTCCCTTGCAGAGACTTGGTTCCATCTTTGCATGTGACTGTGCTTGGAAGTTGGAGGAGACCTTTAAAGTTGATGTATTGGTTATCCCTGGGTGATAACCAAAGTGATTGCAAACACGTACTGACATGCCTGCAGTATACTACTAATAAATTCCTGGCTGGGTCGTTCTGTACCTTATGCAGATTGCCTTTCTGTACTCATATGACAACAATTATTGTTTACAGTTACAAGAACATAAAACCTTGTAATATAATTATGAATACATTACAAGCGGTCTTGTGAGGGTGACCATTGCAGTTGTGTTTTCATTCTGTATGATTGAAAAATTCGATGCGAAACAATCCACTATTTTATTAGCAAAAATGTTGAGTAACTGCAGCTTTAGAGAGGGTCGAGAGTGCATGCGCTCTGGTCCTGTGTGCTGCTTCGTTGACACCATGTTCTGTCGGCATCTTTCAAAGACTAGAAAATACTGGATTAGTTTCTTTAAATAAAATGTGTTGTAAAGCTTTTTTTCTTTTTATAGCCATCTAGTAAAATTAAAGTTCAGAACAGTGGTACTTGAGGAGTGGCACAGATATCATATTGGTGGTTGACAGCTCTTAAGATTGTTTGCCTTATTCACAAGCAGAACATAGTTTCCTTGTTAATGAAGCAGGTCCTGAAATTTTTACTTTTAATGAAACTGTAATAAACCTTCTCTCTTCCTTCTGTGCTTCCCTGCCATATAGCTTTCAGTTGAAGGTAAAACAAAAACACTCCCCCCTCCCCCCCAAGCTGCTCATTAAATTAATGTATTTAAGCTCATGATAAATACAGCGTTGACAATCCTGGAGGATTGTCTGACAAGCCTCAGAGCTTTGGGAGAGCTGCGTCTCTTTAGCTGCCAGCTTGATGAGTTAGGAAATTTTTAGTGCTTACATTTTCCTCTATTTTGTCTTTTAAGAGTGCTTTGGGTGGGTAGTTGTCTCTTATTACTGTATTTCTTAATACAGTGTAGTATTGTGAGTCTCCATCTCAATTAGACCAGTGGTTTTCCTGTAATAAAAAAAGCCAAGCATGCAAACTCGGGTGCTACCTCATTTTACTTCTTGGTAATTAATTTTCATAAACTTTGTGTTTGCACCTTGTTTTCCAAGGTGATCAAGAATGATGTTTTTTGATTGACATGTCTTAATCTTTTATTCAAAAAATGCAAATAGATACCAATCAATGCATGTTTTCTGGTAGTCAGTCAGTCTTACTAAACATCCCTGGGAAACCAGCGCGGGTAAAAATGTGGTGTCCGCCTCCTTGTGAGAGGGCAAGGTCAAATCTCTCTTCTGGGTAGTTAAAACGAACCTCCTTTTTGCATTATTAATCTGTGGCTGATTGTAGGGGTGACTTAGAATTCGCCAAGTCTTAGTTAGAATCAGTGATATTTGGTTATCTTACTACAGTTGTTTTCATTGCCATGTGGCCATGGCTCCACGCCTGTGATGTACAGTTGGTTTGCCTGTTTCTTGGCCAGAAGTATTCAACAACCTGGCATATGTTTCAGTACCCAAATAATTCAGATTATCACTAGTTGGAACCTTAAGTATAACACACTTTCTGAAGCTGAAATCGGCCCTAAATTAGTTGCACTTAAAAAGTAAAATCCATCTGTTGTTTCAAATGAACCAAAATACAATATTGGAACACTTACCAGTTTTTAACCAAATGTTAATATATGTAAATATTCAGCTATAAGGGCTTCAGTGTCTGTCTTAGGAGGGTTTTTTTGTTTGTTTTTGAGCTTGTTTTTGTTGTGCTTTCAGCAGTAAGACCGAATGTGTTGCTAGTATTAGGCTTTTGATTATTTATGTCTCAGAGACACAAATAACTTTATGTTGAGCCTTAGACAAGGTACCATGTTCACAGAGGAGGGCTTCTGGTTTGGCTGTTCTGCAGCTGTTGTCTGTCTGGAATACCTGCAAGGAAACTTTGCTAGTGGTTCGCAGGAATAAATATTTTTTCCAGCTTTCTTAACAGTTACGCTTTCTTAACAGTTAAGGCCTGTGGACTTCAGTCAAATATATTCATGGTTCCAAGCAAATAAATCAGGTTTCAGGGCACTGTTTTAGCTTCAAGTACATATACTGGCTTTACTGAAGTGTCATTGACAAATAGTTTTTTCTTAAGTTTAGAGTCTGTCTAACAAAGTTTCCTTGTTCAAGAAATGTAATATTAAACAAGTAGAGAAAATAGCATGAATGCTGCTTGGTGAGTGAGGTTTTTTTAGTCTGTGTCTGTATTAACCTGTATTGTGGGTAAGGATGTCAAAGGCTGTCCTGGAAAGGAAAATACGGGCAGGAGTGGAAGGAGTAAAAGAAACTGATGGAAAGAGGGAAACCTTGTCATACTTAAGGTGCCGTGAAGTAGGTGTTTGAATTCTCCTGATTAATTATTTTTGAAAGAGTGTTAGAAACCAAAGCTTAAAAAAAGTCAAAGCCAAACCCACAAAAAACCCTGTCACAAAAGCATTTTCTTCACGTCTCAGTTTAGGTGAAATGCCAAAGAAAGTAAACTTGTAATAACTCAGAAGAATTAAGTTACACTGAGTGCTTGTTGTTTGTCACCTAACCTAGTGTTAATAACCAGGGATCACACTTACAGTTCTTCCATCTAATAGCTGTGGCTTTATGGTTTCTGATCTGCCTGGCAGCTGAGGTCCAGTCAAGGCTTTTTTGTGGGGTAAGTAAGTAGCTGGTGCTTACGTCATTACGGTGCAAAGCAATCAGCATTACTCCTGGAAGCCTCCCAGTGTTTGGCTTGGTGTGATGTGTTAAAACTGATTACGGTCACACTGGTTTCTAAAGCATCTCCCTTTAAATACAGGTGTGTGAAGAGTCATTGGGGCTGCTTTGCTGCTGCTCTCCCTGGTGTGGACAGAGCCTGGGGTTTTTGTTTGCAGTGGCCACTTGGACTTCCTTCTTTAAACCAAACATCTTGCTACCTGCTGGTATGAATCTTGACAGACTTTAACCTCTACCTGCGTTGATACTGTGCTGTGGAGTACCTTACCTCTTTAGTCTTGTAAGAGCAGAAGGGTACAGATGTTGCTTCTGTGACAAGTGATGCTTTTTGGTTTTGTGTACAGAACTGGAAGGTTCGCTGTAAGTTAGCTGCCCTACCCCTTTCCTCCTACCTGTTTCACTCAGCTTGGTAGCCAGCCAGAACCGGCTGAGTTTGATGCTTCGTTTTCAATTCCCAACTGCTGTAGTTGGGTCATGACTAATGCAAATTCCTTCATGTAGTGTAAAGTCTGCTATACAGAACGTGGATGTATTAAAGAGAAGATCAAATTACAGTGTGCGAATAACTGTGGACAATGGCTCATGCATATTGGCATTGTTTGCAGAAAGTTCAGGGTTTCTGCTTGGTGAGTCACGAAGTTACACATGACAAGGTGAAAAGCCGTTCCACCACCCTTGTTTGTCTACTGGATGTAATTTCCAATTCTGATTTGTTAAAATGAAGTGGTGAGTAGAAATGTGGTTCTGTTATGGGGTACAACTGACTGGGTATCTTCAACCATGGTCTTAGCCTTTTGAAATGTGTAGTGCTCTTGTCTCAAAGTGCTAGTCCAGCCCACCTGAAGAAAAGAGTGTGCAGTTAGACTTGTAGGTCTGTCTCAGCGAGACCTGAGCCTTGGGGAGCTTGAGGAATGCTGATGCAACTGATGAACACAGTAGTGTGCTGCCTGGTCTTGTGGCTTTGAGTACTTCTTGTGTCTAAAACTTGGTGGAATTGTTGAATCTGAACATGCTAATTAAGTGTAATGAACATACGGTATCTCTTTTGTGTAGCGACACAAAAAAGTCAGAGGCTATTACTTAATCTTGCTTGCTCCTGCTTGTTGGGATTCATTTGAAGGAAGCAGGGCCACAACAAAAGCGGTAACAAAACATTTTGCCTTTGTCATTCATGTGTCAGTGTTGCTTACTTTCTATGACTGTTCTGTGTGTGCGTATGTATGGGTGTCTACTGCACACCTTATGTACATGACCTTTAGGTACCTCTTCTGCAAGATACATATAATTTCCTTTAAAATCCTTACTTTGTGTTCTAAGATGCTCTTATATGTATGAATCTTGTATGGGAGGAAAAACGGCGATCGTGGTCTGCGTGTTGCTAGTTCTGCTGTGGAGCTTGCTGGTTTAGAGGGTGCTTGTGGGAACTCTGCTCCTGCATCTGGGGGGGGAGCTTCTCCTGGCTGGTGATGGCAGGTGGCAGTGTCTTCATTCACCTTCCCTCTGGAAGAGCTGTCCTTGATCTAAAAGAAATGCTCTTGAATGTTTTGTGTCATGCTTTAAGGAGTCCAGAATCTGGTATGTGTAGGAACAGCTTTGTCCGAAACCCCTGTTACTGGGTGTGGTCTGATCTTTTTGTTGCATTTTGTTTTGTTTTTTAAGCTTCTCATTCTGTTATAGTCCTAATATGGAGAGATACTCTAGCTCTGATTTAGACAACATTGTGCTTGTTGATTCAGTGCTGGCTGGTTGTTGGTTAAAAGAATTTAAGAATCTGGTGTGAGTGTAGGTAAGAATATTTAATCAAACATTTCCAAAACACATCAAGCTCCTAGTCTTCCTTTGAAATTATTCTCAGAGCACAAAGTCTTCTTCCAGTCTCTCACTCTTCATTCCTCTTTCCTTCACCTCGGTTCAGAAAGTGCAACCTGGAGGGTAGGTGTTGCAGCCTGATCTCTGACAAGGGCCCGGGTATATTTGGAGAAGGATTTTGTGGCTGATGCTGCTGCCTGTGAGGCATGGCATGCAAAAAAGCTCTCACCACCTCGTGCTTTCAGTCTGTCTCAACAGCAGCCCTCAGGAAGAGCTCCCACACCATGACTCGCCTTGGCAGAGGGTTTTGGTGGTTGGTGGGGGACTTGTTCTCTTGGGCTGGTCGTTCTGGTGGCCTCTGCTTTGTGGGCTGTGGCAACACTGTTGTTTATCTGCCTTCAGCTGCCTCGGTGTGCAGCCCCTCTCTCTGTAGCAGCAAGCTTGCAGGGGGCTATTGGGATGTCCTGAAAGGGATGCGTGTCCTTCCTGGTTTTTTTTGGTGGTTTTTTTTTTTTTGTTCCAAGCAGCAGTCAGTCATTCTCAGGTTTTCTTGCCTGACAATATAGTTGTCAACAAGGCTTTTGCATCTGGGAGGTTATTGTAAAACAAACTCGCTGTTTTCAGTGTGTGGTTGTCAGAGCGTGCTGGAAGCTTACGCAGATAGTATTTACAGATCTCTTTAAAGCTGTTGGCCAAAGTAAGTGCAACTAAAGAATAGAGATCACAGCAGCTTGCTTCGTGATAATCTTCACAGTAAATGTGGGATTTAGGTCTCAACAGATGTGATTTTGCAGACTAGGTCATACATTATTATTGATTGAATATTTTAAGGCCTGGTTCTCTAACCTATGATGATAGGGTGGTGGTAAATTTAGCCAGTTGGAGGTTGAAAAATGACTCCCATTTTCTGAACGTTGCTGTCACGGAAGACTCCTAATGCTACAGAACAGCTGTGGGGTATCTTGGTTGTTGGCAAGCGTGCTGCAGTAGTCGTCAGCAAGCAGATAGCGACTGCAGTGTCTTCTTGTTTGTACTCCAGTCTGCTAAGATCAAGCTGGTAACGGGGTAATCTAGTACCTGTAACTTTCTAGTATCAAGCTGGGTTTGGTTCTTTTCAGAAGGGTATAAGACTTATCCTTCATACAAACCTTAAACCTTGTTAAAGGAGCAAATGAAGTTAGAGTGAATCAGGGTGGCTGTTTCCCAGCGATCTTCCAGGGAGCGTGTGAAGTGTTGTTGCTCTAAGATTACTTTTCCTATCCTTGCTTCCAATTACTGTTCCCGAAAAACTGGTTTTTCATTTTAATGGCAGCTGCGACAGCTTGTGAGAGTGAAACCAGAAATTATGATGGAGTCCTGGAATTCTTTATTGGCACTTATTTCCTTTAGTATATACCTTTCCCCATGCAGTGGGGTCATGCACTTGGTTTCATCTGCAGAGTGGTAATTTAACTAAAAGTTTTCACCCATGAATTAAAATTTAAATATGTAATGTAATGCTTTTCTAAAACAGTGTTTTCTATTGTATTATCTGACTTTAAACAGTGAATTTCAAGGACTCCTTAGGTAGTAAGGGTGTATTTTACAAAACTGTTAATCTGAGCTAAAAGGCAAGCCCAGTGCCTTGTTACTGACCTTTCAATAGAAACTCCTTGGAGATACTAGAATACTGAAGAAGGGCGAGAAAAGGGTGTGGAAGGAGGTGGGAGAGAACTGCAAGTACCCTTGGCATTCAGAAAAGTTGCCAAATGGAAGAAAAAATACATTTCTGCTTTTGTTATCCAAAACTGCAAAAGGGTGGAGGGCAAGCAATTGAGATGTGTAGGTGTTAAATTCCTCATAGAAACAGTATTACAGTCCCAAAATACTGTACTGAATAAAAAAGTCACCAAAAAAAATTTAAGAATTCTTAAAAGAAAATCTCTTCAGGTAGTATACCAAAACTTACTTTGTATAAGCTTTACAGAGGAGTTTTTCTGTAATGTTTATTTTGACAGAACAGATTCTTGTGTCACTTTGTGCAGGGAGAACTGGGTATCTGTTTACAGCGCAACTAAATAGTAAGAAAATAATACTTAGTCTTAACAAACTTGTATGTGTGCCGTGGGAGGAAACTGGGGCAGAAGTGCCCAGGTATTGCCCACTTGTTGCCAGGCACCACTTCTGAGGAGCAGCAGGAAGGAAGCCAAATATCTTTAAGTGGTTGTGTAAGCACCCCAGACGTACTGCTGTTTCAAGCGTTGATGACGTGCTGCTGGTCGTTGCCCCATGACGTAGCGCTGTCTAATAACCCTTGTATGCAACTGTGCTTATACTCCCATCACAAGAGTATAAGGAGTTGGCAATCTTAATGCCAACAGGCTTGTTTCCACCTAAAAAGGTGGCTTGTGGTGGACTTGTCAACGGCAAAGAAGCTGCATGCTTCAGAGGACCGTGCATTTTGAATAAAATTCCAGTTTGCTGGGTTTCTCCCCATTCCCCCAAGCACATGAAAAAATTAGTTTTCATTGAGAAGCATATTGGAGAACAGATCTATAAAGGATGCCCAGAGCTTGGATGTCCTTTCTTGTAAGAGGCCTGCCGCTGCCAGGAAACTATTTTAGTTTTGCTCATGCTAGTATTGCCAGACAAGCAATTTCTAGAACTAGGAGGTCTTCTTGTTCCAGTGACCTCAGGCTTCAAATATAGAGGGTTTTCCTTTGTTTGATGGAACTGTGATACACCCTTCTTCCTCTTTTGATGATTTCAATACAGTATTTTGGAAATACCCTTAGTTCAGGGAAGCACGCACAGATTATTTAGCATTATGCATCTGGTTTCTGTAGGTTCCTTAGCTCTGGTAGTTATTGGTTATCTTTTAGCATGTTAAGAGAATCTAGCAAATTCTTGCCGAGTAGAACAAAAATAACTGCCTTAAGGGATTCTCTCTTTGTAATCTTTTTGTGCCTGATTAAGGCACTGGCATTTAAGCAGTCAGTCCTCCAAAGACTGATTAATAATGAGCCTCAAACGTTGGTCCTTTTGGTTTGGAGGGAAAGAATTCTTGTGGTGTGGTGGTGTGTTGTGTTGCAGGCACATACAGTTTGGCCTTTTGGCCAAATATGAATTCCTACAAAGAGATAGTTTCAGAGCTGTTGTAGTGTTGTTCATTGACAATTTGCATTTGAAAGAGCTGGAGAGTGAGGTTTGCCTTTGTAAACTGTATTGTGTATTTACCATTAAAAAATGATGGGAGCGCTTATGCTGATTCTGGGAGGCTTTTTATGATCTTGTAACAAAGAGTTGTGCTTGCCAGTGGCCCCTAGATATTGCGGATTATCTAGGGAGGAGATTTTACTTAAATCTGATTTACTTTCCCCTACATTTTCAGGGTTCTGTGTAACATTGTCCAGCCTACAGTAGGCTGCATTGGTTTGGCTAAGTAGAAGTGGTCTTTCCAACTGTTGCAGAAGGAGTTTCTGTTCCTGTTTCCCATTTGAAGTAGGAAGGAAACTGGCAGTCCTATGTTAGATTATTGAACTCATGTCGAATACATTTGTTTCTTCCATTTGTGCTGGGTGGTAGCGCTTCCTTCAGCAAACTCTTCCATAGATGCCATTATACGTGACTTAGAGGATGCTTGGCAGAGTCCTCGAAATGTGCTGGTTCTTCCTAACTGGTGGCCGGTACTAGTTCAGACATTAAGGGGCATGATCCACCCGGTGTGATTATTAGGAAAGATCTCTTAGGCTAGCACTGACATGCAGGCTGCCATGTCAGCCTGACTCCCGTGCCGTTGGGTTGCGCTTCTGGGTGGAGTTCACAGGTCGATAGAGGAACTTTGTTTTGTTCCCTCCTCCCTCCCTGTACACGTTAGCTGAAAGAAGGGGATTATGGAGTATAGCAGAGGTATAGTTAACAGATGCTGCATAACCAGCCTGAGTCTAACATAACCATATTTTTAAGGAAAGCTGAGAATTTCCCTTACACTTAGTTTACAACTCTCAAATCCAGCAAATTTGGCTACGTAGAATTTGGAGGTCGTGGAGTTCAGCATTTAGTATTGCAAACAGTAATATTGCTTTGATTTTTTTCCAAGCTGTAGTCAAACACTTGTATTTTTATTTGAAATAATTCTGTAGCGCTCAGAATTGTGAATGCTTATGTAATAAAATGAGAAGCTTTAGATAACAGGTCTTCCACTCCTTCTGACACTTGTACAGAGTGCACCTAGTAAGTATTGCAGTAGACTAGCTGCTTGAATAGAGGCTAATATACTCTACATGCACTGCTTTTCAAGAAAACACAGAGCAGAGATGTCTTCATTTTACACAACAATACTGAAAATTTGTGAGCTACAGTACCAGATCCTTCCGTTTCTCCTGGGGGTGGGGGGGAAGGCTGGGATTTAGAATATACGTTCTCCATGTCTGTAGTCACAAGCATGACTGTCCAGAGATCATGGTACTGTAATCTTTTATTGTGGCATTCTGCTTCTGGGTTCGGACTTGGCCTTTCATCACCCTGTACGAATCTTCTCCTTTAATGGGAGTTGCTGAGTTAAAAGTCTTGAGTCTTAAATTAATGCATTGCATTGCTGCTTATAAACCTAACTTTGATACTTAGATTAAGTTTTGTAGTAGGTTTTTTTTTCATCTTCAGAGAGCAAGACAGACTACCATTATTCACTGAAAGCAGAAGCTTCCTTTTTAGATGAAACACTGATTTGTTTAAAAGCGGGTTTATTACACTTCCACAGAGGCTGTGGTTGAATAACACTGGAAGGGTGAGTTGTTGGAGCAATCTCTGGCATGTTGCATTACAAATTAATGTTGATCATGGTTTCATAGGAATGAGAAAGTTGAGTTTGGCTTCTTTTGGGTTTGTATTCAAAGGTGATTACAGCCTCTAAAGTTTTTGGTCTCTGTAAGGATGGAATGGCCCATTGCAGTAGAATAGGTTTCAGTATTGTCTCATATACTACAGCCTAACCGAAGTAGCCCACGTCTCACGTGACATCAATTAGTACCTGTTTGATTTAGTACAGGAGTGGAGAAGGCAGTTGCGTGGCATCTTGTCTGTAATTCTGTGGATGTTAGTCATGAAGTTTGCACTTTGAGAAGCTGGGTGCCTGGTAGGTAGGCTGCAGGATTCGGAGCTAGATATTCCTGAGTAACAATATTATCTCGCGGTTGATTCAGTCCCCGACAGTACACTTGTTTGTTTCTGCTAGTGTTGAAGCTGTTAATTTTCTTAATTAGAATTATTCCCTTTGTAACATTATGCATCAATGATCAATTGTAATTACTAGGGAAGTGCATGGGTATGTGTACCTCTGATACTTAATGTTGATTTGATTTCAGACTTGAAACCTGTTAACCTAGATACATGAATATGTATACATAGACTGTAACTCCTCAGTCTGAATCTGTAAGCTTCTTTGTGGTTTATGGCACAGGTATTGTTGAGAAATAAAAAAGTAGACCTTACAGCAGTGGTAGAGTGTCAGTTTTTAGAGTTTTGCTATGGTGGTTTGCATTCAAATACAGCAGTAGGGTAAATCTGACCCTTTTTTTTTTTTCCCCTACAAGAGAAGATGCTAAGAGCTACTGCTTACACTTTTCTGTTTGGTAAGGGATATGTTTCCCAGTGTATGGATACACATGTACACAGGCATGTTAGCATTTCTCTGCACGAGAGGATATTGTAGTAGTTGTGGCAATAGTAGAATTTCATTGTGGGAATCTGCATTGCGATAACTTAGAACTTGTCCAAGTTCTTCTGATACCAGGCTGCAGGAGGAATTACTGGTAAACATATTACTGTTGTCCTCTGCAGGAATCCCTTTGTAGTTTGTAATGGCATTACTATGGGAATAAAATAGTTGGAGTTTGATCTTTCTTTTTTCAATAACACTACTGGAGGAAAAGGTTGTAAGGGAGCTTTACTTTTGTGTGATGTTTTCTTCTCCAATTACAATCTTCTTGTTCTCATGTTTTTCTAATGAACTGGTGTATTGTTATCAGTCTTGAATTAAAACGGAGTATTTTAGTTGGAAGCAGTGTGGTGACTGTAATATTTTACTGATGCACCAAAATGTTTTGAGTCAGTTTGTAGAGTTGTATTCCTCTTCGTTACCTGCATACTGAGTGGGTGACTTAAGTTACAATATTGATAAGAGATTTCGTTTTGTCTTCACTATTATTTATTAAGCAGGACTTAATTTCCTGATAGACATGATCTTTGCTTGCTTGAATTTACAAAGAAATATGACATTATATACTGCAAAACCATAAATGTGGCATTATAAAATTAACTATATTCTTATCCACTTGTATAAAAGAAAATATCTGACTATCAATATGATGGAAACAAACTGCTGTAAAGTATTATTCTGTTGGTCTTTCAGTGCTTGAGATACCTGTTGAACAGGAGCTGTAGTTATAGGACCTTAATAGTAACGTTCACTTGCTGCAAAGGTATGTTGGGCGAGGAAATCCTTACAACAGAGTGTATTTGTGTGTTAAACATGAAACAGCAGTTGCTTAGTGCTTTATCTGGTGGGGGAAGCAGGCGGTACTGGTTTTCAGAGTAGCACATCTTCCTGCCTTTGTATGTATGTATTATTATTAGCTATCTATCTGTCTGCCTGTTTATCTATCTGCCTATCTCGTCATTGTATGTAGCTCATTCTTCCTTGCCATGTCTGTGGGACCAGTTTGTGTTTGGGCAAACAGCATTACCACTGCCTCTGTGCCTTCCTGCGGCACCTATCCTGGAGCTAGTTTTTTTAGAATAGGAGCTTATTTAGAGTTAACAGAGTTGACTCTGAATCTGCATTAGTAGCTTGTGGAGCTCTAGTCCAAGAGGGAGGAAAGAGAACAAAAAACTAGAGCATTCTCTACAGTAAGAGCAAAGTCATAGGTAGGTAATGAACTTGGATGTTCAGTATGACTAAGTTGCATACAGACATACTCCCAAGTTGTCATTACCAATAAGCATAGAATTGACCTTTGGATTTCATCTTCCACCTCCTCTCTCTGCATCCCCAGGTTTCTGTACCAGATTTCTTATTAAATAAGAATCTACCTTTTTTTCTTCGTGTTTCAGTGTTCTGACCTTTCCTGCTATGATTCCTTTTTTTCTTAAAAAGAAATTTGAGATGTAGCTGCTTTCTTGCCTGCTTCTCTTTAAAAAGCAGGGAGTTTCTTTGTGAGTCAAGCAAGCTGATGTTTTTGGAGTTACGACAAAAAAGGTTTAACTGACATACTGCTATTTGATGGATGCTTGTCCTCTGAAAGGGAGACTTAATTTTGACAAGTAGTCAGCCACTTGACCAGCAAAGTGTTCGTTGAACTGGAAGCCTGAAATGGCCCATTTTGCTGGTTGATTTTGGGCAGTTTTTCAAGAGTCTGGGTAAGGAGACTGCTTTTATGGTCTTTGATCTCTTACTGAAAAATGTTTAGTATAAAATCATGGTCCTTGATAGATGTAAGCATTGAGATTAATTTTGGATATTCTGAGCTTCCCGTCCTATTGAACTCTAGGAGCTCGATGTTTTCAAGGCAGCTTGCTTTTGGTTTTCTAGCATGTAGGTCTGAAAGATCTTCTAAAACAAAGTAATGAGAGTCTGGGAACTTTATGGTAATGTTTCACTTGAAGATAGTTTTCGTAGCGGTATTTTTGTTGTGAACTGTGATAAGGGCTGAACTATGCTTTAGATATTCAAAACTATCCATAAGCTGCTTGCTTTGAAGCAATGGCATTTGATGTTCCTGTCTCTCCAGTTCAGGGCCCTTGCTATTTCTTTCACTCTGCAAAATCAGCTTTTCCGAAGGAAGTTTTTTCTCTGGTGAAGTCAGGGTTCCAGAAATGCTGACTCAGTGTGATGAAACAGCAGTCAAAATAATATAAAATTTCCCCTCCCTCATTCCTTTTAAATGTTTTTCTTTCTGCCCAAGACTTAGATCAACATAGTCCAGGGTTGTTAGGTGGAAGGTGTTTATCTATATTGGGTGTGGGAAGCTATTGGTGAGTAGAGAAACTTTTTTGTTTTATTTTCATGTAGTAAAACTTTGGTTTTTTTTTTTTTTTTAATTTTCACAAGTATTGTGCTGAATAGAAGTGCTTTCAGTCTATGAATTAACTGTAATAGTGGTTCTAGGGTCTCTGTTCTTAAACAATATCTGATTTTTCAAATTTTATTGAGGATACTTCTATTCCTAGGTGTAGAATGTCATTCTTAGGTCTGTGCCTGTAGCCCTGTGTGCATGTTATAAGGAAATACAAGAAAATAATATATAAGGAAACTGTATTAGCTCCACTGAGAGACTTGCTACTTTTGCAGAAAAAAAAAAGATGAAAATCCAAGTGTGCAAACGTTGCTTCTGACAGTCTCCAAAAGCGCCAGATTTTAGTTTCCTATTTGTGGCTATGCCATTATTAACTGATGCTGTCAATTGTAATTGCTTCCTGGATTTACAAAAGAGTGAAATGAAGTCCCTTTTTATCTCTTTTCTCCTGTATGAAGATACTATAATAACTAGACTGACATTTCCTCATTTGGAAAAAACAGTATCTGTCGTCTGTATGGGTAAATGTAAAGATTAGAGTTTAGGCAGGAGTCCTGTATCGTGCTCATAATACGTTCCATAGCTGTCTGATGGACATATGCACCAAGAGGCTGGGGATGTATGAAAGACTATAACCAAGAACTTGATTTCTTAGATTTATTTGAAACTGTTCAATGGATCAAGTGTAGTGATCCTTTCATAATAAAGGAAATGTGATTTTTTTAGCAACGTCCTAGAAAAGCTCATCATTGCTCAAAACACCTATAGCGAGTAGACTGCCAGTGGTAGCCAGGAAACCATCAGCTGTTACTGTAGGCAGAAGACTTTATGAAATATATACCATTTTTTCTGAATAATAGAACATAGCTCTGAAGTAGTTGAACCAGTTTATTTTATACAAATGTTATTGGGTGCAGTCTCAGGCAGTGATTTAATATCATGCAGGAGTTTGCTGCTAGTGTGTTCTATGAGAGGTACTTAATTAGGCTTTTTGAATTGGTGGTATTTTTTACCCGGCACGATGACGCCTCATTCCTTATGAGTGCTACTTAAACTATGTCATTTTCGGCAAGATACTTTGCTGAAGTCTTTTGACATTTTCATTCATCTGACTAATCCATAATTTCTCCTCCCTGATACTGCCTCGATGCTTGTATCTAAACATTTATTATTTTTTTTTTGAATGGCCTCTTGCTAAGTAGGAGGATACTTTAGAGGGAATTGTTACTTGCTAAATGAAGAGTCCTGAGCTGATGTTCTTTTGCACCACTTGCACTTTTATTGAAGTCAAATGTTTATGCCACTGAACAGGGAGAGTAAGTTAAGATGGAAGAGTTGCTTTCTAGCTCATCTTGTCATATTCCTTGTAGTCAAGGGACTGTATGCTCTGCTACGTATGTTTAATTGTAGCTGATGCTCCTCCCGGAAACTTCAGGGCTAGCTGATGGTGTGTATCATCTGGCTTTGGGTGTATAGGTTGAGCTTCTTGAACCAGCATCGCCAAGGTTGGTGAATTTGCTGTATAGATATCTGAATATGTAAAACGTGGATCAGAAAATTTAAACATGTTTCTGTATTTTTATTTCTGGTATTACTTTACTAGGAAAGAATTTGGGAGTGCTATTTTTACAATTGGCTTTAAACAGAGAATAAAGGAAACTGCGTGGATTCCAGCCTTCGATGAAGTAACAGGAAGGGAAGCAATGAAAACCATAAACCGTGCTGAGTAACATTTCCTCTCTCCTGCTACACCCCCCTAAGGGTGACAAAGTCGTTATTGAGCCTGACAGGATTCCTAATAAAAGATGCATTCAATCTGTATAAGGAGCCTGCTGAATCACTGTGAAGCAAGTAATGGCAGCAGGCTGGAGGAAAGCCTCCTAGTTACCGCTTACACAACCTGCTCTCCGTGCTCCAAGAATTACTTCTGTTTGCTTTACTGAAATCTAGGCACTTCTAAATAACAAATTTAGTACAGTGAAATTCAGCCACTGTCCAAGAGAGTGTTAAAATCCTTGTCCTGGTATCAAGTGAGTGCTTGATTCTGCTGAAGTTTGTTTCTAGCCTTGTTTCCCACTTGGCACTTTCTGGTCAGAGCACTGAAGAGGAGGCAGCAGCTCTCTGCAACAAACAAATAGGGAGGTTGTGGCAGCTTTCAACCATGCAGCTTCCTTCCCCGTAAGATTTTGTACTTGATGGTCTTCTTGAATGTCAGTGGAATTTGGGAAGCTGTTACCATATGCTTTAACTGTTGTTTTAGAGGCAGAAATGTGCGTCTTGTTTCTTTTAAAGTATATTATCTGTAATACAGCTGAATCTGTAACAGACCTTTAGAAGATACTAGCATTTTTGTTTGCTCTGAAGCACGTAAAATACGCATCCTGGCAACTGTCTTGTCCTACCTTGGAAAAAGTAGGGATGCAAAATCCTGACAGCCATCCTTTGCATTTCTGTAAAGCAGGTTCTTGTATGTGAACCAGGGAATCCTGGGTGGCTTGGCGGCCCATGTGGGTTGGGTGTGGGGAGCCTCGAGTGAGCCAAGCATATGTTCTTGCAACAGGAATTTAATGTGTTTGGGGTGGAATTGAGAGACAGGTTTTGCGTAGCTCTTTGGGACAGGTTTGCATGTGAGAGCAATCTGTCTGGAACTTGCTGACGCAGCTGTTTCTTATGTGCAGCTTTGAAGTGCTGGTACTGCTGTGCAAGTTTCTGCTCTTGTTCCCTGTGCAGAACTCTGAACTGACTGACTAATATCTGCTATTCTGCAGTCTTTAAGACCTCTCATTTAAGGTTTACTGTGGATGTAGGGCATCTATGATGTCCAAGCTTATTGGGATCTGGGAGCTGGAAGGACTCTACTGGCTGATGGAGTCCTGCCCTGCGGCAGCAAGCAGCTGTCCCATGGTCGGTGCAGGGTGGCTGTGGCTGGATGCAACTGTTTGGGGACCATGCTGCCTCTCCCCTATCATATGACATGAAGCACACAACGTACTGGGCAGTGCTAAAGAGACACTGTGGGGATTTATGGTTTCCTCAGCTTCCCTGATACCTCAGTGCAATTGCTGAGGATGGCTCTTTGTGAGATGTATCAGAATTTGCAAGTATGAGGTCATTTTGGAACAATTTATTTTCCTTAGAAATAGAACAGATTTCCTGTTTAGTGTTTTAAAATAGTCGTGTTACTGGAACACCTGGCTAGGGTAACAACAAACAAAGCATCAGGTTTTCATTTTATGTTTGTCAAGAGCAAAGTTGCTCTTGATGCAATCATTTCATCCGCACTCCAGAGCATCACACTGCTTTTGCCCAATTTTAACACTGCAGGGGAATTTGTCTTGGAACTTTCTTTTGGACTTGAAGCATATGAATGCAGTTCACGTGAATTATAGTTGTACTGGCTGGATTTGGTGGTGTTGGTTGGTTGGCAAACTTTGTATTCAGAGCTCCTTACTTGACACCACCATTGTTCCATTGGATCCTTAATTCCAAGCTTTGTGAAGTTGCTCTTTGGGTTAAAGGCGAAAGGTTGGGTGAGAAGATGGTGAAGCAGAAGGAGATGATACAAACTCACAAATTTTGCTTATCAGCTGAGGTGACAGAGAGGCAGGGATAAACTCCCTATTGAAGGTGGATATTAAATTGTTAAAAGTTAGCTCAAACTTCAGAGGTGGCTGTGTAAATCACTTTAGCGTTAGGACACTAATCTATGCTTCAACAAGTTTCCTGGATTAATAAAAGGGTACACAGGCCGTTGTATTGCTTCGTGTGCTGCTGAATTAGAGGTGGCTGTAGGGGAAGAGGATTGCTTCTAGCAGTGCTTGATGTTCCTGTGGTATGGTACTTGCTTGGAAGCATCCAAATCTTGGTTGTATTTTAAAAAAGATGTTGATAACGAAACTAAGGATGATCACTACTTCCCCAGCAATTTTGGGGTTTGACTACATTCTCATGATGACTTGTTTGGCTGACTTTATTTTTAAAAGTTAGATCTTAGCAACTAAGAAATTAGTGTTTCACCATCCTTGTAAAAAAAAAAAAAAAAAAAAAAAAAAAAAGTAGCAGATTACTTTGAAATAGAGGTGTTTTGAGGTAAATGGGTGATGGTTGTAGTTACCTGGTTTGCTTTCACGTGATGAGTTTCCAGTTGATGCTGCTGGTGCTTCTTTTATTTTTCCTTATTCTACAGCTGTGGCACCTTGCGGTAATTACATGACTTAGCATCTGGGAGGGAAAATGGGCAGTGGCCTGGTTATTCAGGTGGCTCACTTCATAGTATATTGGGATGAGGAGGTTGCTAGAAAACAAAGCTGACATATAACGTTATATTGTTACTAAAATCTCCATGGTTTGACACAACCTTTGGTTTAGCAACTGGTTAAGTTTTTTGTTGGAAGGATGTGTGTGTCAGGGATGATAAAAACTGTTGCTGAATGAAGCTGGGGGCTGCTGGCGTATCGGTGCTGGGCCACACTTTCCTTGTGGCCGGGTTCAGCGATAATGGTGCTGTCCGCAGAGCAGTCCCTTGATTTCTGTGCTTCTGCTTAAATGCGTGCTATTTTACACAGTCTATTATTTCACGTGAAGAATATGAAGAAACAGATGTTCTCTGCTTTTTAAACACAGCAGCTGAGAACACCTCTGCTCATGAACTTGGTGCGGTGAGAACTGGAGGCAAAGAAATTAAGCCATTCCGGGCAGCTTTGTGCAGGATCACTGTGGTTGCAGTGTTCATGTCTTGGCTCTCTGTAGTCTAGAAAACCTCTTTCCTAGCAAGATTAACAACTCCTGCCTGCTTCCCTCCACTCTTTGCCCAGTTCTTCTTCCCTTAGCTCACTGGAGATGCAGTTTTAGCTAGTTGGATAGAAAATGTGAGTTAATTTCTCCTTAAATAACCTAGGCAAGGTAGTTTTCTGTCAAAGTTTGATGAGTATGTGTGGGCATACCATTTGAAGGTATATACTGTGCTTTAGTTTCAGCTGTTATTTCAGCTGATGAAAAGCTCTGAAAATAAAGATTACAAAATAAAATAACGTTGACATTTGGTCCCTGGTTTAGAGTATGTGGAGAAATTGTTTTTCATCAATAATTATGTTTCGGTTGGATTTTGGCAGAAGTAAGTATGTAAAGAGATTATAGGAAAGGGTATGGAAAGGGTGTGTAACTTTCTAGCGAATACTTTGCATTCTGCTGGTAGAACGCTGATTGTTGCCCTTTGGCATTGTCCTTTCATAGCCCTTTCTTTTCATTGCAGGTATCTATAAAAATTACCTCTACCCTTTGTACTGTGGTTATGTGTTTGTGTGCTGTTTATAACGGGTGTGGCAACAAAAATACATTTTTAAAAATAACAGCTTGTAATCCTATTTTCAGTCCTATTTTATAAACCTGGAATTAGAGAAACGCATGCTTTCATCTCTGATGGAGGTTTTTTGGGTGTGCAGTGCAGCAGGGTCTGTTCACGAGGTGGCTGCAGCACCTGCCTGTCATTGCTGCTCACTGCCTCCAGCTGTGGTGGGATTAAATTATGTTCCTTGCTTGCAAAATATGAAAGGAGACTCTAAATGTCATCTCGCAAACATAATTTCAGTGCTATTATAAGCAGTCAAATGAGGTGGGAGTAATGTAGAAAACTTTGCGAAGTATGACTGATACGAAATTTTCATGTTACCAGGAAAAAATGGGTTAGATTAGCTGCATGTAACCTTGCTTGTTAGACATGTGGCATGTGAGGGAGAGGAGGAATTTCTCCTGGATGTCTGTTTAAACAAACAAAAAATCATTATTTCAACAAGACATGTAAAAAACATTGTATTGGTGCATTTGGTGCACTGGAAGAAAGGCCTGGGACCCAGACCTTCCTGGGAGATGTGATTGCTGAGTTAGCTCTTGTGCTCAGTGGCACCCAACAGCATCATGGCCTCTGCTTAATTAGGGGAGGTGATTGCTTTAAAAGTCAGTTATTTTTAGGGAAAGCATTACAGATCCTGATTCAAATGTGCTTGTAGAAACTGATGCATGAGTAGCTAATATAGTTAGCTTGTTGAAATGTCACTTGGCTGGGGAGTGAACAGTATGATGTTTCTTACTTGATTTATCAACATTAAAACAGTAATACTGGCTAGCATAAGTTAAATACTTTCTGCTGTGATGAGGGAATAGGAAGCTTTGCTTTCCCTTCTCTGTGCTGTGCTCTGGCTCAGCTGTTCTCTCTGCTGCTGCATATCTCAACAGCCGAAGCCTGAGCTGAGGGATGCTTTCCTGGCATGAATCCCTTTAAGGAAATGTTTATCTCTTTAACCTACCAACTGTTTATTCATCAAGCTCCTTAATAAGTGTGGTGGGTTGATACAGTGGTCCTGTTTGGTCAGCCTGGCTGCAGGTGGAATGCAGGAGACAGCCGATGCTGAATTCACTTGCTAAGGGGCTGTGCTCTGTGGAGTTGTAGAGAATAATTCTCAAGTAAGGATGTGGTCATTTTTCATATGTGCAACTTAAAACCTTTGTGATTAAACATGTAAACCTAAGCTTTTGTTCTGCTTACAGTTTTCTGTAACTCATGACAATAGAAGTGCTAATCTAAACCATATTTTAAAGACATTCTGTTACATCTTGGTCTCGGGTAGAAGAATATTGGAAAATGTGTGAAAACATGTATAGATACAATGAATTATGAAGACTGAAAAATTAGGCTTTAATTGTAACACCAAGTACTAACCCCCCAGCTGCCTGGTAGCCCAGCTTCAACAGGAGTTGAGAGCATCTGCTGCTTGGAAAATATGTTCTGAATTCTTCCTTTACCTGCCTGTCTGAATGCTCTTTGGCCTGGGAGAGGAGGACCTCCAGGCAGAGGAGGAAGAATGTGAAACTTTTATTTCAGTTATTCCATAAACTCTCTTAACTACTAAGACACTGTATGGTCAGAGGATATTGTTGCCACATTCCTTTGCTTAATGTTTTCTGGTGGTGAAGTTGAGACAGTTGCCTGCTCCGAAGAGGCGAGCTCCCTAACTGAGCTGGTCCGATACCTTGAGTGACCCTTCGGCTGCCAGTCTTTTACAGGTTGTAGTGTTCAAGCTTGATCACCGTGAGCAAGTGGTGAGAGCTACCGCTCTTGGGTGTTTCACAAAGAAAATCAAGATTATGGCAATTCAGTCGGAGGATTAAAATGAGATTGGACTGTGTGAAATGGGTGCTTTTCTAAATATGTGTTAAGCGTTGAGGACTTCTGTTTAATTTTAATGGGTTTTGGTAATGACATTTAAAAAAAATAAAATCAGTTTTATTGGTTTTACATGGCCTGCAACTATGTATGACCTTTCATTTGATATAACAGTCTATATCCGTTATCTTTCTAAACATTGACTATTAAGCAAAAGAACTTTTCTAAAGTAAATCCATTGTAAATTCTGAGGCTGGCATTCATATTGATGTATCTTTTGTAAACATGGTATAAATGCAGCACTTGAAAATTCAGAACATATTTTCCAAGGCCAAGCTGGAGACACTGCTGCGTGGTATATAATGATTTTGTTGTGCATGTATTTAATGCTAACAGCCCACCTGTTCAGGATAGTAAATTAAATGATGAATAGCCCTTAGTGAGCTTTTCCCTAGCATGTGGTCTGTACCATCAGCACAGATATTTTTGTGACTGAAGAGGATTCTGTGTAATGAGAAGTTTAAACAGCTGTATCTCCTAATTACAGCTTCTGTGTAAAGTCCAATTTTTAAAGTGAAACAATCTTTCAAAGCAACAATATTAAAACGTGAATAGTTGTTTGCTTCTGTGTTTGGTGGTGGATGGCAGTGGTGTGATACTGACTCTTGGTAGCAGAAGGTGGGAGGCAAATCTTAAAACTTCAATGTCTTCATCTTTGCCAAAGAGTATTTTGGAGTAACTTCTAATGTTACCCTCTGGTCAGGGACTGGACTGAGTTAGAGAGGCAGTAGGAGGGAGTAGAGTTTGTAGTAGGGCTACCAGCTAGATCTGGGGTGTGCATGAACTAGCTTTTTCTCTCTAAATGTAACACTTCTACTGTGAAAAAGCACTGTGGTTCTCTGCACCATACATAGTGGCTAGACTGTGTGGTTTAGGTTTTCGCTAGGGTTCTTTGCTTTTAGCAAACTAATTTTGCAAAATTATCTCTTTAAAGAGGTGTTAAAAGGTTTTAACAATTTTTGGCCTTGGATGAATAGGACTGTCCTATTTGGCTTATTCCACATGTTGGCTGCTGCTGTATCCATTCATGTAAATAATATTTTCAGAGCTATTTTTAATAAATTATTTCAGTTAACTGTTTATGCATCAGTTGGACTTTGTTCTTTTCACTTCCACAGCTTAAGTGTGGACAGGGTTCTTCAAGTCTGCATGTATCTTGCTCCTGCCTATCTGCTAATTCGGGCTTTGTCTCTGGAATTATGTCTGATAAGTCTGTGTAACTTACTGCAAAATCTGAGAAGGTAATGCTGAAGAGTTGAGATGCTGTGAATGAAGTTTCTCATGTCTTCCCCCCCCCCCTCTTTTTCTTTTTTAGGACTTAAATACTATCTATTCTTTCCTTCATGGACTGGACATACTCTCACATTTCAGGGAACATCAGCTAAGGTAAAGTACTATGGAGCTAGTTAGTGTTGCTTAGCACAGCTGGTATCTATGACTATTTTTGTGGAGATGAGCAAAGCTTTTGTCTGTGCGCACTTTGAGGTGGCAGAGCATTGGCCAAGTCCATTGCCTAGTTAAGTCACTGCAATAACGTGGCATGGAATCTAAACTAATTAGCTTTGCCAAGAAGGAAGGCAGAGTTTACTCCCATTTGTCTACAAAGGACTGTGTAGACAGTGCCCTATGTTAACTCTAGACTACAAAAGCTTTTTAATACTTCAGACATTCGGATGATCTCAGAATACATAAAATGGAAGGCCAACAAAGCACAAAAAGTGCGTTGGAAGTATCTTAGTTCCCTCAGTTCTGTTGCTATGGGTAATTCCAATGTGTGGGAGTGATTTAAACACTTGGAGAACATGCTGTATATTATCTATTTGGATAATGAAGAACACTGTAATGATTTGAATTTTATGGTTAAGCACGTCCCTAGTTTAGAACAAAAAAAATAGTTGCATTTGAGGTCTTAGAGCCTTAAAGTGATTCTATTGAAATGTGGTGATTAATGGCTTATCTTTGGGGATTAAAATTGAAATTAAACTTCTCCTTCCTCAGAATAATGTCATCAAGTGCCCGTTATGAGAGGTACAAGGGCAACCAAGTTCTCTTTTGGTAAGTACATATCACTTGTTGGAGTCCTTCAGTAGAAGTGTAAACAAAAACGCTGTTTTGCATATTGTAATACATTGCTTGCTTTTTCAGTAGCTGTAAATAGAAAGCTTAGCAACATTTAAGCTTGGCCAGACTGGTTAAAAGCTTTGTCAGGAGGCGATTGTAACAGTAGTATGGCACTGACATTTGAGAGGTGCCCATGAATTACCAGCATGGCTCCCATGGACAACAAAAGTGTGTCTGTGCACCGGCAAGATCAATTAAAGAGCAGGTAGTGTCACCTCAGCAGTTTGTGGGAGTGGTGGTGACAACTCAGTAGGTGGCACTCTTCCCCTGAAGCTGGCACTGCCTGTGCTGTCAGGAACCCAGCTGCTTTGTAGGAGTATCCTGTATCGGGGGAGTGATGGAGCTCAAACAGTGTCTCTTCTTTTAAATTGCTAGAATTAGTATTTTAGCTGAGAGTTCTTTTTAGGTTCTTTCTGGGAGGCCGCTCGCGGGGGGGGGGGGGGGGCGGGGGGGGGGGGGGGGGGGGGGGGGGG
>JAVJGI010000064.1:63103072-63116568 GCA_035590275.1 Ibycter americanus | reverse complement strand
CCCCCATATTTTATCATTGCTTATGGTGTGTTTATCCTCTCACAGCTAATCCTTGCTTTCTGTATAGAGCACATCTTCCAGTACACTGGAGTCCAAATGAGATGTCACCTACTGTTTTGTGTGGTGGGTGTGCGCGACACAAACCTGCTGCAGCACCAGGTCGATGTGTCCATGTGGGGTTGCGCACTGGAAGGGGATGTTAGGCTGTAGCTGGGAAGCATCAGTGCAGTGCTGTAGGAAGAGGCAAAATCTACTGCGACTGCTGTGCAGACCTACGGGCTGTAGGTTGAAACATGGGCTGATCCCCTGTCCATCCATCTGGGGTCGCATGGCACAATGGGAGACAGGACCGCATGTGCCTGCGGTGCAAGTGCAGAGATGGAGGAGTGCAAAGCAGGAGTCGGATGCATGGGTCTCGTATTTTATCCATAATGCTTGACAGGTCTGTGTAATATTAATTATCTGTGTTGAATTGCTAATCACCTTTACCACAGAATAAAATTTTCCTGTGGTTGTAGCTTTATGTACACTTTCACTGGAATGAAATATTTTTTACTGAAAATTAATAATTTCATTTTAATAAAATAAATTTTTAAGTTGACTTAAATGTCAGATTGTAAGCTATAAGAAACATTCTGGATGTAGACATTAAAAAAAAAAAGTTAGTTTTTGGTAGTGTTTAATGACAGTTCTTAAGTTTCCAGTCTGCATATCAAAGTGGTAGATCATTATTTTACTACAGTAACATTTTGGATAACATATTTCTGAGTTTCTGTAAGAAGAAAGTAGATATCAACGGTTTCTTTTCTTGCAGCTCAGAAACTATTGCAAGATGCTGGTATATACTGCTTTCTGGATCTGTGCTCATGAAGGATTCTATGTTTTTACCACCTTGCAGGTATGTAAAGTTGTTGTTATTTAAGGTAAGGCAAGATCTTTTTTTTTTTTTTTTTAAAATGCTTTCTTCTATGTTGATGTTAGTATAAATTTTTCACAATTTAAAAATGTTTTAGTTATTTTTTTTATCTAAAGTTTTGATAGTGGAAGAAATGTTCTGCTAATTTTGATTTAAATTTCCTTTTGCTTTTTATGCATGTTGAAATTTCTGTGCGAAATACTGCACTTCATGGTTTTTAAATCTCACTTGGCTTTTTAAGTTTATAAGAGAATTTGTAGTTAACTTGGGGACTCTGAATAATTTCTGTTGTGTGACTGTTTTGTGTAGAGTTCCCTGTCTCAAAAAACATGACTATAGATCACCGTTTGGCTGGAGGCTGTATTTAATGGCATATATGATTTTTATGAGAAGAAAGAAAATAGATACCAGGAGCCAGTTACAGAGAGCATATGACAGGAGTCTGACTGCATCTTATAGTTGAAGCCCAGTGAACGGTGTGACATGATTTCGCTGAAGCATACTATTTGACTTGAGCTGGACCTTGCTGAAGTAATACTCTGAGCAATACTTTACTTGACCTTGTACGTCACTCAGAAATTTTACTTCACTATATCTTGAAGCTGCGTGTTGCTTATTTATATTCAAGCTGCAGTTCTGGGCTAGGCATGGTCTAAAAAAAAAATACATGAAAAATTTAGACTTGGCCTTCTACCCAGTTTGTGTCGTTTTTGATGGGATTATGAAAAGCACTGCTGCCTCTTATCAAATGAAGTGAAGGTTTTCCCCCTGCACGATGGTTCTGTGATGGACTCTCTCCCCTATGGGCAGAGGGGTCCCGGCTCCCTCCTGCAGCGACTGCAGCCGGTGTGCTCTCCAGCGTGGTCTCTCCCACTCCTGCGGTGCGCTGTCACTGCTGGACAGGAGTAGGGCTGCCTCCCTCCTAGCCACAGCACAGCACAATGAGATTAATACAGCATGGATACCAACTTAATGCCTTATGTTGCTTCACAAATGCACCTATACTGAGGTGTTTATGAAACTCAGCTTAATCAGCTTTACTCAGTGTGAATTGACCACGAGTCAAGTAAAAAAAATGCCAACGCCAGTTCAAATACATTGCCATATACTTGAATTTCATGGTGAGTCCTAGTAAGAACATATAGGACAGAATTTTTCAACTCCATTCTTGGCTAGCTATAGGCTGAATGTTAGACTCAATGCTTTTTGAGTGACTGAAGTTCAGCAGTTCCAAAAGTGAAGACACTGGTGAGTTAACATTTGTATAAAACCTAGCTAAAATCATTGTTTTGCTAAGCTTGAGGAATAAGTCACTTCAGAGCATCATTAAGAGTGCCTTTTAAAAAGAAAAAAGGCAAAATAGATCTGTTACTACTAGTTCACAAGATTACAGCTAGTTTTATTATGGATAATGAGGAAAAATAGTTGCTAGATGGTGAAAGGGTCACAGAGTTCTGTTAGATGAAACTGCTGGCAGGTTACAGTATACCTGGTGTGGTTTCTGGGCTGTAGTGGCCCCTTGTGTGGTGAGAGAACGTGGAAGGGAAGAGAATGCACTCTTCTGCTGGATAGCCAGGTTGTTCCCTGTCTGTGTTTTCATTGCAGGGGGAGCGGTGGTGGTGAAAAATTCAAATGTCAGAGGAGCTTTGATGTGCTAAAGGTTTGAAGGAGAAATGCACACACATACAATTAGATAGGCTAAAATTAGTGTTAATTAGTTAGAAGCCAAGGAGTGCAAACGGATGCTGAAAATCTTTGAACCTTTTTGCTTCCCCCAGTGCTTTTAACTCTGGGGCCACCTGTGAACTCCCTGTTCCCTTTGCTTCCTCCCTGGGACTCAGGGGCCATACGCATGGGTGGGGAAGAAGCGCTGCTCGGACATGAGCACAGGAGAAGGAAGAATGCAGCTCGTGTCCTGTTTCATTCATATTACATTTTTGCATTGTCAAACCTCAGTCTGGAATTTCAAATATAATGCTTATTTGCCTTTTTCATATTTTTTAAATACAGTGGGATAAGCGTAAGTTACTTTCCCTGATATGAATACCTCACATAACACGTTGTTGTTTTTTTTTTTTTTTTTTTTTAGTTGAGGGAGCTGCACAGTCACCAGTCACAGGCTATTTTCATATGAAGCAGTGCCTTGGATAACTTAGTAGTATTCTTTCATAATTGTAATTAAAGTGGTGCTAATTACATTTAAGTAATACTTAACGATAGCATTATTCCTTGTCCCCAACCAAGTTCCTGATCATGTGATTCATTGTGAAAGGAAGCCTAAATACATGTTTGTAAGGAAACGCAATGTTGCCTTCATTCTCATTGCCTCAGGTATTGCAGAGCTATTCTTTGGTAGGAAACAAACATAAGTTTATTTGTTTCTGGTTTTTTACTTTTGCGTCAGCTGTAGTAGTGGAAATAACTCACAGTATACCATTAGGGTAAATCATCTTTGAAATACAATTTCTTTATTTTTGAAAACTTTCTATCTAATATTGATAACATAGTAAAGATAATTGCTGAAATTCATTGGTGGGTGGGGTTTTTTTCTTTTTGTTTAGCAAAATCTCTTGCTGCAGTTCGGTATTGCTTTGTGCTTTGATTTTTAGAAAATAATGCCTGACCACCTTTGGCAATATTATTTACTGTAATAGGAAGAAAAATTATGTGAGTTTAAAAGAGGATATAAAGGATGTTATTTATTCAAAGGATTCATTTTTGTCTGATGAAGAACTTGATGCCATGCTCTCTATGCCCAAGGAGCATATGATCCTATACACGTATGATATTAGTATAACAGACTTTTTGGAAGAGTTTGTTGTTTGGGATACTGATTTATCCATGCTTTTTTTGTTTCCACAGCAGGAAAGTGGTGCACAAGTGTAGGGAATTAAAACCATGCTTGAAGTGTTCTGAGACTGCTGGAGGGAATGGAGACCTCCTTCGAACCAGTTAGATTTTTGGTAGGCTTACTGCTGCTCAGACACTGGCATCGGATAAAACTTATCTGATTGATTTGTTGGATATGGTATCAATATGTCAACACATGAGCAGAGGTGCACGAGGTTAGAGACAGGTGTCATCTGCACAAAAGTGATGCAGGAGACTGATGATGGCTTTGAGGCGTCCAGGGGGGAAATGAACAAGGACTGAAATAGAATCCTTAATGTGAGGACAGTGGTAACTACCAAGGATGAGAATTTAGGCTTTAATCTGGAGACCTCCTAGTGCTTTGAAAAGGTCAAGAGCCAAGTTTCAGTAACTGTCATTCTGGAAGAACTGGATAGACAGAGGCATTTTGTAAAACAGGTAATAGCATATGGATTCTAGTTTGAAATTCAATCATTTTGTATACTTCATAGCACCCCCCATTCCCCAGTTACCTCTTTGTAATAATGATGTGCTAATTTCAATTTTATATTTGTCTTCGAGAGCGTATGACAGACGCTTCATATTTAATGAATTTCTTTCCATTTTAGGGTTCTTTTGCTGGGAATACTGGAACAGTTTTTTTTTACAAAAATGTGAGGAGCAGGATATTGGTGTTTCTCAGTTAGAGGAAGCTGGTTTCCTGGGCGATAGGTGGGTTTAAGGCCCCCTTTTCTTGTAAAGTTGTTGTCTTTAATCTGTTCTATTTGGCAGTCATTCTTCAAAGTTCAGGATTGTGTTATAAACTAACTGCCTAGCAACTTTTGTTTAATAATTACATGAAAAATTGCAGTTACAATTGATTGTTAGTGAGATACTTTCCATCTCCGTAGATAAAACTGGAAAGTGGTGATGATTTACTGGCTGTTTCCTGGTACCTCCTCACAGTACCTGTCCTTTTTCTGTCATCTGCCCCACGATTACCTTGACAGATAGGAGGAGAATAGTAGAGAGCTGTAAACTTAAGCTGGTTAACGTGCTGGTTAAGCTCTCCTTTTACATGCCTAGTTTCATCTGCTGTTTACCATTTGGTAGTTCCAGAGTCAATAGAGCTTCAGGGAAACCTTAATTTTCTTCTGCAGATCTTTTTGAAATAAAATATTATATAGATTCAAACCTGAAAGAGGCATAGCCCCACAGAAGCATAAGAAGGTGGACAGCCATTGCTTTATTAACTTTCTGTAAGTATTTGAATGAGTAAGGGTGTAAGCTGTAGCTCGCTGTGCTTGAGAAGGGCTTTTTGCTCAACTTGGATGGATTTGTATGCAAGCTGTAATTCAGAAATTGGCTTAAAAATTGGAGGAGTAAAACTTGCATCCAACTACAGTAAATATATTCAGTATTCTGACACTGATGATTGTGATGAGAAAAGCCCTGTAAGATCTTTAAGGTAAGAAGCAGATCAGTCAGTAATATCGGGTACAAGGATGGCATAACCTTGATTATCCTATTGCCTACAGAATGGATTTGTCAATAGATTTGGCATAGTAGGAAAAGAATTTGCTCCTAATGTGAAAGTGATGGCTGGTACAAAAGAACAGGATTGACGGATTTTGTGGAAGGAAAATTGTGTCAGCAAGTTAAAGAGTTTTTGTGTTAACCTTGCTTGTTAATCAAGATAATTCATGTGAACAGGGTATTTGAAGGAGATTACTCACAGCAAGATTAGCCATAGGAGATGTATCAAGGGCCTGGAGGAACTTTTGAAGCCAATTATGTGGATGACAGCCTCCTACAGCTGTGAGAATTGAACCTCGAAGGGAAAAACACAGAGTCTTGAAACATTCAAGAACTAGTCTTATTAAAAACAAACACTTCTCTTTTCCAAGCCCTTCCAAAATCTCACAAGTGGAGAAAATTGGAATCATTGTCCTATTCAAGTAGTGCATTTCTCGGCTAAAAACACTTAACTTTTTTCAGAATGGACTCATGGTTGTATTGTGGTATCTTTTCACGAGAGTTGTAGACATGTCAAATTTCTCAATACAGTTTCTCTTTCTCTTCTCGAGTAAAAAGAGAAGGTGCAAATGCTTGGATCAAGAAAATTGTCATAATGAAAGAGGAATTCCAGTTTTGCATTATGAACAGCGGCTTGGGTTGAAATTATTTTAGCTTGCTTTTGTATTAAGTCAGTATTTGTGAATAACAGTATTTTAATGTATTTTGAAACTTAGTGTGACTGTTAATAGTGTTCCGGTATATTCTGTGTGAAGTACTAGAAGTACAGAAAAGTCTGTGCTTTTACAGGACTGCCAGTGTTGGTATATAAGAATGCAGGATTAAAGACTTGCAATTTGTACAACTTAAATTTCTGGTATTTTAGAAATGTTTAAATACTGATGTATGTAACTTTGTTTTCAAATATATTTATACCTTGAATGAATCCTCTAAAGCCAGATCAGTTTTACTTCTAAAACCTGTAGTGCATTTTCTACAAACTCTCCTGAATTTGTCCATTCACTGAAAAAGTAAATGAGCAGCTCAGAGCTCCTGCATTTCCAGCTTCTGCCAGTAAAAGGTGTACTGGCATTTTTCTCCCACTGATCCTTCCTTTCGAGATTTAACTTTCTTAAATATTGCTTTCTTCTTGGACTGTACCTGCTGTATCTAAGCTCTGTCCCAGTGCTCCTTAGCTTCTGCTCTTCCTCTTCTTTCTCATCTCCATCCTAGTCTCTGCCACTCGAGTCCTGATGGCTGTAGTGTGGAATACTGCTTTTCCTCCATCAGCTGCCAAGGTCTAAATACATACATGTGCTATTCCACTGCTAGTGTACAGTAAACGTAATTGTTGACAAACTTGCAGCTGCCAATAAGGTTCTGAATTGTTGAAACCATTGTGATTAAAATTTCTTACTGTTTGCGTGACTAAAAATTGCATAGGTCTTAGGACGATACTCTCTGAATGTGTGTTTGCTTCACACATGAAAGCTCTTTGCAACTAACTGTTGTAGACTTTTTTTTTTTTCCTGCTTTCAAAAAGACAGCTTGAGTCTTATACTCCTGCGCTTATCAAGACTAGATAGATTTTATACTCGCTGCTGGATAAGAAGCAGTAGTTATTCAGTGCATTTGTGGCTCTAGATGAGGTGCTGTTTTCCCTGGGTATTTCTGTAAGTGGTGGCTGTAACTTGTAGCAGTGCCTGACAGCCAGTAAATAAACTAACATCTTGGGAATGCTACCAATAAATGTATTTTGTAAAACTAATTAATTCAGATATGGTTGTTCGTATTGAAATTCTTCTGGCAGTGCTAGTGCTGTGATGAAAATACTCTGAGGAAAAAGGGAACCTGGATGAGAAGAGACAATGCGCTGGTGAGAGTCTGGGTCCTGGTTTCCCAAAGTGCATGCAGTTCCTTGTACTGGAGGTACTGCTGTTGAGTAAGGGCTGGGAAGGTGTTGCAAACTGAGAGCGTGGTGTAATTTTTTTTTTTTACATTGAATAATCTTCTAAGAAAGCCAAAAGAATGAAGAAAGACTGTATCCAGACCTGTCACAAATAAATGACCGAATAATCTTGCCCATAGTTGTGTGTCCCCTGTTCCCCCCCAGTAATTTCCTGTTCATAGTTTCTTGCAACAGCTGCCATACAGAGGTTTTATAGACTGCAAAGGATGCTGATTGCACTACAGAAAATAATTTTTTATTGCCTTATCTAACAAACTCCAGAAGATGTGAAACTGGAAGCAAAGGGTAATGTGTGGCTTGTTTATATCTAAAATATAATTTTACTAAGACTATTTAATCACGTGGCCTGGAATAGCTGCAAAGCTTCACAGAAAGTGGTAGGAAAGATACAGGCTTCCTCAAAGCACCATCGTGGTCAGAGTATAAAGTAGTTACTAGAGATGTCTTGAGCTTGCAGCCTGCAAATTGAGTAGCATGTTATGCACCCTCCACAATAATTCCCAATTAAAACTTTCAGCAAGCTTAAGAGATAAACCTGGTAAATGTTGTTGTTACTGAGAGATAATGAAAAACGGTTTTTGATGACTGAGCATTAATTGAAACAGGTATTTTGGTATTTTGCATTCAGCCATGTATCTTGTGGTTTCAGGTTTCCTTTAAACCATTTTCTGATGGAGTTAAGTGTTGTAATGTTTTTATAATTAAGTTACTTTGAAATGTTCAGGACTTGCACAACATATCGTATCATGAAAACTCTGCCACCTACATTAGCTGAAACTTCTGGTCTGTGTTCATGTAACTTTTTTCCCCGTCTCCTTAGTCTGTTTTGCAAATAGAGTACACATGGGGCTGCTCAGCAGCTTGCAATGCAGTGGGAAATGCTGCAAGGGCTCCTGACGGTACCGTGCTGACTGTCCCTGTGTGCTCCAGGAAGGGAGTCGAGAGGCTCCCCAGCAGCCCAGTTTTTCAGATGATGGTTGTTCTGAGAAAAATCTAGAGAAATTAAGACCTCCATGCAGATGGTCAGAAAAACAAGTTATTCCCGTGAGGCTTTCAGTGTCGATTACACTCATATACCATGACTGCAATGCAAGAAGGGCAGATTCTGCCTTCTCCATCAGCAATCAGTGCGGCTGTGTTAACTGCCAATTATGTGGCTATGCAGGCTTTCCCCTCTTCTTACTGCCCAGCCAATGACAAGGAATTTAAGTGTAAAATTACATTTTTAGAGTATTTAGATTGGGGTTTAATAATGCTAATGGCTGTTCCAAGCCATTCATAATACACTTGTATAGTACATTCAGTGGTTACTGAATGGATTTTTGTCTCTGATCTGAACAGCAGCTATGTTGCAGTAGATACCCTGGGTGTTTGCTTGAACAGTTGTTTTGCACAAGATGTACTCTTTGAGAGGAAAAATGAAAAGCTTTTCAGATGAAGAGTAAGCCCTGATTGTGAGAAAAAAAACCAACAAACCCAAACAAACCAACCGACCAAAACCATAACACTTTCATCTGTTAGAAAAACAAACAAACAACATGTCCATTTCTTATGCAACTTGTCTCTTCCAGGCCAAGTTGTGCACTTGCATGCAAAATGTTTTTGCTTTGGAGAAATCCAGCCAGGTTACTGGATGTGTGAGGTCACAGGGTTCTCGTTACAGTGGCAAAAAGTACAATTTGTCTTCATCTTTACATTCCTAAAAGCAACCTGACAGGCTGACTGGCAGTTTGAGAGACAGGTATATTCATGAGAACAAAATATCTGCAAAAAAACTGCAAACCCTTTGTTTGTTACACTGATAAACCAGTGTATCAGTGTCCCAGCCCCATCCTACCTGTAATACAGTACCAGGTATTACTGCAGATAGCTGTATCGACAATCCCAGGTAACTATGTGCATTACTGATAACAGCTTATACAGCCGAGATAACTTTATGATTTTGTAGTCTCTGGAAAATAGAGAACAAATCTTAAAAGTGCCTGACATCTCATCATTGGAGACTTTGATGCATGAAATATCTGAAAATACTGTTTCAGGATGTTGTAGAATATTGTAAATTTGAAGATGCCTGCTAATTAGTGTTCAAACAAATAATAAGGCATTCAGTCTCCATCTGTTTGTAGGCTGAAAGCTCTTCTGGGCAGGCTGTGTTTTTACCTTTAAAGTATGTACTGTATTTAGAGTATTGCATAATGAGAAACCATCAGTAATTAATAACTTCAGCATATTGATAGCAAGAAATTCTCAAGTTAAATGTGACTGCTATTCCTTAAAACTGTCAGTCTTGAAATTCCAGATGTATTTCAGCACCAAATACTCAGGTTGCGTAACAGCTGGATGTGAAGCATTTTGAAACATTTGTGTTTAGAAAGCTGTGTTTGTGTACATCTTATTTAGAGAACTACTTCATTACATTCAAAAATCTGTTGAAGGCTTTTCTAAGTAGTTCGCTTTGTGAAAGTAAGGTTTGTTACAACAGCTCCAGTGCCTTAAAGTAGTTTTAATGCCTCCCAGTATTTTGGGGAGTGGGTATGGCTTTGAAAACTAGAATATTCTCAAATGCAAAAGACGCTCTCCGGTGAACAATTTTGATCCATCCCCTGTGTCAGTAAAATCAAGCATATACTCAGGTGTTTGCACATTTAAGATTTTGGAGCTCGGCTCTGCAGTCGTGGAGGATTTTCTCTGTATTAGTAAATCACGCAGCAGAAAAGGGACAGATGAACTGAGTGAAATGGCTGGTACAGAGAACGGTGTTATTTGTGATTCTGGTCTTTTGTGTTTCTGTAGCTCTGGTCTGATCCCATGGCCTGAACACCAATTAGTGATTGGTATATGATATCATGCCAGTTTAACTTATATTCCTTTCTGACATGATGCAATTGCTTAAGCATTTTTAATTATGAATAGCTGTGAATCAGTAGAAAACAAGTTTTTTTTGCAAATGAGGCATCCATAAATCAAGGATAAACAAAGCTGCCTTTGGTATGTGGAAGACATTTTTTCCTCATGACAATGTTGCAAGCCAGTGAATGAGTGTCTGAAAATTAATGATGCAGAAGTAATAGATGAATATTAAGTGACAGGCATGTACAATAAAATTATAAATAAAAAAGCTGTAATGTAATTTATAGTACCAACTTTTCTGGGCTTCTAACAGTGGGAAGCTATAGAATGATGACGTTAAATTTAAGACTCTGTTAAAATGTGTATTAAATATACAGTCTGAGCAAAACTTTAATTGCTGGATTGTTTAAAACTTTAATGGTTATACCTTTGGTAGTATGTTCTTTGACATCATTTTTACTGTATTGTAAGTAGCGCTTAATTTGCATTAGTTTCATGTTTTCTCTCACTTTCAGTATTTGTATTAGTTCAAATTCTTAATGGGATTATTCTTCCCAGGCTCTGCTTGAAAGCACTAAAGCACATGTAGCACTGTACCTTTATGAGGCTTTCCTGCTTTTCTTTTGTATCTTGTCACATACGACATCTAGAGGACTTAGTGTTTCGGGGTGTGTTTATGGTTGGGGAAGCTGCTGTGATGGTTTGCAAGCAGAGGTGCTGATGGCCAGGTGAAATGGGCTTGTGGAATTGGACATCCTCAGGGAGCAAACCTGGCCTCCTGAAGTGACTGACTTACCATGGCCACGGTCTGGTGGGAATGTGGTGGTCTGTTGATGTGCCCAGTTGGGTAACCGGTGAGACTAAGGAAGAACAGCTCCTGCAAGCAGTGCTGTGTGTTCTTGGCACCACGCCAAAGGACAGATAGTCCCAGAAGAAAAGATCTCCCTTTCTCTTTCAGAATTAGATCTACTTTTCAGATGTACTTCTTTGAGAAGCAGCACATTTTAGGTTTGGGTGGGTGTTTAATGGCCGACTAAAGACTTCTCAAAGTAATTTGTTGTCACAGAAATCTTCTTTGGAAGAACGCTCCCTGCTGCAGCTTGCTCTTGTCTTTCCAAACAGGATTTCGTCTCCTCCATTTGAAGCTTTGTTCAACTTAACCTTTTCCATTTCCAAACGATTAGGAACGAGCATAGTTCTGTAGCCTTGATTAAAATTGGCACGCTAGCGAAATACACTCATGTCAGCAAGCCTCTTAACTGTTAGAGAGCTACACATTTGTATTCTAGAGCAAAAAATATGGAATAGGTCATTAAGAAAGTTAAAATCCATGTTTCTAAAACACATTGTGTATGTTAATTAAGAAGAATGCTAAAAATTGGTATTCTTAAAACTCGGTGGTGGTTATGGCTGGGGAAAAACCATATGATGCTGCCCCTTTCTGAAGGAGCTCTCTTGTGGTATAATCAATAAAACATCCCGTGATATGCACCAGGAAATAATTAAACTTGACCTATTGACCTGTAAATATGTGTAGTTTATTCTTTAGGATTAGAAGGGTGGGTTTTGTCTTTGGAACCTAATCCTTTTCTGAGTGTTTGGTTGTTGTAAAGTGCTTGATGGACCAGAAATGATAGTGCCAAGAGCTTGACCTTTGTTACAAGTGGTGTTCTTTTCCTAGCATTATTATTTACTGCCATTACTTAATTAGCAAATGTTGCAACATAAGCAGAGGGGAACTTGACAGTAGCTGAATGTCGTGGATGTGTTAATGTAAAACAAAACAAAACACCACAACCCTCCCTCAACCTCTAGTAGTTTGATACACTGTTATACAACAAAAATGTTGTGCTTGGAAACCTTCAGCAGACAATTGTAGCTTTTTCCTAACTACTGGGCATATATCAAGAGTAGTGATCTACATTGTGATAAAACTGATAATGATTATTTCTGTTTTAAAAAGCTGCAAAACCTGAAACTTCCAGGAAACTGAATTCCTTTAGATTTTTTTTTGGGGGGGGATGGGGAGTATCTGTTGTCTTCAGTTTTCTGTTGTATGGAATAGAATTGGAACATTTTTTTGCAGTTGGGAATGATACCTTAGCACAGTTGGTTTCACTTCGGTTTTTGATCTGTGGAGAAATCGTAACATGGAATTTCAGTTCACCTCGAAGTTAGAGCTTACATTGACTTTACATGAAAAAAGATATTTGTGTATTTCTGAACTAAGTTAACTTTGTTGTAATAGTGGGAGTAGTTTGGCAGTTCTTTTTGATATATTGCAAATACACAAGACTGTCATGCCTGGATCACATGCTGTGTGGAAAAAACATGAAAGAAAGCATGAAAATTCTAGCTATGAGTTGCTTGCTATAGATGTGTGAAAATGCCAGTTTTCCGTGTGAAACTTGTGCTTCTCTGGCCTGCTATAGCATGGGGTGAGAATTTCGGTTGGTGTTAAGGACTCCATGGTAATCATGTAATTTTTATATATATATAAAACTCTTTTTTTTTTTTTTTTTTTTCAGGAGACCATTAGCAAAATCAAAACTTGACAGTTTAAATTGTCATGCTCCTGTTAACTGTAATACTTTATCCTAACCAGATTACACTGATAATTTTATTTGTTGCAATAATCTGAAGTTTCACTTGAATAACTTCACAGTTTAGTTGCTTGAGTTCCTTTCCTGAAAATGTACATATCCTACAAGTTTTTGTATGTTCCCCTAACACGTAGTTTATAAGCACGAGTCTTTTAAATGTTTTCTACAAAGTGGTCTTGTTTTAGTGGATATTTGCTGTCGAGATGACAGTGTATGTAACTCAAATGTTTTGTGTGGCTGAAGTTTCAGATGTATTTTCCAAATGTAGCCTTAGTGAAAACAGATGGAGCTGACCCACTTTTAGGATTTGTCTCCACACTTGTCTTAACTGAAGGAGCAGTTAACTCAAAGCAGAGATTAATGTGTGAATTAGAAGGAGGTTATTTCACCTGCTGATACGTGTTGAAATGTGATTGCTGTTGACAGTCTGAGTTTGTAACACAGCAGCTACAACTACTGAACTGCTAATCCAGCCATGATGCTGCTAATCAAGTAGGTTTTTTAATTTGATGTCTGTGTGGGATCACTTTCACTTGAGCTTGGTTGAGTGGGGTAGGTCGAGCATACCTAACTCGAGCTAACAGGTCTGTAGTGAAGACAGACTTATGAATATGGGAAGCCAGATATTTTCAATTCCAGGTGCTAATACAGTCACAAATTAAGTGATTTAAGAGGTTATTGGTCTGTAACTCCCCCCTAGCACTATCTAGCTTGGCTCTTGTCCTAGTTATAGTGGCTGGGACCAGTTTATCACTGTGTGGGTGTAACTGGAACTGTGTATTCTATACCCTCT
>JAVJGI010000064.1:63083731-63102972 GCA_035590275.1 Ibycter americanus | reverse complement strand
AAAACCAATTTTCCTGTGTATCTATTGTAATCTTTTTATTAAATTGTAGTTCTGACTTCTAAACTCTTTTGAGTTGGATTCATTTCTCCTGCCGGTTTACTTTTAAACCAGCACAGCTCTTTTTTGCTGGTAATTTCAGCACCTTCAGATCTGCTTCCATGGTACCTTCTCCAGAGCTGATTCCCCTCAAGTCATCTCTTTTCTTAGGTGTCCTGGAGGTAGTCAGCTTCTAGAGTCGATCAGCTGAAGCACATCAGATTGCTTTTAGCCTCTTTCCTTAGTCGCTGTATTACACTGCCCATCACATTTGGTTGCACTTGTGGTGTTTTTGTATTTCTTAAACAGAAGCTGTCACCGTGGTATGCTCCTTGTGATGGTACAAGAAGCAACATAAAGACAGAGGTCACAAGTTAAGGCTCAGTTTTAGAGAAGAGGTTCTCTGTCCTCCTGTTTGCTGGGAGGACGAAGGGCCGATGTGGATTTGAGGGAACTCTCATTAAAAATTCTGCGTGCAGAGTAGTACTTCAGAGCTTTTGGAATTTATGTATATTTGGTTTTTACAAAGCCTGTTTAATACTTAATTAAAACTTACTAATGTTTTCTTGTCAACACTGAAATGCATTGTGAGTGGTTTTGAGTATCGGCAATAATGAATTTACAAAAGAACATTCTTTATGTTTAGGCTTTACATAGACTGTGATGAGGGGTGCTGAGTAAATTAAACTACGATAATGGTACTGTCTGGTTAAAATTTTTCACACGGTAGTTTTCATTGATTTTTTTTGTCCTTTTTTGGTTTTAAGGATATTATAACATGCACCGTTGCCAATTATTTTTATTACTGAAAAGGTATGATAGGCTGTTCATCTCATTCTTTTTTGTTTGCTTTTTTTCCATCCTACTGTAGTTTCGGCAAGCAGTCTGGAGGAAAACGAGGATGCGAATGTATCATATTGGAGCCTTCAGAAATGATTGTGGTAAGACAGATTTTTTTTTTTTTCCCAAATGTATTTAAATCTATTGCTGGTTTCAGCAGATTCTTTCTTGTTTTATAGCAGAAAGCTTATTGTAATGTATTCTATAAAATTGCAGCAAAATTGCCTTGATTTCAATTATACCTATGGCTGCTATCGTAACAGCAATAGCTATGTAAATTTAATCTAGATGGGTAAATGATGATGATGATTAGGTCATTCTTTCTAAAATTATGCTTACTTGAGTTTCAAAAGCCTACCAGTTATGGCTGAGTTGAGCATTCCTGAGTCAGGCAACGATAGACTTCTATCTTGAATGCTTAATTTACACCCACATCCCCTATTTCATTGCTTCTTACTGGCCAGGCTAGTAGGAAAGGCCCTCTTACTCCTAGCTTTTGCAGTTCCACATAGCGTGAAGGCTTTTAGGTAAGAGGAGAAGGAACATAAGAGTGCTTAGTCGAGCTTGAAGGGTAAGGTTTTCAGCTTAGTTGTCATCGACCTTTTCCATGTCCAGGTTTCCTTCTGTTTCTTCAGAGCACTTACCACCAAGTTTGTGTGTGCTTATAGAATGTAACTCCTTCCCAGGCTGATGTATGTACCCATACTGCCAGAAGTTGGAGTATTAGGGTTGCTTTTTCGTAGTGCAGACCAGTGTTGTACCCTCAAAGTGTGGCTGGGAACACAGGAGGATCTCTTTCAACTTTGATCTTCGAGATGTTACTAATGGAGCTGGAACAAAAATGTTTGTTATTCTGAGAAGCCACGTGTCTGTTAAGTAGGCTTAGATCTCCAAACTGCTATTGATTTAGCTTCCTTATATCTAGATACGGCAACATTAAAACTAATATTGGATGTTGTCTCTTACTCATCGAGTATGCGAATATCCAGCTTCTATGAGAAATTTGTTTCTCACAGTATACTAACAGCCATGGATGTATGCTGTGTCCTATACTGAGTACGCTTGCCATTCTTTGTACTGTTCTTTCTGTGCAATATCGGTCTGATTCTGCTCGTAGGCTTTCGTAGTATCAGCAATATGCTCTTTGCTGCAGCAGATCGTATAAGCTACAGTTGCCATGTCATGAAATGCGTGCAGGTAAGAGTGCAAGAAGCCTATCTCATCCTCTGAAGTAGTTCATTTCTGTATTCCCAATTATCCAGTCTCTTCTCAAAGCTGGAGTTTTGTGGAAGAGGTTTGTGCCTTGAGGACTGCTGGGGTGACGATATATGCAGCCGTGTCCCGTGAATGCCTCAGGCTCTCTAGTTTGCGACTGCTGCTTTCCATTTTTGCCTGTTAACTGCTGCTGCCAAGGATTTGGTGTGCAGGGTATGCCTATGTCCACTGCCTGGAGTGAGCTGAGCCTTGCACCTCAGTGCTCCTGGCACCTTGTAGCGCAGAATGAGAAACACTCATGTATCTGATCATATATAGACCTTTCGAATCTCTGTAGTCCTTAAAGTTGATGCAACAGAGAAAAGAATTTGGTCTGTTTGGCCCAGTTTCACAAACCAACCAGTTACACAGCTCTTAGCTTTTATAACTGGTGCTGCAGACATTACTAGACCCAGTGTGCTGCTTCCTACAAAAACCTAATAGATGGTGACGCAGTGGGAGCAGACTGGAGCACACATGGGAAGTGTGTGACTTTCTGTACAGGGCTGGCTGGTGACTAAATCACTGCAAGTGCATTTGCAAGTTTACGTGAAATATATTTCATGGGCAAAATATGTGATAATATTAAATTCTTTGGAAATACCCACGTCCTTCTCTGGTCTTAGCACCATTGTAAAAAAAAAAAAAAATTACAGGAAGATGCGAATAAGAGTAGCTTCTGTGCAGCATGGGCTACTGGAGAGCAACTGACCTTATTAAAATATTTAATGAAGAAACTAGTTTTGTGTGTGTATAACTTGGGTAATTACAACTGTGATGAGGTTGTTTTTTCTTTTTTCAGAGGAACACACTGTTACAGTCTTTGGTGAAGCCAGTATTGGCCATGTCAGCAACGTCAAATGCAATGCTGCTGTGTGCTCCTGGAGACAAATGCACAGCTTGGACAACTGTCCTCTGCATTTTAAACTTCTTGAATGTTCTGTAATTGGAATTCAATGCTAATGAGAGCATAGAGACACTTGAAAGTATCTTAAATCCTTTTCTGGAATGTCAGTGTATTTTTCTGGAGGAAAATTGGAGAATTAAAAGTGCAAAGTTGTTTCTTCATTATTTTCATATTCATGTTTTACAGGTAGATGTAGCTAAAGGTACTATTAACTGTCAGTGTTCTAGGTAGGACTTCAAATGGGGTGGAAAAAAAAAAGCCACAGCGTGGTGGCATGCACCTTGCTAATGATCTGCGCTAATACCAGGTGTACTTGAGTTTCATTTTCCTGATCAATTTTTATTAATTTAGCTTAATTTTTTTATTCTCTCTTTTTAATTTGCAACATACTAATGAGGTTTAATAAATAATGAATTATTTATCTTCAAGTAAAAGGATTAGCTACTCTAATGTAGTTAAAGAATACTATCATTCTCTGATGCTGGCTGACTTTTTTCTTTTTTCTTTTTTTCCTTCTCCTTTCTTTTTAGAATGTAAATCAGTTTTGTAGCAGGAATCCTCTGGGAACTGACCCATTTTAAAGGCCATAAAATGTGGTCAACTTAAGTTAATGAGGATAACAGATAGTGTGTGAATGGGCATTGTAGCTCATATTTTTGGAGGCTGAGCAATCTATTGAATTAATAATAGGTCCATTTATCACTTAAGAAAATGGCCCACATTTGTAGCATATCTCAGTGTACTGAAGTGTCCTTTCTGTTGTTCCTTGGTGCTTTTGTTTTCTTCTTCAGATCTAAGTGTAAGATTTCAGAAGAGCAGCGTGATATTTAGAGGTGGAAAATATTTCATTGCTGGCACGGACTGCAGAGTGAAATTGAGGACAGTCCTATGATCCTCCTCAATTTTTACGTGGCAGCAGGTGCTGTGGGTGATGCTGACTGTGTGGAAGCATTTTGCTGCTGCCAGTATTCAAGGTTAATAAAACAGCCGTGGTTAGAAACTAGCCAGTTAATACACTATTTTGTACTTCTTGTTAGTTATTGAAAATGTAATAATATGAAGAAGCCTACGGGGCAGCAGTCCCCATCTGAGGTGGCAGCCTGGTGGCACGCTGAGCAGCCTGGCCCGCCCCACTGCTGCCATGGCATGGGGAAGCGGTCCCCCCTCTGCTCCTGCACTGGGACCTGGCTCGCCCCAGCCGCAGAGATGCTGAATTCCTCCGTAGGAGTGTTCATCCCGCTTGGGGCCTGCGGGGTTGTTGAATATGCTCTCTGCCAACAGACATTTTTAGTTGTAACACGTGAAAGCACAGCTGAGTGATGGGCAGTGTGAGGAGCCCTTGCCTGCTTATCCTGTTACCCCATGGTGTATCGAGAATCGTTTCTGTACGTTCTTGTAAATTACAAGCATAAATGATCTGAAGGTCAGCTGGACTCAAAATACTGATGGTGCTGGTGGTACTAAACTGGAAGCTGTGTGGTGTGGAGGGCCTTCCTGGGTTTCTGATTTTTGTTCTGGTGTTGTCGGCAGCAGTGGCATTAGCCAAAGGAAGCAGGTGAGCTCAGTCTCTGAGTTCCCACTAGTAGTTGGTTGTTTTGCCTTTCTGCTAACGAATAATATAGTTATGCTCACTTACTAGTTTTCAGTTAGAATTGTGGAATAAAAAGAATTCCATCTTTCACTGAGTTTGTTTTACTTTAGTCTTAAAAATACCGATTCATTTTAGGAATTCTTAATAATGAAGGTCATCCGTATTGGAAGAGTCATTGTCTGGCCACTTCAGCTGGCCCTCAGCACCAGGTTAGGCTGTTCCGTTGGAGGAGCTCAGCGCTTGTTTTAGTTTCTATGATCCTATAAGATCGAACACAGAAAAAAGGAAGTAGTGCATTTATTGAAGGAGCTCGTGTACTGTAGCACATGTACAAAAATTAAAAAGAAATCAACACAATTTTGGTTATTTAATAGAGTAGCAAAAACCTAAACTTCCTTACTTCTGTAGTCCTTCTGTACAGTTTGAGATCAACACTATCACTAACTAGAAATCCATATTTTATGCTAGGTGAAGAAGAGCTGTGTCCAGTGCCTTGCTACTTTTTTTTTTTTTTTGAGGATTCTAAATGGCCTGTTTAAAATGATTTTTTTGTGTTATTTTCTTTGTCTGTTTGCATGCCTTGCATTTTTTTTTTGCATCCTTATACCATTGTGCTTACAGCAATGCTGCTACTAGATGTCTTTGCTCATTGTCCTATGCCTTTACAAACAGATAGTAAAATCCTAGTGAGAAGTGTGATTGTCCCTTGCTAGGGGAACTGTGCTTTTCTGCTTTCTTTTTTTGACAGCACTGTGGTGGGAGGTTCACTCTTCTTAGAACTATTGTATCTTTAACCTACGTGATCAATGCATATTTGATAATTTGTGATAATTTGTGAAATTAAAAATAAGGCACAGGGCAAGCCCAGCTGCTTGTACCTTCCTCTAACCTCAAACAGATTTATCTGTTTGGAAAAAATGATGTGGAAAGTAGATGTGATCTTGCTTTTGTGATGGTTTAGGTATTTTGGTTACTTTCTTGTTCCTGTCTATTAACTCTTTTTAGTTTTCATTCCTTTAAACCTTTTGAATTTTAATTTTGAGATAACTTACCCAAGTATGTGAAGTGAGGCCTGTATAAGACCACACAAAGGTACTTCTCCTGTTCCAATACTAAAGTCTTAGTTTAGGATTTTGAGGTGAAATCTGGGGATGGGGGTTGGAAATAAAATCACTGAGGACAGTAGAAACTCCTGTACGGATTCTGGCCTGGCTGCAGCCTATTTGCATGCATGTCTGTTCTGTTTCCTGCTAGGAGATATTTTTCCAAAACATCAGAAGGAAATGGGAAAGGATGAGATGGCTTTTTATAGAAAAAAGGAATTGTAACTAGTGAAATAAAAAGGTTTCATGTTGGATTTTACTGACAAGATAAACTTACCTAATTTTTAACGTTTAGCCACAAATAATATTTAGCGTCAAGATATGAATCAAGTTTCAGTTATTTCTTCATAATCTGCTGGAAGCAATTAGAAGTCAGTATGATATAAGTGAAGCAGCTATTTATAAACAGCTGGAATATTTAAAGTTGTTTAGCTGTGACTGGTACTAGAAATAAGTTACACTTCCAAAAATTACACCAATAAAAATAGGATACAATTCAATGGCTCTACCAGATTGTAAACACTCAAAGAAACGGTAACTTCTGTGTTGAAGATATGCTTGAAACGAGCAGTGTCTGTAGCTCGTGTTGTATGATATGTGTGGGTGCAAAAGGGTTTCTGTTGGTGAGTGGCATTGTTAAGAGGATACGTATGCCTTTCTACTTTTTTCTTTTCTTTTTTTTTTTTTAAAAAAAACCTGTTTCCTGGAAGGAAACTGTGGCTTCCGGCTCATTGTAATAACGTAGTTCTGAGACATGCAGCAGTGGTTCTCTGAAATGTCTGCAGTCATTTTCTTGAGAAAAGTTTAACTGCTCTGAACTTAATGTTTGTTCCTTCCTCATGAGCTTCATACGGCTCCATCGGCTTTCGGTGATATGGAAGAACTGGATGTTTAACCAAGAGCCTGAACGTGTGTTTCAGGTGGAGAACTCCAAAGACAATGAGGAAAACATCTTGCAAAGAGAAGTCCCACTCAGGCAGTCCCGTCGGAGGTTTAGGAAGATCAACCAGAGGGGTGAGCGTCAGACCATCACTGACAACGTGGATTCCAGCAGTTACCTGTTGGTGAGTGTGCTCTCCCTTGGCCGATCTTGGCGTTGTGCCGTCTGCATGGCTGGTTGGCGTTTTGTTTTGTTGAGAAAAGCTGGTGAAATGAAATAGTCCATGTGTGGTGTTTTTGGGAATGCCTTTTTCTTGTTGGTGAGCAGTAGAGTGTTTTGGATTTGAACACCATAGGTGGAAGTGAAGATTCAGGCGCTAGTTAGAGAAGAGGTTTTTTGGTTTAGGGTTTTCAGTTGAGCACTATAAATAAATCTTAACATGTTGGCTGGACAGAGAAGTGGTCATTCGTGAGTTTTGTTATTTTTTGTTGGTTTTACCTGGAGTTTTCTTGATAAGACGTAGGAATTGGTGGTTTTCTTTTTTTCCTTCATAAATTTGAACTATGGTTTGAAATTGAGTCAATCACGAATGCAGTTCAATACAGTATTAATATTATCATATTTGGTCATGTTTACTTGCTTAAAAATAGCATAGTTGGTAATTCAAGCATCAAAAAGGGTAACGGCAACTCATTTGCTAGTCTGAAATAACATCACAGCCTATATAATCTGTGCTGTGTGGAGGCATGTACAGCTGAGGTTTCAAGGCCACAATGCTTTTTTGAAGGTTTCTCTTTACTATTATTTTTCACGTACAAACTTCCTGCTTGGTAGCAGGGATATACATGTGATCTAGACAAATTATTTCATTGGAAATAATCCTTCTGGATACTTTGATTTGCTTTGAAAATCAAAGGTTAAAAAACCCCAGTGCTAATGTTGAAGTACACAAACCTTAAGTAGTCTTCATGGACAGAAAAGAAAAAAACAAATTCGATTTCTCCCCTTTTTTTCCCCGTCTTCCTTTTCATCTCCCCAAAAGGTACAAAGCTTCTCCTAGTTCATACACTTCAAAATATCTGATGTGTGCAGTTAGATACAAATTTCCTCTATTTCAGAATAAACTGCTGTTATTCTCTCTCTGCATGTTGGTAGTGTTGGATCAGGGGTGGTGATTTTAGACTCTGCACAGCATTATTAGCATGTCTGTGAGTAGAGGTTACTTTGGTGTTTGTCTTGTAAGCAGAAGAGCTCTCGTTGCTGTGACAGGAAGAGAATACGCTGTTTGAAGTGTAATGTCCCCCACCATCTCATTTCAAGAACTGTCACGTGTGTTGGCTTTTATCATTAGTAAGTCATTGACTTTAGTTATTGACGAAATGAAATGTTGGATCCTCATACTCTGGGGAGTCATGCATAAGGCTTTATTAGGAATTAAATGCCAATCTGTGTATGGCAAAATCTGTCTTTGGTGTCTGTAACCATGAATAAGCACACAGAAAATAATTCACAGACTTCAGTGCGAAGAGGAAGAGACTCACAGGAGCAGCCAGTGCTGATGCAACTTGTGCAGCTTGCCTGGAGGGGCGCATGAGAAGGGGTTCAGCATCTTTGGTGTAAGAAAGACCAAGTTATATGGCTTCTTGAATGATTTCAGAGGTGGTCAGTTATTGATGCAAGGAGTTAATGCGGTACACTCGCAGAACTGTGATTAGCCAACAAATGATGTTCTCACTAGGATTTTTCTTTGTTACCAGTGCCACGGAGTGCACACGTGTCTGCACGTATGTCTCTTGTTGCAGACCTGGTGGCTTCCTCAGAATATGTGTATTTTGATCAGCATTTGGTGGGAAATGATATAAACTTCTTAAATCAACAGCACATTCCTAAATCTGCTTTTATGCCAGTTAATTAGGAATATATAAAAAGAGTCATGTTAACACTGCTAGGTGTTTTCCTGGATGAGTGCTAAGTAGCAAGAAGTAAACAACCACCTCTCCGATAGAAACTCTGCAAGCTCTTGGCTTTTCAGCAGTCTGAATTGAAATACTAAATCTTGCTTTGTAGACTGTAAGCTTCTAACTGGAAAGTGTCATACTCACAGTACTTGGTGTAGCAAAAAAAGTAATTTGTAATTCAACAGATGACTTAAGAAATCAAAACATGATAACCAGTTGCCTGTTTGACAAGTAAATAAAAAATGGGTGCCCATTTTTCCCCATATTCCATTATAATCTGACAAAATAGTGAATTTTTCTGAGATATGGTTTGTTCTGAGCATAGGTTTAACTCTTACCTTGATGAGTCTGCTTACACATGGCCATTGGTTCCCAATGGTCTTGAAAAACAGGCTTTGTAGTGTAACCCTTTGTGTCGGCCCATGTGAGAATGGGCAGGGTAAGGAGGAAGGTTTTTGAACAAAACTTTCATTTGACAGGAACATGCAGTAACATTTCTGCCAGAGTGGGAAAACTGTTTACAAACTTGCCAGCAGTTTTCCTGTCTGGCGTAAGAGTTGTGTTTCAGTCTCCAGCGTCTTGCTAAATGCTCGTTGACAGATGCTGAATGTAGCCTGATGGACCTTTTGTGAGCCCTGCTTGCTCAGGGAGGGCTCGATGCTTTCCAGCCAGTCTGCATGGCATTCAGTTGGGCTCCAGTGGTACAATGTTAGAATACTCAGCATAACACTAAGTTTTTAAATGCCTAATCTCTCAGGTACTGGTAGTTTTCTGCTTTCTAAGGAAAACTTAGATACACCGAATTTCAATCACTATAGTTACTTTATCTCAGCTCAGAATTTTTCCTTTCACGATTATATAGAAGATTTCTTGTGTTTGCTTTTAAGGGGAGTTATCTATGTAATCTCCATTAACTCCTTAAAATGTAAATCTCTGCACATTAAATACACTATGATTAGTATTTATGATTAAAGTTAATCTTTGTTTTTATAAAAACATTACCCATTAAGTTGTGACATGAGCTTGTGCATCTACTTCTCACATGGAGCTCCCTACTTGTTATTGCTGGAGCTCAATCTGTCGAAATCCCTGTGACTGGCTATGAAACACAAATTTGGATGCAGATACTTATAAGTAATATTTTAAGCGATTGTTACCATCTTTGAAGCCCTTCCTTTCTCTTCATGCCTCTTACTTAAGTAAAAGAGCCCTAATACTGTACTTAACTGTGTATCTTCAGGATGGTTGACATTCAAATTATTGTATCTTCAAATCCTCCCATTGCCCCCCGACTGAACTAATGTTAAAAATTAGTTCTTCTGGTTGGTTTCTTTGGTGAAGGAGTTGCCATTCAGACTCCTTTGCTACATTTTTGTGGTTCATAGGGCAGTGTTGTTTCACAAGAGCACTGGTCTCTTGCAGAATAAGTATTATAGTTGAGGGGGGTCTGTGGGAGTGGTTTTGGTTTGGTTTTTTTTTTTTCTTCCAGTGAAATACAGTGAGCATACACTGGCAGTGTTCTTTCTTCTCACTCTGACTGAACAGGTTTATATTTCTGTTTATATCTTCAAAGCACATAGTGATGTGAATTTGTTCTCGCAAGATGTACGTAAGAAAGAATGTTAGACTTGCTCTCGTTAGGTAGGTGAACAGACTGAGGTCTGGCTTCCACTTGCAGGGGTGCACGGTAGCTGTGTCAAGGTGCTGCTGGCACTGTTCTTTTGCCTTCTACAGCATAGCTAGCCAGTGAGATCCTGAGGATAAACGTGTATTTGGAGAAAGACTTCTCAAATGTGTCTTTTCCAGGACACAAAATAGCACTGCTGCCCATGAAGTGATGGAGGAGGTGGCTCTGTTGTGGTGGGTCAAGTTCAAGGCAAAGGCCATGGTGTCAGCCCGAGCACATGTGGCCAGCTGTCTATCTGGGGCAGGTCTGGGCATCCCTGTAATTACATGGGATCTTCATCCCTGGGAATTTCTGGCCTCTGTTGCCTTTTTCAATTTTTTCACTTAACTGTCTGCATCTTGCATGTCCCCTGCAGTGCTGTCCTGACTTGAGGTGGTGGTGATGGTGTGTGTGTGAAGCTGGGGTCATTTGAAGCAAGCTCTAGCTCAGACTTAATGGATTGGAAAGAAATGTGCCATTAGTATTAATTATGCCTGCTTTTGTTTCAAATCTTATTTGTTAGTATGATGTTGTATCTTTTTGGAGGTATGCATTCTGTGCATGTTACTGTCTGTAATGTAGATAAGAATCCAGACAGGAACTAGATGTGATAATGCCCTGCTGCATGATCCTGAGATAAATACTTAGTCATTTCTAGTTCTTGGACTAGTTCTCAACCTGATAAATAATGCAACTATGTTTCTTAATTACAAAAGAAAAAGTAATTGTGATTGTCTTTGCTCAACTATGTCCCAAACATTTAGGACCTTGCAGCAGGTGCTTACAAAACTACATCCAGACTAACAACAGATGACTTTCTTATGTTAACACTTTTAGGAAAAAATGTTTAATGGTAGTTCTGGTGCTTAATAAAAGTTAAACTGCTGTTCTGATCTTGGATCAAGTAGTCAGAAATTAAATGGTTCAAATGTTTATCTTCACAATTAAAAAATAAAACCTGAGATAGTAAGTTTTGCACTTCCATTTCTTGCAGTCATCAAAACCAAACAGGTTAAACAATTTGATACAAATTTCTGCATCACCCTCAAACCTGTAAACTCACATTTTTTCATTTGAATAAGAGTTTTCTAGTTTGTTACCTACATACATCTTTGACAATTCTGATTTCTTTGAAATGAAGAATATTTATGTTTCTAAAAATAGTGCATATATGTTGTAATGCATATTTCTATGGAGTTGTGACATTTTGAATTTTTTCAATTGTTAGTTCATTTCAGAATACAAAAAAGAAATCGGAGCCAAACTTTTTTTTTACTCTTGTAAGAGGATGATGAGGTTTAAAAGATTTATTATAATATTAAGTTTTACGGACAGTATCTTAATACTTGCATCATGTAAAAATTTTCCTGGAGCCTTGTAGAAGCATTTATCTTCAGAGAAGTCTGTCACCAAAGACTGCTTGAGTGGCAAGTTTCTTGTTCTTTGATCATTACTTAATGTAATCCTGTCAGAGGCTGGAGTTAACATAGGGTATCTCACAATTGTGGGAAGTTAAGTCACATTTCAATATACTGGATCAAACCCATTAGGTTCTTCACCATCACTAATCCTTTCCCTTTTAAATGCTATAAAACACTATAGACCTTTTATAATCTATTTTTAACTACCAGGTAAACTTGCTAAAATGGTACCTTTTATTGATCTAAACCAGCTGAGACTGACTTACAGCATGCCTCCAGCTGCCTGTTGTTAAACTTGGATGCAGCATCTGCTGGCATCTGTTTATTTGGGATATCGGTTAACTTTAATGAGGCTGTGGCTGATCTGTGAGTGGCTAAAATCACTTGTTCTTGAGCTGGAGGAGGATTCTCTTTTCAGCTCATTGCTTTTTAATGTGTTTATGTCCACGCTTCTTCTTTTTGACACTTAAAAAATGCTTGACAGAATTTTAGCTTTGTTAACTGACGAATCAGAAGAAGGTTTGGGTCTTGCTGAAATCCATAAGTCTTGCTGTGTACTAAGTGGGTACAGAAATTAATGCCGTTGATAGCTTTCTGGAGGTGTCGTGCGATGCAAAGCGATAATGCAAGTTCCTTCTTCCTGACAGTGTTTTTGCAACATGAGGATTTTCTCTGTTCTGATCTCAATCTTAAGTTTTGCATGGTCTGGGCTGGTTCCCGGCTCACAGGTGGCATGTGCTCGAGAGAAGCAGCGTGTGCAGGAACCTCCATTAGCCTGGCTATCTGGGCAGGACAGCATCTCAGTAAAAGCCCCTCTGCGCCGTCGCTTGTTTGCAGCTCTTTTGAACTCCTGCTCTTTTAAGTGTTTTTCTTGCATCTGTGATCAAAAAACAGCTGTGTCTGCAGCATGTTCACTTCCTGAGCAGATGACTTCAGGTTTGTTGTGGCCTGTGCCTGAAGGGAGCCGGCCACAGCACCTGGCGCTCATGGGCGAGGAGAGCGGGGAATGCACATGGCTGAAGCCCCCGGCTTTCTGGGAATCAGAATTACTGTCAAACTGCTAGGCTGGTCTTTGGGGGATGGGGAAGAGGCTGTGAATGATGTAGCAGTTAAGCAGCTCTGTTACTAAGTGATGTCACCCAAGTACCTGTTTCCCCAGCTAAACACTGCTTTACCAGTGGAGCTGGGAACAACCTCTGGCATGGGAACCCGTGCTTGGCATCTTGAGCTCGCCCTGGTCTGCCAAGGCAGCTGCCCTCGGGCACTTCCCTTTGCTTTTGTAAGCAAGGGGAAAATTGCCAGATGCATGTTCGCTTATATATTATTGTATGTATTGATTTTTTTTTTTTTTTTTTTTTTTGGCTGCTTGTTATGTCAGCAGTGTTACTGTCAACGACTCCTTGAAAGTCTGTAGCTGGTTGTGATGGTCATTAACAAAACACCAATCCTCAAAATGTGCTGTGCATTAATAATCTTCCTAAGAATTTCCATAGACCACTGGTGCTTCCCAAACCAATTAATGAGCATCTGTAGCTTCCAAAGAATGACTTGGACAGGCTGTACACAAAATAAAAAATACTTACTGAAAATACTGCCCTCCAGTTAGTTTTAATCTGAAAAACACAGATTTTATTTTTTAAAAATTACATATGCAACATGTAAACCTCAATTTATCCATAATGAAAGTGGTTGTAGTTATTGCAAACTTACTCAGGCGTTTCCCTGAAGATTTTATAGACTTGACAAGCAGATTATAGCTAAACTGTGAATTACAGAAATTGCCTCAGTTTGGAGGTGACATGTGCAGCTGTTTAACAGCATTTAAGGGTGATGCACAAATGAAACTACATCAAACTGAAACTAGGGAAGATATATTTTAAGCGAGCACCTGTATTTACTCAGCTGTGGCAGCTGGCAGTAGCGTACAGCCCCTCTCATTGCCCGTGGCAGTGGGTGATGGCACTGTGTTGGGATGTGGCATCATGCTGCAGGATGAATGGACATCTTCTTGCTCTGCCAGGCTCCCAGCTTCGGTCCTGGAACAAGATACCAAGTTGCTGTTAGGGAGAGCTACACTGTGAGGTTGCTAGCAGAATCATTCAGGTCTATGTAATAGGCTGACTGTAATAGTAATAAGCCTGACTTACCCATTTTCACCTTTTTGTACAGCTGAAGAAGCAGCTAATTTTTGCCACATGGACACATACATATTTTGCCAACTGCTTTAAAGTTTCTCTCCTCCACACATCCCCCACCCCACCCCCCCGCCACCAGTGGTTACACCATAATTTTCTGCTCTTCTGCTCTTCTCTTGCCTCAAAGACTTTTTTTTTTAAAACCTTTCTCTGTCTCGAGTAAGATGAGTGCTTAATTGTACAGCCACTTCCTCCCCAGGTGTTGGTGAATGCTGGGGTGAAAATCAGCCCCATGACCCCAGTATCATCCCTGCAGCAGGTTTGTGTGTTACCCTCCCCTTGCTCAGCAGAGCAGCAGAGCTGCACTTGTCTGTGTGATAATTCGAGAAGAACTCGTGGATATTTTTGCATTGCTTGCAGTCGAAGCACGTCAATGTTTTTACAACTGAGCACTTTCACCAGGAAGCCTGGAAATGTTTGGAAACAGATCCTGAGCACAGTCTGTCTGTTGTGGGGAAATCTCCCCACTCTGCTAACTGGGATTGAACTGGAGAGTTGTTCAGACCTTGACCTAAGCTGGTGCTGACAGTGCTGTGGGAGAGATGTACTGTTGTGCCTGTTGTTGCTCTGTGGCAGCTTGTGGCAGAAGAACCTTCCAAGAATTCTAGACAGTTTACAAATTGACATGTACAAGAAGTAAAAATTTGTGTCATTAGTGATGTCCTTTCCACGCAATAATCAGTTATTCTCCTTAAACTGCATGGACAAATTTATACCGCGGTAGAAATTAACTCAGTTTCTTGGAAAATGCCTGAGAAAATATTGTATGTATCATGTTCAGAGAGTTAATCTCTGTTTTGCTGGACCCTAAGGGATGGGGTGGCAGTTCCACAGTCATTAGTTCTTTATGAGCAGCCTCTTAAGCTAACTAGATGAGAATGATGTGGAAGGGTTGTGCCCACTGCTAATAATTGTATCATGTCGCTTGGGTGGTTGATGGTAAAAAGCAGTGCTCTGCACCCTAGAAGGGCATTTCAGCCTTTTTGGGGACTCATATGCAAAAGGTTTTTGAGTTGCAGTTCTCTGTCAAATCCTTCTTTGTAACATTATTGTTTCAGTCTTTTCAAATGACATATTGAGTGGCTTCTTGTAGAAAACCGACAGGGTAGTAGCCAGCAAGCTGGTCGCCTGCATGCAGGGAGATGGTAGCGTGCGTGGATCTGTTTTTTTATTTCCTGTCTTCCATCTGGGCTGTTTCTGTTCAATATGCTGTACTGAAGTGTAGCAGCCTGGTTGTATTCTCATTTGTAGGCAACTCAACCTTTCACTTAGGTTTAGGTTTATCGTGCCTTAGAGAGAAGTAGTCGTGTGAAGGGTCACTGTTGTTCCAGCCTGAAGAGCTGTAAGCTTGAGTTGTTGGGTTGAATGTCACATAACACTGAAGGACTTCTTTAAAGGACCGTGATGGTGTTGTCTTCAACTTTGTATTCAAGTTAAAATGGTTTTCTAATTTAGAACATGAAAATTCGCATCAACTCAGTCATGTTCTTAGGAAGCCTTCTGGACCAGTTTAGGGGCTGAGAACATCCTGAGCAATTTTCAGTTAAAGTCACCATCAGAAAATGTCAGTGCATAATGCAAGCATTTGAATGCCCTGTTTTCCTTGAAAAACTTGGCATGAAAACCACTATCTGTATGAGAGAATAGCTAGAAGAATGTCTCTGGTTTTGGCATAGAACTGATTGCTATCTAATGACATTTAACAGCATTTGTAATTTTACATTTGATATGTGGAAACTTTTTCTTAATGGGGATATATTTGACAGATGAAATACTTGATACAGTTGATTAAATGAAGCCTCTGGCTAAATGGGACCATGGCTGTAGTTTAATTCCTTGTTGATACTTTGTTCTTGCAAGTCAGAATTGCTTTCTCTCACTGAGAAAGTATTTTTGTTCTTGTATGATTAAGGTTTTAGTTTAAGGTGACGCAACCACAATGCTTGTATGGTCTTTGAGTTTGGTTTTTGTTTACTTCAAAGTTTGGTTAACAGTTGTGGTTTGTCAGCCTGGGCTGTATGTATGGCATGCGGCCCACCCGTTGCTTTATCTGTTACGATCAGTTTCTCAGACTGGGTGAGGATAACTGGGCTTTGCTGCTGTCTTGCTCTCGGTGGAAGGAGGGCCCCCAACTGATGCTGGGGAAAAATTTCCTGGAGCATACTCAGCTTCCCATTTTTTAAGGTGATAAAGGGCTGCATCATACCAGAAAATGAGAAAGTTTGGAAATCACTAGGCTGCAATACTTTGTCTGATGAGGGAAGCCCTACAGAGCTGCGCTGGGGTCTGTGCTGCACTTCCCCAATGTGGCAGATCTGATGATCTGCGCATTGTGCTTTGGTTACCCTGCTAGTAAACCCCTCAAGGGTATTTTTGCCAGTGCCTTACCCACCCCTTTCTCCTGTGTTCGCACCGTTACCGAGCTCAGGCTATGCCATGCCTGACTGGACCCGGCCTTGGTCCAGGACAGCTGGGATGCCTGCGCATGGAGTCATGCCTGAGTCCAGGCAAGTCTGTCGGTGTAGACTCTGCACACAGAACAGCAGCGCGGTGCCTCCAGACCCAGGTCTGTTCCTGGGGAAAAAAATGTTCATGAGATGTCATGTCTGAAATGATACTTGTGTCACATACACTCTCTCAAGCTGGATGCCCTGACCACTAATAAATGAGAGTTGACTGTTCGAAATCACCCTTGCTTAGAGAGAAACTTAGAAATTTGGTAGGAGTCAGATCCCTCCTCCCTTCCTGCATTCAGACTTCCAGTTTGGTGTTAATCCTCAAGAAAAATGACAGAAGAAATATTGGAAGTGGCATTTTAATAATTTTTAACCTCATCTGTGGAGTTAATGTATTACTTTCAAGGTCATTTAATCAGAGGCCTTTTTCTTGTGAGAGGTATGCTGGTACCTTATGTTCTAAATAGTCTTAATCTGCTCATTTTAACTTGAGACACAGTTTTTATAAATGAGGGGAAAAAAAAAAGGGAATTTTGTAGTGTCTTTCATATCAGCTTCTCAGGATGAAAATGAATATATACATCGGTGGGCTTTGTAATTTCCAAATGTGAAACTCCAGCTGGCTTCCCAGGTAGGTGGCAGCTGAGGAAATTAAGGCCAGGTCTGTGTTAGGTTTGGGCTGTGATTTCAGCTTTGAGACTCGATTGAGGTAACATTTAGCAAGCAAAATTCTAAATGTGTTTGGGGAAATTTTTGCTGTGGAATATTAGAGATTTCGTTCTTTGAGTATTTCTGGGTGGATGCAGTCCCACAAACTGACCCTCTGGGGTTGGTTTCCACTCCTTCTCATCACCAGGGATTTTTGGGTTGTGTACCTTCCCAAACTCAGCGCCTCTTGCTGAAATGAGATGTCAGGAAGGAAGGGAGGAGCATTATATGAATCATCTCGGTTCAAACCGTAGAAATGAACTTTCTGTTTGAGTCTGTAGCAGAGGGGCTTCCCCCTTCCCCCCTGTGCTGGCGTTGTCCCTGTTTACGATGCTGATCATGCTGCTGCCCGACTCTGCAGAGAGTGTGCACCAACAGACAGAGATCTGCAGGAGAGCGCTGTAATTTATAAACATATTTAAGAAAGTATTATAAAGCATGTAAATCTGAATTGCTGCAAATAGGAGATGGCCTTTCTGTGCTTAACACAATGGCTGAAAAAAGATGGTTGTGGTAGTGTGAAAGCGATGGAGAAATTGAATCCATGGTGCCTTTTTATTGTTCCTTCTGTATTGCTGGTGCTATATTTAGAAGCTTACATCACTTCAGGGATGGTGACAGTCTCTGCCCTCCCTCTCCCACTCCCTCCCGCTCTCCCTCGCTCCTTCCCTTAGGATGGGTCGTGTTTTCATACTACTTACGAGTCCTACAGATCTTTCGGTAGGATTTTTCTACAGCCTGTTAGTAAGCGCTACCATGGAAAGCAATGTATGTAAGGATGCGGTTGCACCACGTAATGTCACCCTGAAGGGGAATGGGAGCTCGCGGTGCTGCTTTCCCTGCCTCCGCTTCCAAAAAGGGTCAGGATCAGGGTGGAGAGTTGTATTTTTTCTTTTTTTTCCTTTAAACGGGAATTCCTGAGAAGCCTTGATGAGGGGCTAACCTTGCCACAAAAGTACAATGATTAATTTATGATACTTAAGTTAAATGGCGGGGAGAAATCAGAGAAGCATGCCAGTGACACCGAACCAAGCGAGCTGTGCCAGCATAGCAGGGGCTGCATCTAGCTCGCACTGCAGCTGGCTCTGCATACTGCACCCCATGCTCCCCATCGCCTGCCTTTCCAAAAAGATTTAGAGTACTCCAGTATATTGAAATAACCTCTTGATGCAGGTGCCTTTAATGCTAAAATATTTCTGCACTATGCTGTTGTGTTTGGCAGTTCCCACTTGCAAAACTGTATTAAAATGAATTATTTTAGCCTGAAACGTCTTTGCCCGGGTGTGTGCAATGACGGATTGCTTTCTAAGCAGCTGGTCTCCTTCCCCAGCCCCCACCGTGGGCTTGGAGTCAGGATGCTACCTTAATTTGCTCCCCCCATTTTGAGTACAGCAGCTAAGGTACCTGCTTATAGATAAGCACTGTGGCAGGGGGACGTGGCAGGGGACAGCATGCCGGCAGCTGCCTGGGTCTGAGGACAAAAGGACAGAAGTCTGCAAGCCCAGCCCTCAGACCCAGGCCCTGCAGCTCGCTGGCACGCCGGCGGCTTCTGGCTTTTCAGCCAGTGCCATGATGGCTTTGAGATCAGCACTCGTCCTCCCCGCTGGCGCGGCACAATGGGCTTTTCTTTCTCTGACTGATCAGGAAAAAGTAGTGCTGCTTGACGGGTACCTTCTGCTGTCAGCTGCGAGTGTTCTCTGCCTTTGCAGAACTTCGATTTGTGGTGTCCTTAAACAAGAGAAGACTCTAATCCTGCTTAACTGTATGTGCATTTAAATTATGAAAGGCCTTACTATGCTTTTAAAAACATCCTGGTTTTCAGTGACTTACTCTTGTTAGACAATTAGAACATGCAGATTTATTTAACAGTTGGGAGGATTCAGATAGCAGTATGGGAGGATAAAGGGAATGATGCATAGAAATGTATGGAGTGATATTTCAAGCATGGAAAGAAATCAGTGCTAAGAAACAAAGACCACCTTTAATTCAGAGGCTGTAAATGGAAGGGTTTTTTCCGTAAGATTCTCTGAAAACTTCAAATGTGGCTTAAAATGAGACTGGCGATTTACTGTTTGTGAATCTGCCCAATGCTGCAGTTCTTCAAGTATTTTGATTGCGATCACTATGGAGCAGCCTTTGTATTGGATTCCCTCCCGGGGGGGGGGGGGGGGGGGGGGGGGGGGGGGGGGGGGGGGGGGGGGGGGGGGGGGGGGGGGGGGGGGGGGG
>JAVJGI010000064.1:63057648-63078132 GCA_035590275.1 Ibycter americanus | reverse complement strand
CCAAACTGATCTGATCGTGGTCTTCTGCAACTCTGAAGAGAAATATGCATGGGACTGAACACACTGATGCGGTGAATTATATCTGAGTTTGTTCCATTTTGTTTTCATCTGAGCTTTGTACCACAAATCTGTTTCTAGGGCAGGTGTTTTAGAATAATACATATTATAGCAAAATAACTGAGGTCAGAATTTTAAATATGCAGGTTTATAACTTTTAACTTGAAAATGTCAAGTATTTTATGATACTGTTTTGAAACTAGAACCATTTCTTGCTGTAAAGCAGTGAACACCTGATTTTTTCACTTGCTTTCTCAGTGATTAAATTAAAAATTTTAGATGATGTATCTGTCCCAGAATTTATTTACTTAGTTGCTTTTAAACTGGTATAGGACAATATTCTGAAAATGGGCTGTTGACTCAGTTGTAATTATAGCTGTTTTGAATGTGACAGTGTAATGATACATCTGTTTAATCAGAGCAAAATGAAGTCATATTTCATATGACTAATCAGAAAGGTAAGCTTTTGTGAAGGTATGTAAAGGAGAATACTTCTGAAGGCTGACCTTAACCAAAGGAGGTTAATTTGTGTGGCTGTGGAGTGGCTCGCAGGAGAAGCCAGTTTTGGGAGCTCTGCCACTGCCTGGAAGGTACTCTCGGAGTGTAAGGGGTGGCTGCAGCAGTTAGCATTGCAGACCCCGCTCATGTCCCAGAGACTCTGTTGCTTTTTGGCTTCTGAAAGCAAGAGGGACGGAGCAGAGTTCTGTAGAGTCATCAGTGTAATCTTGTTTTCTGCATAGAGCTGCCGAAAGGAGGATAAACTGGGAAAGAGAACAGTAAGCACTGTGCATTTCTGCAGTGCACCCTTTTCAGTCCTTCCATGCAGGCTCTTGTAGAGGTCAGTGGTGTTTCTCCAGACTATGCTGATGCTTGGAAAGGTGTCCAAGAGAGATCACCACCTCCTTTGCAGGAAGATGACGATTGTTCCTCTGTCACTTGTCAGAGGTACTGGAGGTACCAGTACAGGGGCCGGACTGCACATCATAAATGGTCTCTGCCCCAGGGACCGTACCCTTTCTGCAATGATAGACTGTGGCAGATGAGATGAATAGATGTAGGCATCCGTAAGCTGACACAGTGTGTATGGTAAGCAGTGATGAGCGTGGCCAGCAGTAATCAAAGCAGTCCCAGCTGTCAAGCTACTGTGACTTTGGAGGAAGATGAAGGAAGGTTGCGGGCTTTGCATTGGTCCTGTGGAGATCTGCTTCCGCAGGCTGCTTGTATGTGCGAGGACAAGAGGCATTCAACTTACGTTAAACAAAATTCCTGTGATACCAATGCAATATTTTAAAACAAAAAAAATGAAATCATTCAAATGTATCTCAGCAAGATTCTGATTGTCTTTGTAATTCTGATTGTAACTTTCTCAGTGTCTGTTAAATTGTCTGTAATGCACTTTGTGGTATTAGACTCTTAACCATAGATGCATTATGAAGTCATTATGAAAGAGATCTCTAAACTTAACGGTTTAGATGTATATAGTTCTCCTGTAATAGAAATTTTATGCACATCCTAACAGTTTTCCAAGCCTAGAATGCATACACACAGTTACCCTATTTGTTAAGCAGGAGGGTCTGATGGAGAAAATACGGAGTGATTGGATAATGTATCTATAGAGGATATTTAAAAAGGGATGCTTTTTGAGATAATGTGCTTTTTATAGAAAATAAGGGGTTTTGAATTAACATCTAAGCTTCTGAAATGTTTTTTCCTGAAGGAAAACAGTTTCATTCAAGATCCCAGGTGCATGTTAAACTTGTCTTACAATAGTAGACAGTAATTTTTCTCTAGGTTTCTGTGTTCTTCTCTTTCTGCTCTTTAGATAAAATCTAATAATGCAAAGCAGAACAAGATACATTTGCCCTGTAAAAGTTTGTGTCTGGGTCAGAGCAGAAGACTTGCAGACATTTTTCAGTCCCGTTCCTGTTTCTGCTGTTGTTTCACAGGGATGTAATGCAAGTTTTAGTTATCCGTAACTAAAGTCAGTGTAACATTGTCTTCCAGTTCCAAAGGGCATCAATTTGATCTCCAAGATCTTGTGTTGAAATCTTCATGCGATTAAAGATTATTTTCAGCTCCTCAGAAGAAAAACCGAGCTTGGATAGCGTGTCCTTGATTTGATTCGATGTCATCCTTGTCTTTGCTAATGCACTTACATGCAAAGTAGCCATGGTAGTATGAATTCTAAACGTTTTTGGTGCAAATAGAGTAACTGATCCTTTGCTTTCTTTTTTCAGTCATGTTTGAAACGTCTTTCGCTTCCTTTTGGCCTTGCCTCTCCCTCCAGTCTTTCTCTGTGCCTGTAGCTTCCAGCCCAACTTTCAGCGTTGCGGAGCACCCTGTCGTCACTTGGAGCAGGACGTGTGGGTGCTCGTCACTGGAGTGTACGAGTTTGTGTGCAGGCACAGGCAGCGGGTGATAGTCCTGTGAGCCCCTCTCTTCTGGCTCCTGATAGTTGTCTCCCCTCCTATGAACTTTGGTTGGCATGCTTTAGCCCTCTCTTGAGGTTTTGGAGTTTCAGCCAGCTCCTCAGAGTATTTACGGTCTCTGCTATTCCATATTTTATGATATTTTAACCCCCTCCATCCCCTGCACAGGAGGATTGCATTGTTTCTCCATCTTATTTGATTTGTAGGAGCACAGGTACTCTGATCCTTGAGCACGTGGAGAGGGAGTGCTTGGCCTGATGAGTGATGATTTTCCTTACGCTTAGTTAAAAGTTCAACTCTCGTTTTCTGTGATAACTTGCAGAATACTTTCTATAAGACTTTTTAAATGCACTTTTTGCTTGATAGTTGAGTAAGATAAAAATGGTTTAATGTGAGCTGTGTGGCCATTTACTGTAGAAAGCTTGGAATTTCTTATAGTCCGGTATGTAATATGTTAAATGCAAGTACACATTGTACTACTTTTCAACAGGAAAAATTTTTTCCTGAAGTATTGTTTTTATCGGAAATTGGCTCTTAATATGCAAATAAACACCTATCTGTTCATTTATTTCCTCTTAGACTTTGTTTGTTTTAAACTTGCTTTGTTAGAATTCTGCTTACAGCTACAGCATAGTTCAGGACCACCCTGTTTTGCTCCTCTCACTTCCACGAATGCATTTCTTTATGAATACAGAAAGAAAATGTAGATGGAAGATTGATGCTCCTTTTGGTTTTTTGGCACATGCGGGATCTGAGGGCCTAATTACACAGCTCTTAGCTGAGAGGTAATGTGTTGCTTGCAGCATTGGTGTGCTCGTGCTGCGTTCCGTGCATCCTTACAGCCCAGGTAGGTGCATCCCTGGAGCTGATTGTCACTTGCATGTCATTACCGTGAAGTGAGGTTGTAGCAGCCTGAGGATGTGTGAAGAGGGACCATCATCGCCACTGTATTTTACCAATCAGTGTATATAAGAGTTTATAAATTATTCAGCTGAGATGAAACTCAGTGTAGATTTGGAATTTCACGTGCCCTGCGGTATTGTCTCAGGATGAGAGCTCCCCAAACGTAGGGCTGCTGTCGCCTGTGTGGTTGCTGGATTTTTAATGACTTGTGAAACTTCAGCTCCTTACAGAACTCATAGCATCACTAGCTGCTCTCACGGTTTGTTTTCTACTGTAATTATTTAGACAAGGCTCTTCTTAGTCTTGTAATATATTAGTTTTCAGTGGCAAGAACAAACAGTAAAATTTAAACTCTGGCACTGAACTTATGTTCTTATGTCTTTTCGAACATTGCTGTTACGTTTTCATAACAACAAAACACAATTCTTGACATCTTAAAAATCTTATACTGTGAATGGACCAGAGAAGAGTTGGACCTGTATTAGCTGATGGTTGTAAAACATGTAACTTAGGTTTACATGTTGAATATTCCCAGTACTATGGAGCTCCCATGAATACTGGTACATCTTTTTCACAGGTGAATTTTCACAGCTGAAGTCCCCTCTTCTCCAAAGCTGACATATTTGCGTGTCAGACGCTTAGCATTATCATGAGTTAAGGCGTAGCGTAATCTATAATTTAGACATATGAAAACCAAATTAAAATTGCATTACATGTGTGGTTTAAGGCAACACCAGAATTTAGTTTGAAATTCTGTCCTCATGTCACCTTATTGTAACTAAGGAAACATAATACTTCAGAGGATTTTTATTTTCTACGCACCGTAGGAGCCATATAGACCAAGAAGCTCTTGGCTGCCAGAGGCTTAGAACAGCCCCTAGGGATTTGTAATTCTTTTAGATGGTGGTGGTGTTGGGGGTTTTTTTGGTGTTTGTTTGGGGTTTTTTGTGTGGGTGTTTTTTATTTGCTTGTTTGTTTTGGTAAGCCTGGGGTTATCTTAGGAAGGCTACGAAGATAGTTTTTAGGGCACTGAGGCTGTCGTGAATAGTATCAACTTGGTCCTTATTTCTTTGAGAATCATGTCTGTTGTACTAACTGGAGTATCTACTGTAGCTAATGAATTGAAACAAGCTTTGAAATGCATATTGTCAGCAAGGCCATCCTTTATAAGTTTTTAAATGAAAATGATCTGAAGTTTGTATAGTTGGATAGGCACCGTTTTTCTTTGCATCACCTTATTGGAGGTTGTAGGATTTCATCTGAACCTGTTGGGGAAAACACTCGATCCATCAATTGGCTTTAAAAACAAACAAAAGACATCATTGCTGCTGTTTAAAAATCTGAAGAAATCTTCTTCTGTGCCACTGGTGGAACATCTGTGGTCTTTAAGGAGGAACTGTTTTTGTTTGCATTAAGTTAGTTGAGGACTGATGTCAGCATAGGTAATTCAGCTGGGCTCATCTTACCCTCTCTGTGGATACATAAGTGGCCTCTTTCTGTATCTCAGAGGAGCAACTTTCTCCTCTCCCATTAACACAGCTCTAAGTGTATTTTAAACATTTTTAAACTGGAGGAAAATTGTAGCTCATATGTAAAAGGTGAACATAAACCAGAGTTAACGTATATATATCCATGGGAAAAAGGCTAATGAAAATTCTGCGAAATAACTTCAGAGAACTCCGGTTGGTTTTGGTGGTTTCTTATGATTTTACCAGCAGGGTATATGAGGTGATTAAAATAATTTACTTACTGATGCCAAGAAAAAACATCTGAGAGGGTTTTTTTCCTTCTTTTTTTCTGTAGATCGAATGAATGGGATGAATGAGAGCAAAAAGAGGGATACAGAAAGGTTTGCTTGGTGAGAGACTGACTGCATGTCAGTGGGAGTAAGCGTCGTTGCTCCTGTTTCAGTAGGTTGTAGAAAGAAAAAAATAATTTTATTCGATCTTGTGAAAATGAACAAACTGAAGCTGGAATTGCAGGCACATAGTGAGACCATCAAAACAACTGGCAAGTAAGATGCTAGAATGCAGAGTTTGCTCAAGCTGGAGGCGAAGTGCAACAGCGCTGCCTGTAAAGCTAGCAAGGGGTCTGGCAGCGGAACTGCTGAAGTACCAGTGCTGAACAGAAATCCAAAATAGTGCTGCTCAGCTGAGCAGAGTTTGTCAGCTGCTTCTTGACAGTTGATACAGATCACAGAAATGCCAGTTCTGAGGAACTTTTTTCCTGCCTACAGCCTTTTTAACATGTCTTTGCCCAAGAAGTATTTAAACTAATTGGGTATGGATTGCGACAGCTGTAATGCCAGAGGAAGGAAGGGTGCCTGGGAGCGGAGCCAGCGCTGTCCTGCGCAGGTTGGCCGTGCTGCCTAGGGCATGCTCCAAAAGGCCAGGACTGCTAATGGTATAATGCATTAGAGTGCTTGCCAGCACCCCAAGTTAAGGTGTTCATGAATGAGCCATGTAGGAAACCTATCCTGCCTTCCAGCTCCTCAGACAAAGCTTTCCTCTGCTGTGGCAGGGGTTTGGTCTATAGGAAGTCATGGGGATATCGGAGGTGTACGCAGCGTTGCAAAGTAATGAGGAAACCTCTCAGCAGGGCTGCCAGAAACCATGGGGATCCTAAGACTGGAAGTGCAAATGGGAACTGAAAGGAAGACATTTGGGCAGAACTAATTCACTCTAATATTAACTGTATGACAGGTGTTGAATCAAGGGCATCAAAAAGAAAATGGCGTGTGAAGGGAATGGAAAGATATAGTCAATGAAAGGGAGAGGTGGGGGCTGGCAGAGGGTTCCTGAGGACTGTGGTCTCTCTCGTTCAACTCTCTGATCAAGTGGTCTTTTTAGTTTGGCCATTTTGTTGAATTTGATTTTTAAAACTGAAGGCAAACATGCTTTTTTTTTTTTTGCGTCTTTTTTTTTTTTTTTTTTTAACTGCCTGCAACAGTCTAGGCTTTCTGTATCTGAGAAGGGAAAATCGCTACCCTTAAACTACTTGGGTGCAATGGAGGCTGAGCAGGAGCATTTCCTAAAGCTTGGAGCTTAGCAAGTGTAATCACAGTTAACGCTCCAAGGGTGTGTTAATGTGTTCCAGCTTAAAACAGTGAAAACCTCTTAATGGAAAACCTCAAACAATAAACACAATAATAAATAAATGTGCCTTAAAATTGGGATTGTTAGGCTTGGAGTTTGAGAGCTGGTTTTAGTGGTGAGCTGGTTGGGTTGGTGTAGCAGTGCAGGGTGGGTTTTATGGGGACACAGCAGATGGAGGTGTGCACTGACACTGTGGGGCTGCGCCATGCTTTTCCTCCGGTCTTTCATGGAAGTAAACCCCTGTGTTGTTTTTGAACATTACTTTTGCTGGCAACATTTCAAGGAACTTCAGAAAAGCAAATAAAGTAGAAGGTTACTGACAATCTGTAAAACCAAGGACAGAAGAGTTGCTTACACAGCCTATAAAAGGACAAACTGTTCCCTTGGAGGCTGATGCTTCTGCTGTGTCCAGACTAGATCGATCGGTTGTAAACATCCATATGGGGACCTAGCTGGTGAAAAGCAAGGAGTATCAAAAAAAGAATGAGCAAAACTTTTGCTTCCTTATTGCCCATTTTCTTTCCATTAATTTGAATATATAATGGACACTGTACACCAGGAGAATGATGCAGACTGTGCTTCCTTTAGTACTTTAGTAATTTGGTTTCTGATGATGAGTCCTTTGACCACTGCCCTCATTGCAGGATGTTTCTGAATATGTTTAATAAACATGCTGTTTATTGCTGGTTGAAACAAGATGGTGAAGCATCTTTTACATGTAGGAAAAGATAATTCATAGATCTTGTGTCCATCTGTCAAGACTACTTTGCAAATTTGTGTTGTCTATGCTTTTTCAGCATGTGTTTTTCAGTGTTCCAAACTGCACCAGGAAACACCGGTATTTATTTTCAAAACTTGTGGCACAAAGGCACAAATGCAGCTTTTCCATGGGGGAAAGATACCAGCAAATCTAAAAGCAAGTCATATAAGAAATACAGCATGAAGAGCATGGTCCCTGTGCCAAAGGAGGTTCTTCTGATTCATGCCTCTGGAAAGAATGGTGAATAGAAAGACAAAATCTCAGTTTAGCCCTCCTATGACGTAACTTCACTTACGACTTCTGTATTGCCTTTCTCTCTATGTAAACTCCGCAGTGAATTTTCTATAGCCTTAATTTTTAGCAAAGCCTTCCTGGGAAGCACAGAAAGCAAAGTTGTTTTCAGACTAACAATAAGTTTTAGTGTGCTTCCCAAAGTTGTTGATTGGTGGTCATCTCCTCAAAGATCACGTAATTTGCTCTGTGGTACAGGGCACGTGCAAGCTTAAAAATCTGTTATACCAAAATTAGCTTTTAATTTAATTCCCAAGTATTCTGTGTGACTTCACTGCTGAGAGTAAGTGGTGTTTTTGTGGGAAGTAAATGTCACTGCAGACGCACTCTGCTGGGGTCTGTAGAAATGGTCTGTTAGCTTGTGAAATATACAGTGTATTGGAATTTATGCTCCAATTAATTTCAAAATTACAGACACAAGACTTAGAGAAAGTTGGCAGATTGATTCTTACATAGCATGTGTTGCCATAGGTATAGATAGAAATACTATCTCAAAGCTATATTAAGTATTAATTTAGAAAATTAGTGTTAGTTGGGAAATCTCTGTTCAGACACACGTGTCCCACTAGTGTGTCATCTTTGGTTATCAGACACCTCAAACTGGGTGTCTTGAGGAGTAGATATTTTCAGATGAGATCGTGAGATGCAGTTCAGTCTGCAGCACTGGATAGCTTGAAAATGGTGTGCGGTCATAATCATTACAAAGTGTTTTGTGGCTACAGAGAAGTGCTGCCCCATTGTAAATCTGGGGCAGTTTTGGTGGTGAACGTACGGTGAAATAGTAAAGCTGAAGAATGTTGCCTTATTGTTATCCAAGAGGAAATGGACTGAACGTTGCCTGGTTGATTCACTTCTGATATTCATCAGATGCAGAAAATGCCAAATAACCCATGGGATTCTGGTAGTTGTGCAGCAGTGTCAGTTGTGAGTGTTGGCACCAAGATGGTCCCTTTTTGGAAAGGGAGTCTAGAGGAGATTATCTAGCACCCTGTCCGACCACGTCTTGAAAAGTTCCAGTGATGGGGACTCTGCTGTGTCCTTGAGCGGGTGGAGGGATGTCCCAGTGATTGATTGATTGTTTTTTCCTGTGAGAACAAACAAGAAAACCCCAACCAACCAACCAACTAAAACAAACAAACAAAAAACCCCAAACCTCTCCTGGTGAAACTTGTACCCATTGCCCCTTGTGTTCTGCATGTTGCTCCTTGTGAGGAAAGAGCCTCTATCTTCTTTGCAGCTGCTGTTTAAGTACTGGAATACTGTGATCAGCTCCCCCTGAGCCTTCTCTTCTCCAGGGAGAAGAGACCTAACTCCTTCAGTCTTTCCTCATGGGCCAGGTTCTCCAGCCTTTTGATCATCTTCGTGGCCTTCCTTTGGACTTTCTTCAGTCTGTCCACCTCCTTTTTGAATTTTAGGGACCAGAACTGGGCACAGTACTCCAGGTATGTGCTGACAAGCTCTAAGTGGGACAACAGTGTCTCTATGTCTGCTAGTAAAGCCTCTGTAGATGCAGGCCAAGATCTGATTTGCCTTCATTGCTACAGCAGCATGCTGACTCGTATTTGGTTTATTGTCCACCAGGACCCCCAGTTCCCTCCAGCAAGGCTGCTCCTTCATCACACAGATCCCAGCCTGTACTGGGCTCTTTGGTTATTCCTTCCCAAGTGCAGGAGTTTGCACAGGTCTTTGTAAAACTCCGTACAGGTCTTGCTAGGGAACTGTCGGAAGCCTCAGCAATCTCTGGGAGAAATCATCATGTCATTGCTCTGCCCTTGTGATCAAACTAGTTTTGGGAAGTTGGTAATTCTATATTAAACCAAGGTGTCCTGATTGCCCGGTTAAAAAAGATAATAACCAAATCAAGTACTCCTTGCAAGTATACCTTGTTGAAAAATGGAAAGAGACAGCTGGGCTCCGGGGGGGCAGCTCAGCCCACCAAACCTGCCACTTTCAGGTATTATCTGGAGTTACTGCTGTCAGCTTACCGTGTGCTGGTCCTTAATTCTGTTTTCATTTAGATGGTTTACAATAAAGAAAATTATTAAAATATGTTGCATATTTTGAATGGTTAATCAGTAAATTGATAAAATTGGAATACTGGATGTATAGTTTTTTCTTTATTTGACAGATTTACTGGCTGTTAGCATACAAATTGCTCGTGACTGAAGTTCATAGCTTTTTTTTTTTCCGTATTACTCGGTTCTCACCAATTTTTTTGGTGGTTCTTTCATCTTTAGCTAATTCTAGCTGACGAAAGAATGTCTATGCTGGTTCAGACCAGGGGCCCTATATGTGTGCCCTGGTGTTATGCAGGGCACTGCTGAGCAGTTCCCCTGGGACACCTTTGGGCAGTGGTGGATGCTGTAGGGTCTGTGTCCTCTTCTGGTTCCTACCTGCTCATTTTGATTGTCTCCCCCCCGCAACCTCCAGGGTTTCATCCATTACCCCTGATATCCACTGGTTTCTCCACACTCTTCCCAAGGATCATCCTTTTTTCCAAGGATGCCCAAGGACAAATACAAGCAGGGGTTCTTTTCTTCCATACTTCATTGCTTTTAGTGTCCTATTGCTGTGTTTTTATGGCCCTCTGCTTCTTTCAGTCATTCAGAGCAGCAGGGCTGCTCCCAGATCTGCTGCTCCGGCTCTGCCTCTCCATTCAAACCTATAAATCACTCTTGATGCAATTTGTCTTCTACAACATGTGTAAGACTTGAGCATTCTTTCTTTCAGATAGGACGAATAGCACTTGTGTATAATACTCTTCGTGTTTTTATTTATTTTTTTTTTTTAAATGTGACAGTTTCTGTGTTGTATTGTGTTGTAGGAGAAGGACAGGTTTGGAGTTTGAGGAGACTTTTGGGGTTTCGCTGGGCTAGCAGCAGGAGTGCTGCCGCCCCTTGCTTTGGTGCTGGGTGGCTGCACCCACAAAGTCAATAGCAAAAGCCAAGCTCCTGATAGACCTTGTGGAGCCTTCACCTCCTGGGTGTTTTGAAGGTTGCTGTGTATGGTTAATATTTTGTGTGTGTCATTTCTATTAACTGTTACTCAGAACTTTTACACTGCCGCATCCCCTGGCCTTGCCTCCCCTCTCCCCAGTATTGCTGCTTCCTGAACCAGCCTTGGCTGCGTCCTGGTGAGCAGGACAGGGTGGACCCTGTGTTCCACCTTTAGAAATCTCGGATGTGTTTAACAAAAAGCAATCCAGGCTGCTGTTGCTTCTGGGTTTGTGTGGCAAGGCAGACTAATGCTACCATTAGGACGAACTTCCTAAGGATTTAGTGGTTTTCTTCTTTCCTCCTTTCCTATTGCAATTTGCAGTATCTCTTTAAAAACTCCCTTGCTGATTCAGGGTTTTTTTGGTGTAATGACAAACTGTATTTTCCTGACTCAGTGGGAGGGCAGAGCTGGAGGTGGCTGTGCAGACCATAACTTCTATTTTCTTAACTTCCTTTCACGTACAGCTCTGAACTGCAGTATGGCATTTCGGCGGGGGTTTGGTGCTAAATAACCCTTTGTTGGGAAAGGTCAGTCACAAGGATGTGCTGGCACCGATGTAGGGACTGGCTGTGCCAGCATGTTGGACCCACTCATACTCAAATTCCAGTTTATCCCTTCCTGTGGAAAAATGAAATTGTTATGGTTTAAAGTGGCAAGTAGTCTATTTCTGTGTTGAGTGTTTATCAGAATTTTGTGGATGTTTGGGGTTTCCCTGTCTGTGGCTGCTGGAGCATGCAGCTAGCCAGAAGATAATGCAGGTATGTCTGTCTGTCCCTGAAAGCCTCTAAGGTGGACATAAATGAGCGTTGCTATTTTGAACTTGTTTCCCAACACATAATTTTTCAAGATATGGATGTGATTGTAACAACAGTTTCTAAGTTTTCTTCCACAAAAGAAATCATAGTCGAATAACAAGTGAACATTATTCACTAATAGTTAAGACAATCTTGTATCACTTTCAGCAACTTCGCTAGCACATCCAGTGAGTCCTTCCTGTGTCCGCTGTCTGGTTGTTACAGAAACATCCTACCCATGTATTGCTGTTTAGTGAGCTCTGAAAGAGAGAACAATCAGTTTGGGTAATAAAAATGACATACAAAAGACAGAAGCTGTGATTTATTTTGGGAGATTGAGTCAAGTGGCAAGCAGCACTTTAAAGGTCACTTGTCTCAAATAAACCTTATCTCTCTCTCAAATTTAAAGAGATACCGCAGTGTTTCCTTGCGTCTAACCTGCATTAAATGTCTTTTACAAGAATATATTGCGTAGTCCAGCTGGAGCATTGTACATGCCCATGTGCTTTATAGGTGATGGAAATGAAGGGGAATGAAGCTCAGTTGTAAGTGATTAATGAGTTTATTAGAAACACCACCAGCCTTCCCAAAGGAGTATTTCGAATTGGTGTTCAATGTGTATTTGTGCAAATGGCGTACACAGTACGTATGCAACTTTTTTGTTATGAGATCCACGTCTTGTTATGGCAGTACTTCTCAACCTAGGTATACAAAACAGTGTTTGTCACAAGACTCTTAAAATCTAAACTAAATTATGGAAGACAAATTGTGTATGGCAGTGTGTATCTGTGTGTGTGTGTTGTGGTGTCTTTGAGCCAGAATGGGCTTCAATAGCACCAGTTTTTGGTAGAGAGCAGACACCTGCCCTTGTTCTCCTGGGAAATCCTGCAGAATTGGTTCTGCTTGTGGTCTGTTCATTCTTTTCTTGGAATTGTTTTGAAAGTTTGCAAATCATTATGAGTCTGGATAGCAGGGAGCTTAAATTAGATTTCCTTGTGTCTGTATTATCACAGTCAGCGTGGAACTTGCTCACGGATGGAAAGAAATTAGATTGAAGCTGAACTTGGAGCTGGTTGTCGGAATAAGGAGGTTATAAAGATGGGGGCAGGCTGAGGAGTCTGCAGCAAAACTGTGGTCTTGTTAAGCTAGGGATGATGATTCTCTATGGGTTGATTTGTTTCATAATTTACTAAAACTCCTGGATTTTTCAGTTACACTGACCTTCAGTGTATCAGTGACTGCCAGCAGCCCTGCCTAGTAATTTGCTAGCAAGTACTGGGTTGCTGCTGGATGTCGTCCTCCCTGGCAAATGATGCGCTGACCTTGCTTGTACGTGCCTCTCTCTTTTCGTGTGGACGATAGCATTGCGGTGTGCTTGCAGAGGAGCTGGCTGACGTGTGAAACGCCAGGGAGCAGAGGAGCAGTGTCACCCTGCGGCACAGCCTGCTCCCGCTGCCCTGGCTGCTGCTGCACGCTCTAACGGAGGCGGGAGATGGGGAAAGCCAGAGGAACAACCTTCATCAGCACCGTGGTTGTCATCGTTGAAATACCGGTGGCTTAACTAATGTCCAAATCTCCGCAGGTGTTAGGGAAGGCAGTGCAACGCTTTCTGCCTTGTGTCCATTGGAAGTGGTACACGGATAGTGCTTTTCTGTGTGTGGCATTAGAATGTGTACTGTAGACATACTCATTTGGATTTGAAAAGTAACCAGTTAGTGCTCCGGAGCAGAATTAAACCTCAGCTTTCCTACTTCACTTTTAGACATTTTTGTTGTTGTTGAAGAGGTCACGTCTCTGTGTACGTCAGCTCTTACCGTGTGTGCTGGCAGGGAGTGAGTGTACCTTTTGGCCACTGGATTGAATTTTGTCAGCTGAGTGGTTTGACCTTTTTGCTGTTCTCAAATCCTGAAAATAGATTATTTTTTCTTTAGCCTATACAACTTTTTTTTTGGTGGCTAAACATAGGCTTCAAAGTGTTGTATTTCCTTTGTATTTGGATCAAGTTCACTATTTTATACCTACTGCATGGATTTTTTTATTTTATGGGAGGTTGTGTGAGAGCTCAGCAATCTTCTGCTTTTCGAACTTTCTCCTTTTTCAAATACATGTCAACATAGATACTAATTTACAGGTTGTCTGTTTTACAATTTCTTTTTGTCAGTGAAATGTATACAAAGCTAGAATAATACAATTATTACGATAGTAAAAAATAGTTTTGTAATCTCTCGTTTTCCAGAGTTACTTTGCAAGTAATGATCTGTGCTGGTTTCTAGAGCCCTTAGGGTGGTTGGGTTTAAGTTGCAATTGCCAGGAATATCATTGGGAATTACAGATGGCACAACATCCCCCATGTTCCTCATAATAATTTTGATAATCAAAATTCTTATGTTTGTCAGAGGTGCCCTCAATGGTTATTTTTCTTTTTTTTTTCTTTTGTTGGGGAGTGGGAAAGAAAGGTTTGGAGAGACCTACAGTGCCATTTGGGCTTTCAGAAAATTGTGACCTAGTATGTGGTAAAGTGCTTCTCTTGTGTGCTCTTCAAAAAATGGACATAAAAACATGATTCCAAATGAAGACCTAGTTACCATTTCTCTTAAGTTTAGTCAGTATTTATGAAGTTGATACTGGCTCAACAGCATTTGTACAATACTATCTTTTAATTCATAGGACTGAGTATCTAGTGGCTTGCACGACTGTGGAACTTTGTTTTACAGAAGAGACTTTCCCATTTTGACCACAATAATGCTGTCAATAGTTTTGGACTTTTTTTTCTGCGTCAGATTTTTTTTAAAAAAGAAATAGTATATAACTTTCATCATTTGTAAATGGTAAAAGTATATACATTTTTACCATAGAATCTATGATTCTCTAATACAATGTTCTTTTCATATAGTTGAGTGTAAATTTAAAAAATAGTAGGAATATATGTGGCAGAAAATTAATGAGCAGCTAAATTAAAGGACTGGGTATTTGATAGTATTCCATGTGGTTCTAGTTCTTCAAAACCTACTACTGATTTTTACTTTTTTAGTACAAAGAACATGTTTGTAGGCTATATACATGTGTTCATTTACAGATCAATTTATAAAATAAAAGTGCTGTTGTACATACATGTACCAAAAATGCATAGTACTCTTTCCACGTACTCATTTTCTAAAAGAAAAGTCAAAGTACTTTATGGACCAAACCTTATGTTACTTTTTGTTCTATATTGATGTTTTCTAAAGGTTATTCTTGAACTAAGGCATTAATTGAATTTATGAACAGGAATCCTGCATCATATTGGATTGTAACAGAAGATAGTGCTTAAGACTGCAGGCTATTTGGCTGGCATCATCTGTTTGTCATCTTATGTGCTCTTAATCCTGTTGGTGTATATCCATTAGCTGTAAAGAGGCTGGACCTTTGCTTTATAGAAAGGTGTATCATTTTCTATCAGTCATATAAAATCTGAGGTGTGATTCGGCGAGCTTAGTCTAAATTAGCTTTTTCTCAAAATGTGTGTCAAGTTACAGATGGATATTCAAATGCGTAACAAAAGTTTTATGAATAACTTCATGAATGTGAATAACTTTATGAATATGTCTTCAGGTCAGACTTACACAGCTTGTTTTCCTTTCTTTTTTTCTACCTTCCCCAAATCCGTTTTGTTTACAGCTTCCGGCTGATCTTACCAAGATGCATCTTACCGACAATCCTCATCCTCAGGTGACTCATGTCCCTTCAAGCCAGTCGGGATGTAGCATCGCAAGTGATTCTGGGAGTAGCAGCCTGTCTGATATTTATCAGGTAAAATTGCATTTGTTTCTGATTTTTTCCTTCCTTGATATTAAACATGCCATAAACAAAAACAGTTGCCCCTTATCCAGGACTTGCCCTCTTGATACTTCTGCATATCCCTGTGTTGCTCGTGTGACGTGCTGCCTCCACAGCCACGCAGAAGTGAAACAAACTTCTTGTAAAGCTCTTCTTGTTGCTTTTCACATCTTTAGGTACTAACAAGTGTGCTGTGGCTTTTAAAAACCACATTTGATGATTTATGGGATCATTTTCCTTCTTTCTGAAGTGGAACAGATTTCATGAAATCATTCTTGTGTTTCAAATACCTTCCTTGATTATTTGTATGTATTGTTAATAACAGATGTTCTGTTCTGCAAACAAAAGCACGGTAATAAACACACTCTCTGCACTAATTGATTGTGGAAATTCTGGTGTTGCTTGCTGAGAATAGAAGTTGTCTGAAATCCAGAGATAGCTTTCATGTTTTTACAGATAATATACTTCATAAGTTAGCTGTCTCATGTCACATTGCAGTGCTAGTTCCATGGGGGTTTTGTTGGGTTTTTATTGTACTTTTTTTGTTGTTGTTCTGGTTGATGAGAGTGCTCGTCTTGGGTTTGTCTTCATCGGTAATTTCACAGCTCTTCCACTTTAAAGTTGAAATCTGACTACAATACTGAGTATATAGCAACTGTTGAGCCCGATGTAGTTGTAACTTGATTTTAGTCACACGTTCCCTTTCCTTGGCTACTGTCTGCGTACAATTTCTGTACTGGAAGCAGGTTAGTGGTATGTCTATTCACAGCAAAGTATTGCTAGGTAACTTTAAGGCATTAAAAGCAAAAATTCTTTTAGAACATTAAGTGTCTCTCTGCATTTTTGTCCTATTTAATACGTTACCTTACTACTACTTTAGATCTGCTTGCTGCCAGCTAGGTCAGGAGTAGCTTGCATGCCTGAGAGGGTCTTTTTGAAATGTTCTGTGAATTCTCTGATTTCTGACAGGCAGTGCTGGAAGATGTTTTGTATCTGAGTTTTCTTTTTTTGTTTATTTTCTGAGTCAACAGAATTGGTTTAGTCAGTCACCAAAACTTGTCTGTGTATTGTATCTTAACATTCCAATGTATGAGGATGCTGACAGACAGTTTTCCTGACCATCGTCTGCCTGCCTGTCTACCTGAGTAGTTTGGAGAGGTTGCTCTAAGTGAAAAGCACTTAAAATATATTATTGATAATGAAAATATAGTTCTAGTAATGAGTGAATACTCTATTATGTGTGGTTAACTGCATTTGCTTATGTCTACTCTTCAGAAAATGCCGGAAGAGTTTAATTGCTAAACAAATAAAAATTATATAAATAACAGAAATAATGGAAATTAGGTAAGTAACAGAAATAATGGAGTAGCATATTTATATGCGCTGTGGCAAATAAACAGTGGTGAACTGTATTTTTGTACCCTAAGGAATTTTTAACTTATTAATGTGAAAATGACTGCAGAATTTCTGTTGATTTTGAAGAGAGTGAGGATCTTTCAGGTAGGAATCTCCCTTTCAGTGACATTAGCCCTTGTGTTTTTTGCATCCTGAAGGGAACACGCACATCTGTAAATTTTGCTAAGAACGTTTGGCCAGCTGGTGTGATGTCTGAGGCAGGTCACCACTGTTAGACTCATGTGAGATTTTCAAAGATAACACTACAGCAATGTACGATCATAGCTACAGGGTCATTAATCCTGACAGATAACATTGGACAATCAAGCGTTTGATAAACTGTGGATGAAGGTAAGATGTGCAACAGGCACGTCATGAGAGGGGAACAAAACCCAGCAACCCACTGTCTGTTGTTGTGGGTTCACATTCCATCCTCCTTTTTTATTTTTTTAGTGAATTTCTTGTATCTTGTTCTTGTAGGCATAATGTGCAAATAGTAACCTGCTAAAAGATGCTGGATATTTTATGGGCTTTACTGCGATAGCTATAATGGTTTTCGAGAAGTCTCTTACAGTTTGTCATGCAGTTGTAAGTGCATGGATAGATACTGTGTAATAATGTCGTGGCACAGTGTTTAACATAGCATTATATTGCAGTGAGACATCAATATAGACAGATTTTGTAATCTGAAAGAAAAAGATAAGTGTGTACCCCAATATTCATCATGGTATCTTGAAGGCAGAAAGACTCTGATACACAATAAACCTACATTTTGAGTATAAGGAATTGGCTCAGTAGCTGAAAGCATTTTTGGTACATTAATATACAGCTTTTATGCAGTAAAGAATTTGGAAAATGGTGCTTTGCTTGTGCATTTGCAGTCAGCTTTGTATCTGTTGCATGCCAAACTCTCTAGGAGTGTCATTAATGTCAACAGAGGAGAGCATTTTTGAATAATTTTGATTAATATAGCCTTGAAATAACCTTTTGAATTAATGGTATCTTAACCTTAATTTTTACAGTAAGTAGTGCAAATATAATTCCAAAATAGGAAAATATGGTTAGAATGATAGGACCAAAGAATGAAACAGATTTTTATTAGGATTTGGAAAAGGTTTCTGTTCATCTGTGTACACTGCATTAATCGATAGTGTTGAAATGAGGTTTCACTTGTTCCAGCTGCCTCTCAGTCCAGGATGTTGAACAGGAAATGATGAACATAAAGCTTAAAGTGAGGTCAGCAGAAAAGGAGTCCTGCCTGTGAGCGCTGCTATCGAACACATTGTATTAAACCCTCAGTTAGTTGCAGAAACTTGTGAAAATAAATTTATGAAGATATTTTTCTCCCTTCTCCCATACTGTTACTGCTCCCTGTTGGAGCTTTTAGTATTTTTGTGGTAAAATGTCTGAATGTATGTATTGCAAAGTCCAGCTTGCTTGGAATACTGCAGAGCAGTTATTTTTCTGTCAGGCTGTAGACCCTTTCTTTTGTTTGGGTTTTTTTTTTTTTTTAATATTAAAAAAAAAAGTTATTCCCTATGATTTTTAAAACAAGTTGTTGTTCAGAACTATGATGTTTAGACAGAAGTAGGGGAAGCTGCATGGTTATGCATGCAGAGGTTGAAATGAAGAATTATAGAGCTGCTTTGAGTTATAATAGGTGTCCTCAGGGACAAATAATTCAACAGGTATTACAGAGTGAAAATAGCTTTCACAGGACAGGCTTTAAGGCGGCCAGGCAGGGTAACATAAGTAATCCAGATCATATCTCTAGATGTAGGTGGGTAGGATCTCGCTTCTATCATAAATTAGTTGCCTGTATCAACAGCTTGCAGTGCAGTTCTCTTAATGACCAACCAATTTGCATCTATTTTTTCTTATCTGTTTAGTTCTGCCAGTGATGTGCTTAAAGTTTTTCTCTATTTTTCTCTGCGTGCGCCCCCCCCCCCCGCCCCATCTTTCATTTATCACTTTGGCATTATATATTATTTGTGGGCAGCAACATTATTGCCTGGCAGTAATTCCAATTGTGGTTAAGGTTTTGATATTAAAATGGATTATCTATAAAATACGCATCAGGGAATGGACCCTTGTGAGATTTTTTTCTATCAGTTCTGAAAGGCTTGCACATTTCTCCCCTGACAAAATTGGCATGAGGAAGGGGGAAAAAGCCTTGCTCCAGCAGGTCCATGTCCTTCCTATGCTGGGAGCCCCAAGCTGGACACAGTGCTGCAGGGGGGTCTCACCAGAGCGGAGCAGAGGGGGAGAATCCCCCCCCTCGCCCTGCCGGCCACGCTGCGGGGGATGCAGCCCAGGGCACGGTGGCTTGTGGGCTGCCGGTGCACGGTGCCGGGTCATGTTGAGCTTCTCATCTACCAGCAGCCCCATTATCATATGGAGTTATGACACAGGAAATCTTTTCCATGAGGCATATTTAATAGTTTGGGTTTTTTTCTTCTGTCTCTGTATGTTTCTGGCACACATTCTAGTAGAATATGTGTCATTATCATCGAAACCTTGCAAGGGGTAGTTCTTACGTCTTTGGCTTCCAAAGCGTAGGTCAGTACACAGGACATCTCCATGATCAACATTTGGCATACATAGCTAAAAGATGTTAATTGGCAAAACTTACAGTGCTATATGTAGAGTAATAATAGTATGATTTTAAAATAGAAAACAAATGTTTTGACAGTAATCTGGTGTTAACTTCCCAGATGATCTACGTGACACGCCATTTGAGTCTGTTCCTGCTACCTTCTCAATTGCTCTATAGACCCAATGCTGGAAATCCGTATTTGTGTAGGATTTAAGGATTGCAGCTTCTGGTTTCATTTTGTAAATTAGTAGTTCATAAATGTTTCTGTTAAGAATGATTTTGATACTTGATAATGGAAACAGCTGGGGCATCATGCTTGGGAAGAGCAGCTACTTCTGTAGACAGCTTTATGAGCAAAATCCTTCCTGTTCCTTCCAGCACTGCCTGACCTGCCAGCGTTTTGTCAGCCTTCTGCACGTAATCTTTGAAACACAGTTTGAGGACCATCTCTTACTTCATAGCTTGATCAAATTATAACTGACTTATCAAGAGAAAAGAACATTTAGTTATTGTTCTCTATAGGATATACAGTGAAAACTGTAAAGAATCCGTTTTCTGTAGAACCTGTAGCCTCAGTTTTGTTAGCTTAGCTTGAAGCTATCAAAGTGGGAATTGGTACTGTAGTCTGTCTTATTGTGCCTGGAGAAGTTGATCTAAATTGTGGATATTTAGATGAAGAAATGCTAGAAAAGTCCTTGAATAAAATGCTGTACTGATCATGTGTTGCTGAGATTCTCCAAGCACAATTTGCGCTTGGGCTTAATTCCAAAACTGTTAATGTGAGCTACATAAGCCAGTAAAGTGATGTAATGTAAAACAGGTTTAACCCTATATATATTGTTACTCTCCTCTGAAAGAAATATTTATGTTAAATCATTTAAGCCTTATTTATTAGGTTTGCTGGCTACTTATTAAAACGAGGACAAGCTCAAAGGTCCAAGGTCATATCTAAACCCCAGTATTTTTCTGCCTGGTGAAAGAAGGAAATGCTGCTCATCTGTGGAAGTGCTGGGGCTCGCATTAGCCGATCAACATGGAGCGTGTAGGAAGATGGAGGGGAGGCAGTGCAGTCTGCCCTGATAAAATCACTTAAAATGAGTGTTGGTTTTTTATGAGGCAAGGAAGGCTGGAGACCAGCATGGCTGAGTAAGGACCTTCTGGTCAAACTAAAGCACATGAAGGAAATGCATACAGTGGAACCAGGGACATGTCTCCTGGGAGGAATACAGGGGCACTGCCTGGACGCGTAGGGTTGGGATCAGGAAAGGTAAGGCTCAGCTGGAGCTGGACTTACGACTTCTATGAGTACGTTAGAAAAAGAAGATTAAAGAAAAGATGATGTTCCCCCCCC
>JAVJGI010000064.1:63022883-63057548 GCA_035590275.1 Ibycter americanus | reverse complement strand
CCGCTAAATAAAGACAGGAGGACTAGAGACATGGAGAAGGCTGAGACATTCAATGATTGTTGTTGTTGTTCCCTTGGTTTTCACTTGTAGTTGCTCTTCCCAACCTCAAGACGGGGACTAGGGGAACAAAGTCCTTCCCATGGTAGGAGAAGATGAGGTTTGAGACCTCCTGAGGAACCCAAACGTAGATAAGTCCATGGGACCCAATGAATGCATCCCAGGGTCCAAAGGGGGTTGGCTGATGTAGCTGCTGAGGGACTCCCTCTCACTTAAAAAGTCATGGTAGTAAGGTGAAGCCCCCGGTGACTGGAGAAAAGGGAATAAGGCTCTGGGGAGACCTTATTGCAGCCTGTCAATACTTAAAGGGGGCTTATAAGAAGGACTTTTTACCAGGGCCTGTAGTGACAGGACAAGGGGCAACCATTTTAAACTGAAAAAGGGTAGATTTGACTTAGATACAAGGAAGAAGTTTTTTTACAATGAGGGTAGCGAGGTACTGGAACAGGTTGCCCAGAGAAGTTGTGGCTGCCCATCACTGGAAGTGTTCAAAGTTGGGTTGGACAGGAGGTTGTGAACACGCAGAGTATTTTATGTGTTAGTTTGTTCAGTGTTTTTGTAAAATCTCAAGGATTTCTTTTAAAGTGAAAGTGAATATTTTAAACGTGTATTTTATGTAAATGTAATTTTTTTACAAAATAACCTCAGTTTTCTGCAAGTCTATATAATTGCCTGCTACTTCAGTGACATATCTTGTTCAAATTTTTGAATTTAAACAGAAAAATGATTTGCATGCTGGCTTAAAAAGAAGTGATTGAGCAACTACTCTGTGGAAAATGGAAATTTGAAACTATTTTTTTTTTTGTTTTTGCCTTCCATCTGTTTGGAAAGTTATTTTCATGCAATTACATCATTTAAACTTTACATAAGGCATTATTTCAAATTATTCCTATGCGATTCTGTTTTTTGTTGCCAGTATTGCATTCTCTTTCACCGCTGCTTCGTGTATCTGCTCAGTGTGATGTCTATATTGCCATCTATTGATGGCAGTAGAAATGTGTCTACAGGCATTGGGTAACCAGTGGTATTACTGACTTAAATTGTTACTTCGTTAATAATACAGACTCTCAAATTGTGGAAAAACATTTTGTTGAGATGAATTCACAAGAAAGAGATGCTGTAAATTAAGAATCAGCCAACAGAGGAAAGTAGTCATCCTTATCTCCCTGCCACCCCCAACTGATACACTCCACCTGACATAGTTGCTCTATGCCAGGATTCAAATCCATGTTATAATATCAAAATCAAAAGTGAGATCAAATCCCTTCATTTTAGCCACTCAGTCTGCTTCGTTTTTTCCTGTGTCACACGGTTAATGTTGAGGGGTTTATATTGCCTGTCATTGGAGCCGGAGAGGGATGTAAGTAAAGACAAAGAACAAATGTCTCAGTATGTTAATTTTGTTTTTGGAACTTGTGATCGTAGTGCCTGCAGCGTGATGTTGCTTTATGCCAATGGTATGTAGTTGTGCCGTCTTGTAACTGTAAATTTCAGCGTAACATGTTTTTTGCAGTGTTCAGAAATTACAATTTTTACAATTTCTAGTTTGAATTGTTGGTCACAGAATTTCTTTTGTTGTATTAGCTACCCAAGGCCGTACATCATTAAACTGAAGATGCTGAACTCTTTGTCTGATGGATGTTTTCTTTGTAGGCTACAGAAAGCGAGATGGGAGATGTTGATTTAACAGGTCTTCCAGAAGCACCTGTAGACTCTGAAGATGAAGAAGAGGAAGAGGATGAAGATATTGACAGAACTTCAGATCCTCTTCTAGGGCGAGATGTTGTACGAGAGTGCCTTGAGAAAGAGCCTGCAGATAAAACTGATGATGATATTGGTGAGGAGGGGAAAAAAAAAAAATCTTCATGTAAATCTATAGTGTAACATCTGTAAGAGAAGCACATCTGAAAACTGTTTAATGAGTTAATGTTAAATGCATAACCCCTTGAGTGATGCCTTCCAGAGATCGCTTTGGTCTAGTGCTACTGTTAATTGAATGTTTTCTCCTCTTACCATCTGAGAGAGTATTTTGAGAAACTAAGTATTTTTTAAAAAAGTCTTTGAGATATTTGGCGTTAAGTATTACAGTCATTGTTACGTGTTGATATAAGGGAGGGGTAGGTAGCAAGGTAATTTTGACTGCCTGGAACTGTTGAGTTAATTATTAAATGTCAGAGAACGTACCATTACAGCAGTATAGATACACTTAATTGTAACCTGAAAAACATTTAAGATGAAAATAACTTAAGTGTTTAACTAGAAATTGGCATTAGTTTTAGTAGTAGAATTTGCATTATGCTATACTTCAAATTATTTCTCTAAACATTTTATGCTTCTATCAAGCTTATAATTACTGTACTGTTAGGGTATTTTTAATTTTTCTAAATGTTTGGAGCTGAAGTGCTTTTACACTCTAGCTAGACTGCTGCCCTAAGAGTCAATCAGAACGCGATCAAGACTGTAGAGCTAAGTTCTGGTTGTTGATGACAAAACGCATACTGGGCTCATTTAGCCACAGGCACTAATGGAGATTGTAACACCACTGAGCAATTTTCCCATGAATTTAACTGAAATTTAATATACCTGTGGAGGGTAAAGTATCTAAGGAACCCCTGGGTCTTGCAGTCTTCATACCAATGTTTCCTTTGTCTAACAGAGCAATTATTGGAATTTATGCATCAACTCCCTGCCTTTGCAAACATGACTATGTCTGTGAGAAGAGAACTTTGCTCAGTGATGATATTTGAAGTAGTAGAGCAAGCAGGAGCCATCATACTTGAAGACGGCCAAGAAGTAAGTTACTGCTTACAACACAATTTGAGTGCTATAGGCAGTAGGTTAGCAAGGGCATCTGGGCATGAAGGGCTGGAAAATTGGTTTCCCATCTCTGCACCTCTCCCACACCTGAAAGTTAGAGAATTCTTCTCTCACCGTGACCTATATCCAAAATCCCCAAACCTTAGCCCATCCTTTTGGGAGATTCTGCCTCTGTGTTACTGTCTTGTTCAAGACTTCAACTCGACCAGTTATAGATATAAACCAGCATTAAATGTAGTCTTACCAAGTAGGTGCTGACATCTTGAGGACTTTATTTCAAAGATCATTGGCATAGAAGAATGCATAATTTCCATTGGTAAAATAACTCACTTCTTATAATGTCATTTTTTTAAATACTGACCTGGAGAGGTATCCTTGCCCAACAATGTAGGTATTATAACAAATGTCTAAATTAGGAGCAGTTTCCATATGTATTCAGTGGGAGGAGACAGATGTTCAGATTAGCCTGTGGTCAGGCTCCCAACATGGGTGCTCTGAGTCGCTGTCTTGAAATCTCTCTCTGTCCTTGGATCAAGACATCTGGAATGGCCATAGCAGGTTGTCCCCCCAAGAGGACTAGGTAGACTCTCGTTCCTGACAGTGACCAGACTGCTACCCAGGGGAAGAGCGTTCATTCTCACTAAATGGTATAAATCTGTTGTAGCAATTAGCCCACTGATTAAAAAAGCAATCTATTAATCAACATTTCTCCCTACTGAATTAGTTCTGAAATGAATGAAGAATGCTGAAAAGCATTGTTGTTCTAGTTGTCTTTATTGCTTGCCTTACAGTGCACCTTTTTAGTGAGCTGAATGTTGTAAAACTGTGTCAACAACAAACTGGAGGTTGCAAGAATAAGCCTTTCAGAGATAAGAGCACTGGAGTGGCTTATAAAAGTTGTTGAATTAGCTTCACATCTTAAATTTGTTTTTTACTTCCTCTAGCTCGATTCTTGGTATGTTATTTTAAATGGCACAGTGGAGATCAGCTATCCTGATGGGAAGAGTGAGAGTCTCTGTATGGGAAATAGTTTTGGGATTACTCCCTCTCTGGACAAACAGTACATGAATGGAGTGGTCAGAACCAAAGTAGATGATTGTCAGGTAAGATTACAATTCTATACAACTACCTCCTATTTTTAAGCACCTAATAAAAGAAAACAGACTACTTTCATCTTAAGGCATGACCTTTATTCCAGGAGCAGGAAAAAGGAGGTTGGTATTTTATGGGTCAGGGGCTTTGCTGATGTGGAGTTAGTTGTGCATTGTTTCGTAGCTGAGATTTATTTCATACTGCTGTTAACGTGAGAAACAGGAACTTCTGCTTTGTGCTGAAATGTAAGCTTGGTCCACCCCAGTCATGCTGTGTATGTGATCAACAGGCAGTAAGAACACATAAATAGAAAATATCCATTTGTACTTCTTACAGGCTTTGTCCTCTGTACGTTTAGCCCATTTGAACAACCTTTTGGAGATACAGGGAGGTGACTGGTTCTATTTGTCTTCTGTTTCTCATCTCCTCTCTTGTGTAATTGGGTAAAACAGAGTGGGGTTGGTATCAAACGCTGTGCTGTTGTGACTGTGTCAAAGCAGCGCGGAGATGGGGATGCAGTCATGTTCTGGATGTTTATTAACAATTCCATGTTGTTTGGGGGCAGTTTGTGTGTATAGCCCAGCAAGACTACTGGAGGATTCTGAACCATGTGGAAAAAAACACTCATAAAGTGGAGGAAGAAGGAGAAATTGTTATGGTAAAGGAGCACAGGGAGCTGGATCGCAGTGGAACCAGAAAAGGACACATAGTTATCAAGGTGAATTTATTTTTGTGCTTTCCATTCATCTATTAAACCTTTATTTGTTAGTAAATAAATACAATTTTGGTTTGAATCTAGAACACGTACTCAGTTTTGTCTGTCTTCGCTCAAAAAATTTGATTGGAAGGAATTTATATTATTTTACAAGTTTACTTCCATCTCCCTTTTAATAAAGACAGACCTGTTCCGTAGATATATTGATTTTTGTATTGGCATCACCCTTTGCGCATCTTTTTGTATTGACCTGTTTTTTTGTAATCTGGAAGAGGAACTGAAACTGTTTATTAAAAATAAAATTAAGGGAAATTACTAATTGTTTTAGTCAGGGATTACCTGTACAAAACTTTTGGGCTGAGAGAAGCGTGAAGATTTGATTTAAACATGTTAGTGTGTTTTCTCCTAAGTTGGCCATAACTGAAAAAGCAAGAGGGAGTATACTGTTCACTTGTTTTATGTTAAGAAACTCTCTAGGGAGAGAGGTAGTGATGGGAGATACCAGTTATTTTTTTGCACTTAATTTTTTAAGGCAACACCTGAGCGACTCATCATGCACTTAATAGAAGAACATTCTATTGTGGATCCAACCTACATTGAAGATTTCCTTTTAACATACAGAACATTTCTAACAAGCCCCCTGGAAGTTGGAAATAAACTCTTGGAATGGTTCACAGTGGACAGCCTCAGGGATAAGGTTGGTTTGTGTCTACGAGATTAGTATTTCTGGTGAAAATGTCTCCAAATTGATTCCTTTTTGTATTGCTGATAAACTAGGATTATGCTTCAGCTATTTTATATGAACTATTTTCATGCAAAGTGTTTTTCACTAGTATCAAGGATCCTACAGTGTGTTGTCTGTGTATAGTGTACTATCCTAATTTTGGTATGACACTGTTTCTCTTCTGTAGAATGATAAATACTGCTTTCTGTTTAATTTAAAGATGTAAATGCCAGTCTCTGAAATCCTTTTTCACCAGAAATTCAGGGAAATTGTGTTCATGATCTCTTGAACATACAGTCTTTCTTTTCACAACAGCATTGTGCTTGCCACGGTTTTCTACTGTAGAGCTTTTCAGTGTATTGAGCACATTCTGTTTGAGCAGCTTATTACAAACTCTGTACTTAAAATAAACTCTGCTCAAGACAGGTGCAGCTGATAAAAATGTTTCCATAAATAGAACCAGGTTCAACTCTGTGTAAATATATGCACATACACATGAAAAATGTTCATAGTCTGGAACTTGTGTTCATGTCTAATTTGTTGAAAATTATGGCAGTAAAATTTTTAGCCAGTGGTTTAATGTGTTCTAGCTTTGAGCTGAAGGAAACCCAACAGACTATCAAAATGCTGGGGGGTTTTGCATAGGAAGTTGTCTGGGGTCTTTTGTGTGGTTACTGCTTCTCTTCTTACCTTTTTCCATACAGTTCATTTTGGCAACTAATGTTCTTTAAGAAAAGGAAAGTAAAACAAAACAGCCTCAGCAAATAAAAGAAGAAATTGCTTATTTTTAGAAGAGAAACTGCTCTAGACAAACTTTTGTTTTTTTGTAATGTGGATGGATAAAAGAGTTGTCAGGCTGACTTTATAATGAATGGTAGTAACTATGTAGCACATACAAAAGCAACCTGAATATTTAACTAAAAGTTCTTAAAAGAAAGCTTTTTATTATCACAGCATACTTCCTGGAACTTTTTTTAAGGAGATCATTAGGCTGCTTTAAAAAGATAAGTTTTATAAACAGCATAAGGAGGAGTTAACTGAAGGTGGGTTTGCGCACCAGCAAGTGCCAGTTAGGTGCAGAAAAGTTTGGGGTTTTATTTTTCATTTGTTTCCCCAAATAAAGGAAAAAAGATTTCAAGTGTAAATGTCTTCTGCTTCTGTTTGTTAACAGATGGAGTAATCTGTCACACGTTATTCTGCCACGTCCTTCTATTCTTCTTTGCTTATAGATTAAAGCTTACAGGAGAAGAATCATAGGTACCTTTATATACAGCTTGGGGTTTTATGGTTTTGGTTTTTTTTACAGGTTACGAGAGTGGTCTTACTGTGGGTGAACAACCATTTTAATGACTTTGAAGGAGATCCTGCTATGACTCGATTTCTGGAAGAATTTGAAAAGAACTTGGAAGATACGGTAGGAGCGAAAAAAGAATGTCATATCTTCTAACATTCCATGTTTTCATTTTCCAGTGTGTCACCAGTGGCTAATGCATCGTAATCTACAATTTTTAACAGTTAATAGATGGCTTTTAACGTGGATGTATTTGTTCTTAAATATATATTTAGATATAAAGCCTGTATAAAATAGTACATAGGGCACTCATTTATGTGCTTTTTGCATTACTGCAAAAGAGGACAATGTTTATTTAGTAAGATTTGGACACATGGCATCAAAAGTCCTTTTTCTGGCACTTGGGGTGTTTTTCACAACTGTTTTTCCATTTCTTGTAAAAGAAACATTGTGCTCCATTTTGTCCTCTGTTACAGAAAATGAAAGGACATCTCAGATTGCTGAATATTGCCTGTGCTGCCAAAGCAAAATGGAGACAAATTACCCTGCAAAAACCTTCTAGAGATTCGCCGCTGTTTTTCAGCCTCCTGGGTGGAAGCGACAAAGGTTTCGGTATTTTTGTAGAGACTGTGGAAATGGGCAGTAAAGCAGCAGAAGCTGGACTTAAGCGTGGTGATCAGGTAAAAGGAATAAAGTTAATTTAAAATATTCTGGTTCACCCAACTGTAGTATTCTCAACAAAAAGAGTATGCTGTTTACTAAAGCAAACTACTGCCTAGTATACTCTTGTCGATGCCACAGTTTAGCTTCAGGTTACATGTATTAAATGGGTTTCTATTAATTAGTTTTCAAAATATTTAAATATTTCAAAAACAGAATGGGAAAAGAAACCAAGTTGTGATTATTTTAGGAAACTTCCTGATCAGAGATATGGTTAAGTTGAAGCCATCAGATTGATTGGTTGGGTTGATTCCCACCTACTGTGAATCATCCCAGTCCACTGGGGCTGGTGGAGCAGTAGCAGTTTGCACCGGGTGAAGATCCAGCCTTTGGTGTAATACCAGTTCAGTGGCTCATGATCCACCTTTTTTGATTCAAGCGCAGTTCCTAATTGTGAGAATGTCATGTTACGACAGAAAATAAAATTGCTTAAAGCATTTGTCAGGTAGAAATGGAGGTCCTGACTTGTTTACAGGACATAACTTCACTGACGTGATGAAAATATGTTATTTTATAAGGAATGTCTTCATTCTACAACCGCTGTAAAGATGATATGATAGCTTCTGGAAAGTTCTTATTGTGCCTGTATTAGCACCTTTGTATTTGTAAGTCTGTCAAACAGTTGTTCTCCTAATAGTCCCATTTTTATTTCTTCCTAAAGATAATGGAAGTAAATGGACAGAATTTTGAGAACATTACCTTTGTAAAAGCTCTGGAAATCTTAAGGAACAACACTCATCTCTCCATTACTGTAAAAACAAACATTTTTGGTGAGTAGACTTTATACGATGTATTTTTGTGTATGTGAAGAAAACCTCCAGTTGTTCTGGCTTTAGTATTGCAGTAAGTTTCCATCTTTTTTTTTCAACTTGCACTAAGGAGTGAAAAGTTATGCAGAAATCCCCTCGTTGAGCCTCTGTTTGCTTGGATAAGTTCTTGTGTGCCAAGGGCTGCATGTTGAGTGGCACAAAGCCAGCATAGCCAGCTCTTTACTTGAGATGACTGTTTAAGCAGCTTTACTGTCCCTTCATGCGATATGGCTGAAACAGAGCCAGGGGATCTGGACCAAAATGTATTTGCCAAGAAAAAGCAAAAATGTAAACCTGGGCTTTTGTAAAATTTTTTTATAATGTCTGTAAGAACGATAGGGTAAATTGCCTTTACATCTAAAATTGAAAAGGGGATATAAAAAGTGGTATGACACATAAATGTTGGTTTTTAATTGTCAGTGTGAATATAAACACATAAATACCTCTTTAAAATCTCAGTCAAATCATCTGTTCTTTTTCCATAATCCTGTTCAGGCAATAAAATAACCATAGCTACAGAAAGAACGAGACTGTGCACGAGATAGCTCCTTCCTCTAGCTGTATCCGAGACCTTCTGATGGTTTCTTTTTCTTACTTTCTGCCTCCCGTTACCTACCCTTGTTCGCTATTGATTTTCTTTTCAATTATTGTTTTCTGTTTATCACTGTGCTGGTAAAAAGTTTCAAGATCCTAGTAATTGCTAATTAGCATAATTCCAAAAAAGCGTAAAACCACCACAGTAACCAGTGGTTCAGACTAATGTGGAATGACATAAAATAAAGCATAACTAGAACTAAGACAGTGATAGATTGTTCATTTTTATTATAAATGTAAGCAACATACATTTATGAGCAGATTCTAATCTCTTCTCTTCCTGCTAGCTGATACAATTTCAAGGTGATTTCTCTGATAAATTTTAATGAATTCATGTCTTGAAGCTTTTTTCTGACAATGATACTTATTATCCTGTCTTTTTAATTGAGTGCTAAGTGCCTCGTGCTGACAATGAGCAATTCCCATTTTTATACTGGAATATATACTATGAAAGCTGGTAGCCTTAAATTTTATTATATAATAGAAACATGCAATTTGACTGGGACTTCCTGTTCAGAAAGTCCTGGTTGCCTTGCTCATAGGGACAATCTGAGTAATTTGCTCTGTGCAGTTCTGCGTTTTTCGAATGCCATCATGTTTTTCACAGAAAATACTGAATTTCTGACTTGAGTGATTTAAAAAGGTTTTTAAAAGATCTTTAAAAAAAAAATTTTTATTGATAAACCAGTTTGACCAACAGGGTTTCGCCTTTCATGTGTGGGCAGAAACGTAAAGAACATAACCACAATCTTTTCCATGGAATTATATCTTTGGGGAATGTCAGTGTTGGTAATAGACTGGTTTAGTTTGATAAATGCAACAGGAAATTTGATGCAGCTTCTGTTCAGTAGTATTTCTAAAAGCAAACAGAGGCATTTATGGAAAATATCAGTCTGTCTTGCAGTTATTCTTAAGGAAGCATCTGCACTCTGTTACCTAAAAGATGCAGACAAAAAACCTACATAAATACATACTGTGTACTGTATTTATTTTTGTTGTGAATACAGTGTTTCCTTATTATCTATGTGGGAACATTAGACTAGGGCTATTAAATTGGCTGTGTTACATGCTAATTTCAAAAGTGGTTAGAACTCTGCTGTGCAGAGTGTTTGATCATTTTTATTGAATGTTTAGCAGTTACTTTTTCTGCCAAGGTAATAAAAAATAAAACTTGAATGGGATAAGACCCACACCCGTAGAATAAAAATTAAAATGCAATGTATTGCCTGGTTTGTAACTCTTTTGGTTCACTTTTTCTGCAGGGAGGTGGGAAGCAAAAGGTTTGAGGGGAAAGAAGAATTCATTGTGGAGTTGTAAGTGTGGAAAGGTAAATCACAATGATTGTATCTTCTCCTACAGTGTTTAAGGAGCTGCTCTGCAGGATAGGACAAGAGAAGAATGGAATTCCACATATTCCAAAAATTGCAGAAAAGAAAACCAACCGTTATTCCATCCCAGATATGCCTGGGGATGTGGAACAGATGTTTCCCCGTGAAAAAGGAAACAAGAAAATGAAAGCAAACACTGTATCTGGTGGGAGAAACAGAATCAGGAAGATTTTAGACAAGACCCGATTCAGCATCTTGCCTCCAAAACTGTTCAGGTTTGTCAGACTCTTCTGGTCAAAAAGTAATTGTTCTTTATTAAGTTGTGATATTTTACTTGTTTAGTATCTTCAGCTGTTAACGTCCATGTTGCTTATGTTTTTTAAAAAATGCAAGAAATCTGACCCATAAATGCAGAACAAGGCCAAAATGTCTTTTCTCTCCCAGTGAACACTTTCAAATATGTTTTTCCTCTGTCCTTGTTTCAAAAGCCTGTCTACAACATGTAATTAAAACATCTGAGTGCCATTATTTTCCTTAGTCTCATTCATCCCAAGATGAATATAAGGAGCTTAATGCACATAATTGGAACAAAATTGTTTTGCAGTGATGGTAGCGTGAGCCAGTCGCAGGATGACAGCATTGTTGGGACTCGGCAGTGCAGACACAGCCTGGCCATCATGCCCATTCCGGGAACACTCTCATCCAGTAGCCCTGACCTGTTGCAGCCTACAACTAGCATTCTGGATTTCTCTAATCCTTCAGGTAAAACATCAGTGTTAGCTTGATTTACAGGATGATTACAAGGGAGCTGGTTCAGGTGGAAATTATATCTTTTACCAGCATCAAACGTGCCGAGTACAGTTACCTGTTTTGTCTTGTGGCTCTAACAGGTCCAAACTGGAGATTCGCTGAAAATCCAAACTGCCTGAACCTCTCTTGTCTGTTTGTTTTGTAATGTGACATTTAGCTTGTTTTTACAAAGAAATGTATTTTGCCACCTCTGAGAGTCTTTGATCTACTGGAGTTTACCAGAGCTCTGGTGGAAGCAGGTTGTCCTTGTCTGCACCCTTCTCTTGTCATCTCTTCCCAATACTGGCACTTCTGGTGATTTGATTTGTCCATCCACCATCTTTGAATTTATATTTCAAGCAGTATTGTGGATAAAATAGGGCTGTCATGGTACCAAGGCAGCAGTGGTTTACAAACATTACGTATAATCAGCTGTATGTCTGAAAAACTGAAGGAGGTTTTGAGATGTGTAGTCTACGCTTGCATTGCTGTTACTGTAGGGACGTAGTTTATGGGGTGGCTGCAGGAGGCATTTGTTGTTATATGCAGCTGCCGGTAAACATGTCAAGTCAGAATCTTGTTTCCCTGTTTCAAGTGTAAGTTCTGTGCATAATTACATACTCTGTAAGGTGCCTTGTGGCTATGACGTGTGTTTATGTAAGCTTGCAGATTTCCCCTTTAAAAGGGATGTACACACATATATATCCTATCAAGTGCATAAATATCCATAGGAAATAAGTTCTCTTTTTGTGCAAATCCAGGTTCCTGCTGTCTGAGTGAGAGCTGCACACGTGTTCCCTAAGAATCTGCATTTAATACTATAGAAGTTACTGCATAATATGAAATGTTGATAAGTGGTCCTTTGTACCTTCACTTAATGTTTACTATAACAAATAGGCTGTCATTTTTAAATGGCAGAGAAAACCAAAATATTTCTGAGTGTACTACTCAGAAAAAAACCCCAACTGTACTTGATAAGTTTTATAAACATCTAAATCTTGATTTGGTGTTGACAGTTTTTTCTTTTTTTCCTGCCCGCAGCTGTTGGGTTTTACTGTAAGTATCCTGATATATAGCATCATGTAGACCTTAATACTGCATGGCTTGCCTGTTAAGTTTAACACTTTCATATGTTGCATTTGACATAGTTGTCATTGCTGGGGCATTAGATAGTCCTGTGCCCTGTCATCTTCCCTTGAATAGAACAAATCCATAGGTTCTTTACTACGGGCACAGTGCTGTGATGAGGCAGAGGACCTGCATTTTATTCCTATTTCTGCCACTGACACACTGAATGACCTTTGGCAGGTTCCTTCGCATCTCTGTGACCTTGCTTTAAAGGAATGGACTGCTTGCATTCGTCATGTAGAAACTGAAGTTTTAGATGATAACGCAGTTTGTTTTAGTTGTTTTTTTTCTGTCGCATGCAGACTTGAAATGTATTTTGTATTGTCAAATAGTACTGAATGCTGAATAATGCATAAGAAAATAATTTTTATTAATGTTTACCTGCCTAAAAGCAAAGACCGTGAAGACAGATGTGTGCTTGTAATAAGTTTCCCTCGTCTGTCACAAGTTCTACTAAATTTTGGTTGCATGGTGATTCTCCTCTCCCCTGCAATTACATTCCGGTTTTTGTTTTTATACTTTGAGTGTGTTCTGATTTTGGGGTATGTTGATACCAAGATGCAGATGTTTGTCTCTTCTACTGATTTATTATTTTTATGAGTGCAGGCATTTCCCTAACTAGTCAATGTGTCATTTTCATCACTTTCACTCTAAAATAAATACATAATATTTATTACTATTAATGAGACTATTCTGGTAATGTGATAGTCATAATAGTGAAACTGTTAGTAGAATTAGTTTTCAATTGGATTTTTTTTTTTTAACATCCCGTTTCCTCCCATCGTCCAGTTTATTTACAGCTGGTGCTGAGGCTTTCTTTTTTCCAATGGGTGGAAACTTTTGATGCTGGATCATAAATTACCTGCTTGCTTTTTACCCTGAAGTTCCTGCTGCTGGCCCCTGTAACACCATTAAGTCCTGATGTGAGGCAAAGTAACCCCAAGGTCGCTGCCCCGTTAAGAGATCTTAATTTCTTCTTTAAGCAATGGATTTTGTCAGAGAAAAATTAAATGTATAGGCGATGGGGTAAGCAGCATGTAAAATTCTGTGCTCGGAGAGCTGCTGCTGAAAGGACCTGGATGCACATCCCAGCGGGATGATTCCCTCGGGCAGAGGGATGCCTGGTCATTACCCCCCTGCGTTAGCTGCTGCCTGCCCTGCGATCCGGGGCCTCCCCTCGGGTGGCAGGTCGTGTGCCTCAGTCCATGGATGTGGCACTTCCCGCAGAGGCTGTGAAAGGCTGGTCAGGTAACGGTGGGAGAAGTGAAGGGCTGTAATAACAGCCCTTCGCTTCTTGCTGGGAGCCCCTGATGCAGGAGGTAACGGCACATCTGCCTCCGACGTGGTTTGTAAATAGCTGCAGGCTCTGGAGACGTGTGGCTGAGGGCTTACCAAGAGCCTCCCACCTTCTCAGGTCTGTAGAAAACTTGTGAAGTTTTAGTCTGCAGAGTTTAGGGAGGAAGGAAAACTGCGCTCTCCCTAAGTTTTAAATTAGTGTGCACTCTGACTCGACTTTTTTTTTTCCCCAATCAGTTTTATTTTGAAAATCAAGCCTTCTGTAATAGCTAATGGAGCAAATTATTTCAATCACCAAGTTGTAGATTAAACCTATGTTTCTTTAGATACTTATTTCCTGCTGTAGGCTGCCTCAGATAAAGCTGTTCTCTAATGCATTTATAATACATAAAATGTGCTATAAATATACACTCGCCGAAGAATTAACTGCTGGCAGCAGCTTAGCTCCTTCAGGGTGAGAGAGCGAGTGTAGAAGTTTGCAACTAGTTATGAGAGCAACCAAATCTCCTTTCCCATTTGCATCCTCCTGCCCACAGCCCATCCATGCGTGCTCGATGGCTTCCCATCCCTGGGAAGAGTGCCCTGGCACGCATGTGGATTCTGGCTGTCGCAAAGACAAAAGAGCCAAAGAAGGAATAATGCTGCCAAAGTTTTTGAGACATGCTGAGAAGGGCAGTGTACAGCTTAGTAATATATCTACATGTCTTATACTTTGGTTGTGGTCATGGGATGATAAAGTAATTGAGTTGTGGATGTGCAGAGAGGAGTCATCTTTTTTTTTTTTTCTTCTCTCAAAGTTGAAGGAAACAACTGAATATTTTACTGAATATGTATCAAGTCCAGCATGGCTTTTCTTTTTTTTTCCTTGCTAGCTGTTTTCTTTTCTGGCTATCGAATGAGACAGTAAATGACTTTGTGTCTTTTCAAGGAATAAGTAACTTCATACATAACTTCATACTTTAAAGGTGTTACTCTGTTATTTTAGATATTCCAGATCAAGTAATAAGAGTCTTCAAAGCAGATCAGCAGAGTTGTTACATTATCATCAGCAAAGACACTACAGCAAAAGAGGTGGTGAGTCACGCCGTCCACGAATTCAACTTGACAGGAGCCCCGGAGACCTACTCCCTCTGCGAAGTGTCCGTCAGCCCCGAGGGAGTCATCAAACAGCGCAGGCTCCCGGATCAGTTCTCCAAATTGGCTGACAGGATTCAGCTCAATGGACGGTAAGCGCACCCTTGTTAGGATTTCAGTTTGGATTTATTTGTCTTTTAGGATTGAAACATCCAAAAGAAATACTGGGGAGGGATGTTTTTGTTAAAATACAAGTGCCTATTAGAAGAACAAGCAAGTAAATGCCAGTAGCTTAGCCTTCCCTCACCTGTTTTCTTCCTTGTTTCACCTTCCTCTTCTGCACCCAAAAAAACCCTCCCCAAATCTACAGCGAGCTTGCTTGATGACAGCTAATTTTAGCAGATCAGGATAATATACATAGTGGCTTACACTTAAAGTTACGTTTCTTCTGACACTTTCCATATGTACTTCAGTATTAAAGCATACAATTAATTTCTTTCTCAGTGATGTCATATTGCAATGAACTGATAGTAACCTGAGATAAATTCTTCCATTTTTATGTAAACTGTTGTGAATGTTTCTGAAATGTTAAGTGCTTCGGTTTTGTCTGATGACCTGATCCATACCAGAAGAAAGTTTAAATAAAAAAAAATTCTTTCATCGCCTTTGCTAGGCAACAGAGGGAATTTATGAGGAATAAACTTGTATATCTGAAAGTGATCTGCTTGGGACCATGGAAATGAATTTTCCACATACATTTTCATTTCCTGAATACTATGCGCTTCATATAAATATTAATATGCCACACTAAATTTGTGTAAGAAATGGAGAAATACATTAACAAGAGATTTCTCAGGACTAATGTGTATTTAAAGTGTTATTCCACTGCTGAATTTACAAATGGAAAAGTAACTGACCTTCTTCTGAAGGTGAAAGCCACAGCATATTGCAGAGTACAGCATAGAAAATACTAGCATAGAGGCAGATTAAAACAGCTTTTGAAATAGGTTTTTTTACTTCAGTAATAATGTTATTTTATACTAGCTACAGTACAAGGTTATGCTGTCCCTTCTTGCCTCTGTCTTTGCCTTTTACGTTGGCGTGTCACAGTAATGGGGAAATGCTCTCACATGAACATGGCTGCGGTGTCAGTAATGCCCACGCTGATTGGTATAATTCAATGTCTTCGTGTTCACAAACCCTCTGAAGAGCCTCTCTAATGTTTTATTGTAACTCATTTATTCTTCAGGTATTATCTAAAAAACAATATGGAGACAGAGACCTTATGCTCGGATGAGGATGCTCAAGAGCTGCTAAGAGAAAGCCAAATTTCCCTCCTACAGCTGAGCACCATTGAGGTCGCCACTCAGCTTTCCATGAGAGACTTTGAATTATTTCGCAATATTGAGCCCACAGAATACATTGATGACCTTTATAAGCTGGACTCCAAAACAGGAAATGCTCACCTGAAACAGTTTGAGGATGTCATAAATCAAGAGACATTCTGGGTTGCCATGGAAATTTTAGCAGAGCCCAACCAACTCAAAAGAATGAAGATTATTAAGCATTTCATTAAAATTGCCCTCCACTGTCGAGAATGCAAGAACTTCAATTCCATGTTCGCAGTTATAAGGTAAAATACTTGCTGTTTGTCAGATCCGATCTGTGCTGTCAAAGGCAGTTCCATTAATGTAAAGGGAAAGAAAAGAAACAGGTATATCCTGAACAGATTACCAGTGGTGCTGGGTGGTTTTAAGGGAATTACTGAACTTTTCAAAAAGCCAGACTGTACACGTTGTCAGTGCAGTCTTTGTGTTCCTCAGCGTCAGGAGTTCAGTCTTATTGCAGTGGTTGATGTGACTGTCTCGGGTTTTAACTGTTACCTAGCAGGGGGAAAGGAGGTTTGGGCAAAAGCACTGTATGATTGATGAACTTCTGAAACCTGCCTGAATGTTGCCGTCATTTTCCATGATTCTGGCACCCAATTTCTCTTCTTTTTTCAGTCATTGTTACTTTTCCAGTGTGTACAGAGTCATACCTGCGATGATGAGATTACTCTATTTCTTCCTTTCATTGTAAGACTTCCTCAAATCAGTGTTGATTTAGTTTATTTTTCCTTTTCATTCTTTCCTGTCACCTGCTTGCTTCTCTGTTTTTTTTCTCTTCATTTGCACATTTAGACTTTCTCTTCTGATTTATACTAGATGCTGCTACTTTAACAGCGTGAGTTCAGAGTTTCCTTTATTTGCAGTTACCTTATACCCAGGTTTTACTTTAAGGAAAAAAAAAAACCAACAACAGGTGCTGTGATTCATGAGACAAAGATCTGGATTCATGCTGGATTGCAGCACCAGCACTATCTTTGAAAATACCATTTTAAAATATTTTCTTCAGTATCTAGCCAGTTTATCAAATGGTACCAGCTTCTGTTTAGTCATACATTAAAGAATTCATGAATTTGCTTAAAGGGTACTGGGCAGCCACTGGGGCTGTGGCTACTCATTACGCAGTGAATACACATGTGGATACTGAATCTAATTTCTGTATCCTGCTACTTAATTTCTCATGGTTTTTTGTCATAGGTGGAGAAATGACTCTTCCTGCTTCTTGATTAAGTCTAATCAGGCTGTGACTGAAGTGATCTTTGGTCAGAAAAAGCAAATAAATTAGTTGTTTTGGTTTACTCTTATTTCCAGGGGAATATGGTTTTGTTAGCATATACCACAGGGGTTCTTTTTCTTGCCTTGCCTTGCATTGCATATCAATATGATGCCATATGTTTCCCGAAATAGGAGGATAGCCATCCTAATGTAGCATGTAAAAGAGGAGCTGTGTGGTGGCATATGATTGATGTTTTTCATGTGAGACAAGGCTTTGTGACTTGACAATAGCATGGAGAGAAATCTGTATTAAAAAATAAAAACAAATACAGAATGAGTTTCTGAAGCCTTCAAAATGAGAAAAAAATCTTTTCAGAATAGCAAATTCAGTAATTGTGGGATCGTGGGTTTACTACTGAATGCTGAGAATATCGCTTTCCACTTCTGCACCTATAAGGACTTTGCATTCATTGCAAAATTTCTTGAGCGAAGTTGGTGACAGATTATGATAGGGAGGATGGATGTATTTCATTTATTTTATTTTTTTTTTATTTCATCCAACTAATTCTGGATATATTTTTACTTAACGAGAATGGGGGCACATAACAAGTTTTAAATAGCAGCTCCTAATTCTCAGTCTGGTGGTGCTCATTTACAAATGCTCCAAGTGTACTCCTCTGAAGTCTTGCCACTTTTGCTTGGGATAAGCTGTGCACTGTTCTCGCTTGCTACTGTAGCCATGTATTCACCTCATTAATATTTCACCCTTTTTGTCCTTATTGTGGTATACGTTTTTACAGGAGAGAAGTGGTTCTTAAATTAAATCGGCGTCAGTACGATGTTACAGAGAGATTGTTTTGGCAGGCTAACTTGAAATTTGTACTTTGTGAATAGGAGGCAGTCGTGCTTTTTACAGTTCTTTTTCACTTGTTTGCAAGAGCGAACAGCAGAGGTTTACTGTGATGGACATGCAGCCTGGCATTCCCCCAGCTTTACAGTTAAACTTGTGAAAGCTATTTTTAATCCTTAAAACAAAACCCCAACCTTTTACTTCCTTATGAAAGGTAGTGATTCCACTAACAGCTAATAATGAAATGTATCTGCCTTACAGTGGGTTAAATCTAGCACCGGTAGCACGTCTCAGAGGCACTTGGGAAAAGTTACCAAGCAAGTATGAAAAGCACCTCAGAGACCTTCAAGATCTTTTTGATCCGTCTCGAAACATGGCAAAATACCGCAACATCCTTAGCAGCCAGAGCATGCAGCCTCCAATTATTCCACTTTTTCCTGTTGTCAAGAAGGACATCACATTTCTGCATGAAGGTAACGTCAAACGTAGAGAAATAATAAACTAAGCACTGAATATGCTCTAGCCCTTTCTTCAGTGCTCCGTGATTCAACAAATGTCTAAAAGAAGCTGCCACCAGTAGGATGCTTTTGATGTGTCCTTTGTAGGAGTAAAATAAAATTGAATGCTGAATGCATAATGGAAGAGACTGATCCTAGACAAAAATTAAAATATTAAAAATATGAATTCAACTTTTAAAAGTTAACTTCATCAGCTGTCCAAATGTTTAGGGTGGAAGAGTAGGTGAGTGTGCTTAACTGGCAGTTACGCTACTTCACATACATTTCCCTTACAAAAACTTCCTGTGATGTTTCTAGGTTTTCATTCCATGTTGCGGCTTTCATACAGCTACGATGATGTAACACCTCCTACTCTTGCTTTCGGCATTTTCAAGGGTTTTTGTTTAACCATTTCCATTTTGTTTCTTTCACACAAAGTTCTGTTCACAATTGGTTAAAGTTAAGAATTTCCAAATATGCCCAATTCTTGGTTGTGATGTTTCAGAACTGTTTGAGCTAATTTCAGAATGTGAATGCCGCTGTTGGTGTCAGTTCTATATTTATATTATTTTAACATCCATGCCAATGAATTTGAGCTTAGTTCCCTTACTCCTTCTTCCTCCTACTAATACTTGTTACTTTAGAAATAGATTAACAAGAGTAATATTAGGTAGTCTGAGTGGGCCTAATTGTTATTTGTATTTTGCCAGACTTTCCTGTTTTCTTGATATTTTGATTAAAGCAGTTTTGTTGATGGAGGGGCTGGGAGGGAGAAGGAGTGATGTGGGGGACTGGAAACACATCACCATTAAGAAGTATTTCTTACTCTCTTTTCATATGTGTGTGTGTGTGTTTCAATTATGCAGGAAATGATTCTAAAGTGGATGGCCTGGTAAATTTTGAGAAACTCAGAATGATTGCCAAAGAAATTCGTCAAGTTGTCAGAATGACTTCGGCAAACATGGATCCGGCTGTAATGTTCAGACAAAGGTGTGCAATTTAGAAAGACAGTAGGATTGGAGGTGTCTCAGAGTGGGTAGGGGTCTGGGTTTGTGTGTGCATCAGTGTGTTAATATTTCATTGTGTAACTTACCATTAACATTTACCATCAGAACTGCAATCTTTTATCAAATTATGGCAATACAATTGATGCTTCCAAAACCTGCTTTTAATGGCTACTAAACCAACTTGTTGTCTTAAAAAGCAAAGAAGAATAGGTTCTAATTTTAGTGATTCATATTTTTGCTAAATAAAATGTTAGTTTCAATAGAGTTTTGGGACAGGTATAATATTATCTATATATGAGAGAGATAGATAAAAAGCATCTAAATCACCCATGTATAAATCTGAAATGTTGCTTCAAAACAAAACCCCACTGATAACATATTAAAACCAAACAAAGTATTTTTTTTTTCAATTTGTTCTAAGCACAGCTTGCTCCACCTACATAATGTCTGATATGTTCAGGCTGTAAGCAGGTGGAAGATGTTTTCTTGTTTTATTTTTTAATCTGTTTCTTTCTCTTTTTTTTCCCCTGATGCATAATATCATCAGGCTCCGTATTGTCAAACTGCAGAATAAAAGCACTATGACTTCTAAATCTGGTGCTGATTAGCTCCACATTATATTTAGTGGAACTGAATAACTTCCTGCATCTGTTTGCTTGCCACTGGCTGAACTAAAAGCATCAGCAACTCCGTTGTTTCCGTGCAGGGTCCCGATGCCTGTAGATCCCTGCCGAGAAGGGCCATGTTGTCCTCTCCTTGCACTGTTAGCTTGCCTCTCAAACTAACCGGCCAGACAAAAACCCCTCAGGATGCAGTTCAGGTGGGGAGCTGGTGACAAGATGATGTCCTGTGCTGAATCATTACACAGTTTCTGCTTCAAAAACCAACAGAATAGTCCAGTGGGTTGTCTGTTCTGTGGGTGTCCCGAGCAGTGTCTGGCCAGCGGTGGAGAGCAATCTGAACACCAAGGAGTGAGCAGAGCACAGAGGAAGCTTAATGAACAGTTGCTTGGGTGAAGTGTGCTTTGTACAAGCCCTAACTAAATTCCACTTGATAGCTCACCTGTGCAGTTGTAATTGTCTTCAGTTTTATCATTCCAGTTACATCTGCACAGGGGAAGGAAATAGCGGCTGTAAGGGTACGGAGCATATGTAAGAGCATAGAAACCTGGCTCCCTGTGGTCTTCCAGTGGTCAGGATTCACAGACAGTCGTGAATCCTGTCTGTTTTCAATGCTGCCTGTCAGGAAACATAAGTATCTTGTTTAAAATTGGTCCAGCTGAGGTTTGAGACAAACATTAACAAGGGATCTGTTATAAGATGGATTAATTTCAAAGTGGAGATTCACCTTCCTACTATTGGATTCGAATTACCAAGATTTCCTTTTTAACATAAAGTTATAAAACTACTTACTGATAAGTTACAGTTACTTCTCAGAAAGTTTGGCATTCACAGCTGAAATCTGTATAAATAATTTCCCTGATGCCCCAGGCACTTTCTAAGACCTAATGAAGTCTAATCATTAAATGAATTTAATAGTAAATCGTTACCTTTAGTATGTTTTTTTCAGAATTATGGAACACATTTTAATGACCATAATTTAAATCATGCAGGCTGACATAAAATGCTTAGGCATCTAGTATTAGAGGTAGTGCCAAAGATTAAAAGAAAATAATTCCATGTTTTCACATCATTTATATTCATTTTCATTGCCTTTGGTGTTTGATCTATCAGTTTGTGTTATGAAGCACCAATAAATGCTTTTGAAGATTAAAAACGAACAAGAAAAGATGCTTGTTAGTGGTAACATGAGACTTGCTAGCAAGTTCATTACCAATTAATATAGAGCATCTAGTTTTTCAGTGTGTATTTGGCAACTAGCTTGTTTTCCAGCAAGCAATCAAGGGGAAACAACATCATAAACTTGAATACTGATGATGATTTCTCATACGCTTACTGCAGTCCTAATGCAAAGAATAAATTAACTTAACCAACTTACTCCTATTGCAGAAAGTGTGAGCAGTTTTTGTACACTCCATCAAAAATGGATTTTACTTACAGCAAATACTTAACAAGAAAACTCAATGCAAGTTTAGTTTTAAAATTTGTAGGTTAAACTTAAAAATAAACAAAAAACTGATAGATATTCTTCCATATTAAAGTATTTGAGCAAGTCCTGCCCTTGCATTCCATTAAAACATTGTGTTATTGTTTGAGAAGAATTTTGCTGTATAGAAATTTTTTCTTTTCTGTTCTTTCCTGTCTACATCTTTCTTCCTGACTCTCAACTGTTTTATTTTTTTCCTGTGCTTTTCTGTTCAAATACATGCTTCAATGTATATGGCTCTTGCTTACAGGAAGAAGAGGTGGAGAAGTTTGGGGTAAGTGTAGAGATGAATGCAACTAAGATGAATAAAGATTATGCAACTCTTAACATACTGCATCCTCCTCGTTAGTGCATGCATCTGAAATACAGCATGCATTTTATTAACCCTGCAATACATATTTTTTGGAAAACAGGAATAAGGGGTTACTGTCAACGTTATACTGCAGCTGTAAGATTTCTGAGTTGCTTTTGTGTACTGGATAAGTTGTTTGAGTTTTGGCTTTATGCATTAAAAAACCCCACCTGCTACGCAGTTATATTGGAAGGCAGACTATTTTTGGAGATAAATAACTGGCTTTTCAACATGTAACAGAAAAGTTTAAGCCATTCTGCATTTTAAAATATAAGGATGCTTATATTTTGATATATGAACTGTGACATAGTAATTTCCCTTCCTGAAGTTTGCATTCAAGCTTCAAAGTGTTTATTTTTAGTATATATATATAAAATGTATCTCCTTTCATACACCAAAATCCTCATTGATTTCACTGGCAGTCTTGATTGTGTGGAGACTGAATAATGAAATGATTAGAAATGAGAGTGCTAAGGTTAACTAGTGAAAATCCTGACTGACTCCTGGCAGTGATGTTAAGATGATGATGATGTAGCCATATTTTATGTGATCTTTATGTGTGTTTTTGCCCATAATCTATTATCTGTGTAGCTGAGCCTGTGTGCCTTTGTGCTTTGAAACTCTACTTTTCGTGCTGTGGGCACCTGGTTTGAAGCCAGCTGTATGTTAGTGTGTCGGCAGTGTGCACAGAGGACAGAGCAGGAACGCCGGCGGTGCTTTGCCCTCCCGACAATCGCTTTGCGAGTGGCAGGGCAAGCCTGGTGTGGCTGTGCTATTTGTCTGCAAAGAGTATCCAGGCTCTTTTGTGCAGAGAACGGATTTACCCCCGCCAACAGTCATGGGAACAGTGCCAGGGCTTGTGCTAGGCAAACAGGGGAGAGCAGGTTTGGATACTGGTCCCTGATGTGTCATCAGCAGCGTGTGGGTGGCCTTGGTGCAGGAGAGCTCGGCTGGCAGCATTAGGTGGTCAGTTATTAGCTGCTCCCAGTACAGCTGCTGGGGAGAAATACATCGTACCCAGCTGGAGCCACCGTAAGTTCTAACCCTTGGGATTACTGTGAGCACAAGTGAATAAGGAAAAATCATTTTTAGAGGAAATGGAATTAAATTGCCTTAAAAAGTCAAGTCCAGGCTTGAAAGAAAAACAGTGTCTATGTCAGCAGTAAAATATTTATATCATTAAAAATAAACATAGTGTAGTTTCCTGTTTCTTAACACAATAGATATTAGCTTTGTTCTTATCCGTAGGAGAGGGGAGTACCCCTCGGTTTGAATAAGTGTTAACAGTCCATCATGCCTTTTGCTGCTTTTTGCCTATAAGAGCATTACTTTTTTATTTAAGCTATACATTTTTGCCAGTTTTTAAGCTTATGTTTTCTCTTAGATTGACTCATTTAACATCTTTGAAAATATTGCAGTCAGCTGTTTTCTACCACATCTTATATTTTAAGCTTAGTGTGCTCAATTCTTTAGACTTCCTCTAACAACATGTTTCCTTCTGACTCTTTTGGCCGTTATGGCTCTTCTCTGCTGGAGAGTGTTTATTCTGCCACTTGTGATTCTGTAAACACACCCAAGATCTTGCTAAATGTCTTCACAAATAATTTAGCCTTTTGAAGTTATTCTTCTGAACGTTTAAAAATCCCCACAACCAACCAACTTTAAACAACTTAATTGACACTTTCTGTTAGAATTTACAGGTAACATATATTGTGATCTCCATTTATTAAAAAATACATTAGGACGGTTTTGGCCATTGGGATTTTGACAGTGGAAACAGGTGATGTGTTTGTTTGAACTATACTAAGATCACTTGTTGGTTCACTGATTCTGTGTGAATAAGAGTGACTGTCAGGGATAGTAACTAATGTTTGTTGACAATTTGGGGATTATTTATTTTTGCTTCAGTTGCTGATGGAATTGGCAGCTCAAAATTAGGAGTGTTGAGGAGCGTTGTCTTTCATAGATGCAAGTCTGTACAAAGTCTGGACGTATGTATGTCATCATTGCCTTCCTGACCTTTGTTGGGATACATTGTTTTAATGAGCTGCTCTTCCATGAATGTTTTTAATTGGAGAAAGAAGTTAAATGCGTAATAAAATGTACTTTGCACATTTAACAAAATATTTCCCATTATTTTAACATTGTCAGAAGCTCAGTTTTCTAAGAGAATTACAGTACTCAGTCAATTCTATACTGTGCTAATTGCAAGAAGTTTCTGTTGTAAGCCTGATGCGTACAGTGGGTACCAAATTCCTTAAACCAACAAAGTTACCGAGTTTGTCCGCTCTTACAATCTACAGTAGAAATGGTGCGGGCCTTACAGAAAGAGTGCAATTTGTTAGCAGAGCCAAATGGGTACTGTATGCAGCATTGCGCCTCATTCTTCCTAGTTCCACACTTTCATATGCAGTCCTCTTCTAGATTCAAATTGCTGCTATCAATTTGCCAGCATATTTTAAGACAAGTGTTGTTTTAATGCTGTTCATCTTTTTAACTCATTTGCATCAGCATGCACTAGCCCTAACTGAAGATTATTGGTATTAATCTGCTTTGGCGTATGCTACTGTAGCGCCTCATTGCTGTTGAGAACTAAAAATTTACTGCGTTGCTCTTTTCTTTTATAGGTCTCTGAGCCAGGGCAGCACGAACTCGAACATGCTGGATGTGCAAGGAGGCGCTCATAAAAAACGTGCCAGACGCAGCTCACTTCTGAATGCCAAGAAGCTGTACGAGGATGCCCAGATGGCGAGGAAGGTGAAGCAGTACTTGTCCAACCTGAACGTAGAGACAGACGAAGAAAAGATCCAAATATTGTCACTTCAGTGTGAGCCTGCATATAGCACTCGTAAGTACAGTGATCTAGTATGGTGGCACAGTCTATGAAATTTATAAAAATCGTGTTCCTTCCGTAGAAATACCCATTTACGATCTGTCTCTTCTACCTTCAAGAAAAGATACTCTAGAAAGTGCTTGTTTGTCAATTCATGCACTTAGAGTTTCAGCAAGCCAGTATTTATCTTCGGATCTTGGTTGAACTCAGAGAACTTCAGTGATGTTTTCTAGTTTGACCTTTAGTTCTTAAACTGTGTGTCTTTTCATCAGTCTGGAAGGAAATTCAATAGTACATTAGCTCTATTCTTGCCCTGCTGTCCTTGTACAGAATTAGGAAGGATAAAAGTAACGTTTACTGTAAGAACAGCAAGAAAATGAAAAGAGGCAAAATCAATATAGAAGCTGCAATGGATTACAGCTTAGAATAAAGATTGTTGGAGGAGAAGTTAGGTCAATACTGACTGATGGGATTGACATAGCTTGACAGCCAAGAATTGAGGGCTACAGCAGGACAGTTTCCATAATTTGAACTCCGGTGCAACCATCTAACTAAACAGATTATCTAACCTCGTATCTTACACAGGTCAGTAAATTCTTATTTAAAAATGAGAAATGTGATTGTGTTTTGTTTTGATCCTTTCTAAGGATCAAAGCTTCTGGTTTCTTGAAAGGTGGGTTTGTTTCAAAATAGAAGAGTAGTAACCTTGCTAATTGAAACAATGTTTCATGCTTGTCTGTTGTCCAAATGTAGCAGTTTAAGACTTTTTTTGTCTTCAAATACTGTTTTGTCTCTGATGCAGTAAGTTAAAAGCATGACTAGGGGATGGCATCTTGAAGATAAAATTTTAAGTCCTTTCTGTTATGCAGTATTAAGAATACAAATGCTTGTTACTTCCTAAGGTACCTTCCTATGTATTTATTTTTTTTTTTAGCATTTCCTATTAAATAGCACTGATGTAGGAATCCTGGAAATGACCATACTTGACTGCCTTTATAAAAATGTTAAAAACTCTGTGTGTTCACACTGGCCTTGTGCCTGAGGTCTCCAGAAATCACGGGTAGCTCTGAATAAAAAGATGCACGACATCATACATTGTTAGGGGAGGTGTTCTGCTTGTGTTTGTTCAGCCAGGTATGGAATAGCACAGAATGTTTTGACTTTGAGGTTTATGTTTTGCTCCCCCAGTGAAACAATAAATTAAAGCCTGTCAGGATGAACTATTGATAGATGATCTATGTGCAAACATAACAGGTGGCTGTACTATGCCCAGGAGACAAACACAAATGTTAGGAGGTTGTTTTTCAATTGTTTTAAATAAATAATTTAAAATCTTGTTTGCACAGTGCTAGCCATAGATATTTGGAAGTAAAAACAGGCAATATATACTGACTTTTACTCCATGTAGTTAAGCAGATCAAGTTCTCTTAAACTTCAGAAAAGAAAAATGAAGGTTAAGTGGATATATACATAAATATATAGTAGAGTGGCATATTGTTAAAGTACCTATTTTGAAAAACAGGAAAAAAAACCCACCAAAAAACAAAAAACCACAGGTAACTGATCTGGTTGAGATTATACTCATAGTTTGCAGAGCTAGCAGAAAAGATGGGGGAACGATGCAGAGCACGAGGGAATTGCCAACCCCCTTGTGGTTTTTGTCTGGGTGGAGGGGGAGCACCAAACTGCTGCTGGAGGAGTTCTTCCACACATGCTGTCTTTACCCACATTTAAATTTTGACCAAGTAGCTTAGAATGAGGGAGCCTGGTACCTGTTTTTGCAGATCGGTTTTGTGCAGATTGTCGTGGCTTTTTCCACATAGCCAGAACAGTAGGAGGTACAGCTCCCCAGTCCCTTATCTCAGTAGTAAAATTCTCCTGGCCTTGCTTGCAGGAGGAATGAGCAGAAGTAGTGCTCTAATCCAAACTTTTCCAAGAGAATTTAAGGAGAAGTCAGATGGCCTTAACTTCAGGGTTTATTAATTGCTGTGTGGTAAATGTAGAAACTGAATCAGTGTCCTGTGTTGTAAATCAATTGTGCCACCTAGTGAAAGGTTTCATGCCAACTGCAAAACAACCATTCCTACTCCCTTTGGTGGCATTAGGTAATTTTGAAGGAGATGCTGTTATGCTTTTGTACCTTACGTACAAACAGCTAAAATGCAGACTTCTGGTAGAAAAAAATCACACTTTTTGTCTTTTGATAAAAGTACCTCTATGGCACTTTAAAGAGTTTAGGGTTTTTTAATGCCATTTCATGCAACAGTCACTTCAGTGTAATGAGAGAGGTGTGTTTTGGAATAGAAATGGTTTCAAGTAAGTTTCATCTGCTTCATACCATGGTGGTTTTGTCTGGATGGTTGTACTCAGAATGACTGTAATAATCCTGCAATTCAAAGTGCAAGTTATTTATATGCAATTTTTCCGTAACAGTGACGAAGAATTTAAGTGAAAGAAGGGGAGCAAAATCCTCAGAAATGTCTCCAGTACCCATGAGATCAATTGGCCAAACCGCTAAAGCCCATCAGCATCAACAAAACAGGATGAGTCAAGTTCTTCAGGTTCCAACTGTGAATTTATATCCCAGTAGGAAAAAGGGACTGACAAAGGATCATGTCACATTCAGTGAGTATCTTCACTTCACTTGCCTGGAGAGTTTTATAGATGAAGTAAGTAAAAGGGAGGAGCTGCTTGTAGCTGGGTGGATAATTTGAGATGCCACTGTGCTTCATTGACTTCATTCACTTGAAAACAGCTGAAGCATATTACTGTGTTTTAAGAGAGTGTGCTGTTTTCTTAGCTGTTAGCACAATTTTAAAATTTATTAGAACAGCTAGTGGTAAGGTGCTGTCTCTTGCTTTTTCACTTTTTTTCCCCTTGAACTGATGAACACGTTCTAACTAAACTGATCTTAATCTCTCTCTCAGACAGGTCAGATGTACTGTGTAAAGTCTTTTACTATGTATTTCTGCATTCTAGAGGAATCCTGCACGAATGAAGAACAACATTGCTTGTTTCTTTTAATGACAAAATGAAGTATAGTAAATTTAGCTGAAATCACAAATCACAGACATCTCATAATTTAGCCTCTGGAACACCATTATAACAACATTATTGTCAAATGGAGCAACATATGTTTTTAGTTGCTCCTAGTGATGATCAATTTCTTTCTGTCTCTAAATTTGCTAGTTGCAAAGCAGTACTATCTATCAAAATGCTTTTGACCTGTTTGCATAACTGTTGTATCACTTGAAAGCTCCAATTGTGGGTTATTGAATAAAGTTAGTTGCAGTCAGTAAATGATATGAAATGAGTCTATGATACATCGAGCATTAATATCCTTTAAAATAGCTTTAGAAAACAATATATTGCAGCATATAAAATTATGTTTTCAGTTATTTCAGGTCTCCTCTTAAAAGTCTGTGCAACTTGATATGTTCCAGAAGCTTTGCTGAGAGGTGTTTCTTCATTCTGTGTGTTAAGTGTTCAGTGCTGGTCTAAAAAGCTGTTGACAACTTAACTCCTCAGCACTGTCCTTCTGCAAGGTGGTCTAATAGTGCAAGAAATACCAAAATATTGGTTTGCAAAGTACAGTGGCACACTGGTTTTGCTGAACTTGCTAAGTTGTGTATAGCACCCATGAGTGCTGCTTTGAGAACTTGTGATTGTGAAGATCTGGACCTGACTTGTTGGCTATGATGCAAATTGTTTTTAACACTGTCCCAACAGTGTTGTGGCCAAGGATTTTCTTCAAGTTTTATACATTACAATTTTTAGTCCTTTACCAAACCCACAATTAGTACATCTGTTGCAATGGTTGTGGTTATGACCTGGGTGTTGGAACACACCTCAGATGAGCAGCCAGCAGTAGCAGTGGCCACTGTTGATCTGGTCTAAATTTGAAATGGAGACTGCTTGCACATGCAGAATTCATCTGAGCGCCTGCTTTTCTCTTTGCTGAATACTCCAGTAATTGTTGAGCACGGTGCTTATTTGTAGTTTAAATAGGTATCACTAACTTGAAAGAAGAATAATGTGCAGTAAATAATTCCATGGTTTTCATAGGTACAGGCTCCCCACAGAAATCCTTAAGCTTGTCTGAGGAAGTAAGTAGTAAGAAACAAACAGACGACACTATGTCCACGGCATCTTCTTTGCACTCCAGCCCACCTGCTTCTCCTCAGGGCTCTCCGCGCAAAGGTACGTGCACTGCGTGAATGTTCATGGCGTGCATGTCAGCATCAGCCTTGGGAACTTGTGCCCGTGTTGTACTAAAACCAGGGCAGGCAGTGGCAGGAATATTTGTTGGTAATGACATGTAAGAGAAAGAGTAGTTTAGAATATTCATGTCAAGAATAGAATCATGTCTTTCTACGAGTAGACATAGTTTTTCATTCTATTTATATGTTTTGGCCTTAGAAGTTACCTACTATTTACAAAGGGTAAGAGTTGTTTTCTTAAAAATTTAAGTGCTTCTGACAAAATTCCTGGTAGATCTTACGAGTTGATGCCGGCATATCAGTTGAGATTTAGGTGGCCGCTTATACGAATTTGATTCGCAAACCTGGGGATTTCTTGAAGACAATAGTGTTGCACAGAAAGTGCAGCTGTTGAGACATCTTACGTTTTTGCCTAAGGTAGCTGGGATATCAGGTGATTAGATGGAGCTGGAGATAAAATGGTGTCCTAGTTCTCCAGAACAGATGGTTTTGGTAGCTGCAAAAGTAGCGCATCCATCTAAATCCTCGAGTCGCCATTCATATTTTTTGTTCTTGTGCACAGGGCTTTGTATACATCCCTGTCTATCATGATGATCTGAGAATCCCTTTATTTTTGATGCCTTCATCTTAAAAGACCCACATCACTTCATCATTAGTCAACCAACCTTGGATGGGAATTCATTTGAAATCTCTTAACATCACTTTGTAGTCAGCCAGTGTGGTCAGTGTGGAACGGTGTAAGGCATTTCTCCCTCCCTTCTGTGCTGCTTCTGACTCACTGACAGCCCAAAGCCACTGGATTAGCATGGCATGGCATGGTGACTTACTGCATCTTCTCACCCTTTTCAGTGGGAGATCATGCTGGTCCGTCCACTTCTGCCTTCACAAGATACTGTTTCCTTTAGGAGAATGCCACTTATTTTACTTAAACACAGCTTATGTATAAGAAGCTTAATTACTTGGGTTGCCAAACCTAGCTCCACTGAGACTTCTGAGCATTGCTTATAAATATGTTATTTTTGTTAACTTTCATCTTTGAAAATATTTTGTTTATTTGGGATTATTTCATTAATTCAACTTGCTTTCAGCATATTTTTAGCACTGATGTAATTTGATTGAGGTGATCCGTACCCTGTTGTATGTGTAGTGCTAACAGCTCATTGAACTAAAATTAGGTGCTTCACAGACAGCTGAAAGACGTAATTTTAGGCACAAACACATTCCACTTAATCTTAGATTTCATTTTCTCTTGAGCTATACCCAAGTGATATGCAAATAAGATTGAAGAAAAAGGGCTTTAAAATTACAATGTTATTTTTGCTGTTATTTATCTTGTCGCTTATCAAGATCTACCTGTGTGTACTTTATTGTAGTTGGTAACATCCAGAGGTCGGATAACTGCAGTCAGATGAATCTGTCTGGCTCTTCCTCATCACTTGCCAGTGAAACCAGCAACAAGAACAGTGGACAGCGCAGCTACGGAATAGGTGGGGCTTATTTACAAAAGAAAATTCGGATGATTGTCCAAGCAAGAGACAGTTCTGGCATAAGTGAAAAGGGAGAAAGAGAGGATGAGAGTGAAAAGGCAGAAGCTGAGCATGAGCACAGGAAAATAAAGGGACCCCTGTTTAGAAGACTTAGGGAAAGAAGCTTCTCCAGGGAAAGAACAGCTTTTGCTGCAAAAAGGGAAGCAGAGTATGCTGAAGCCTCAGAAGGGAGTGAAAACCAAAAGGAGAAAGACAGTGATGCTCTGAGTACAGCAAGTATCTATAGCAACAGCAATCTGTGGACATCTTACTGCCTGTGCATGAAGTCTAGAAAAAGAAGGAAGACTATATGATATATTTTTAGAAGAAAGACAATGCTGTCTGCTTTGTGTCAGATATAGTGATTTTATCTAAGTCATTTTAGCATTATTCATGTACATGTTTAAGCTGTTCAATGTGCTTCCCTTCCAGATATTTGTGTCAGTTATTTATAGCTAATCACCCTTACAGTGCAGTGAAGACAATAATGTGAAGTTTAGAAAATCAAGGAGCAGGTACAGTGACAGTTCTGTTATTTAGTGTTTCGCAAATGCCAACAAAACAGTAAGTTCTGCAACATTCTCTTAATTAGACTCTAGGTAGTCCCTGATATGATGTAAATCAAATGCTCACTTCCAGTGTTGGTGGGAATTTGCATTGGTCACGTCTTTGTCTGCTAACATTTTCAGCCCAGCAAAGACTTGCGTTTAGTCTGTTTATGTACATACACTGTTATTGAATGACTCAGCTTTCAGATAGTGTTAATCTCTTTAATGAGGAGTTCTTTTGTTCTCCAGATCTTTGAAGGTCTTGAAGAAAAGTGTCTTAAAATTAAGACACACTTGAAAACAGTTCTTACTACGCTACAGTTGTGCTAATTTTCAGGAGTCCATTAGATAAAGTGAAGAATGTGAGGTATTAATTATTGTCAAAGGAAAGGAAACTGAAATTGAACCTTAAAAATATTGGTCTTAAATACACTTATTTTCATTCGTAAGTTACAGTTCTTTTTATAGTTTGATAATACTGATAATGCTCATATTTGCTCTTAAAATCTTACAGCAATAATCAAGTTTAAGCTGTGAAATCTCTCAAATTATGAGCTGTATGCTCAGTGACATGTATACCAATGGCTCTAGGTGCCATATTATATGACCTCTGTATTTTGTATGGACTTATTGGTATCAGTCTTCTGTATGAAGTTGTGTGTATCACTGGTATGGCTTTTACGCAGCCTGGTCATTTCACATTTTCACCTAATTGATGTAAATATATGGCAGTCCAGCTCAAAGGCACACGTAGGTAGAAATGAAGTGAGAAATCAAGTGATTAGCAGGAATTTGGGAAAAAAATGCTTGTCTGAGGACTGTGTCAACGGTGTGTTATTGTGGTCTCCTGTAAAGAAAGACCATGTTCTGATTAATTTACAGATGTTTATTTACCTATACATGAAGCAGTTGATGATCCAGTATTTTCAAATAAATGTTCTAATTTTGTAACTTTATGCACATAATGTAAGGCATATTGTAGACTGTTTTCCCCTAGTGAAGGCAGGGTTATATTTCCTGGCGTGCAGTGGATTTGCTATCGAGATACCCACTGGGAACTTAAAAAAAAAATAAAAAAAACCCCACCAAAACACCACCACAGTCATTAATCCAAGATGTTTTGCCCTCGGTTAAAGGTGAACAAGCCACAGCTGTAGGCCAGAGAGTTATTGCAGGCAAAGTGTTTTGGGTTTTTTTAATTTTAAAAAAACCAAACAGCAAACCAGTTTAAGACACCTCCTGATTTTGTTGCCTGACAGCACAAGAGAATGAACTTTGGTCTGCCCATAAGATAGTGCATGGACTTATCTAGAGAGATGGATACTCCAGACAGCTTGAAATCTGGGCATCCTAAATTTGCTGCTGCAACTGAAGACACAGAAGTTTATGGGGCCTGATGGGATTCATCGCAGGGTGTCAGCTAATGTTATTGCTAGATCTGTCTGTTACTTATCAGTGATCTTGGGACTCTGGAGAAGTTCCAGTCAACTGGAAGCTAGTAAATATTATTCCGATTTTCAAGGAAGTCAAGGAAGAAGGCCCTGGTGATTATAAGCCTGTCAGTCTCACTTCAGTGCCAGGTAAAATGATAGAGAAGATTATTCTGGGAGTTACTAAAAAATGCTTGCAAGACAGCGTGGTCATGAGTCAAAGCCAGCATGGATTGGTGAAGGGAAGGTCCCACCTTACTAACTTAATACCCTTTTAAGACAAGATTACCTGCCTCGAAGGTGAAGGGAAGGCAGCAGATACGGGTGTTGGGGATTTTAGCAAAGCATTTGGTACTGTCTCTCACAGTATCCTTCTGGACAAAATGTCCAGCATGTACACAGTACTGTGGGTAAACAGGTGGCTCAAAGGGTCCGTCCGAAGGAGCTGTAGTAAATGGGGTACCATCTGACTGGTGGCCAGTCACTAGTGGGGCTCCCTAGGACCCAATTGCAGGGCCCGTCCTCTTCAGTGTTTTTATTAATGACATTGACACAGGGAGCTGAGTGCACACAACTAAGTTTGCCCACAGCTCTAAATCAGGAGTTGCTGATTCCTTCCAGGCCAGAGAGGTCTTGCAGTGATCTTGATGAGAGCTCTGAGCAGTCACCAGCTTTATGAAATAGAACAAGAACAAATAGCAGATTCTGCGCCTGGGACAATGTAATTCTGGATGTATGTATAGACCCAGGGGCAAAAGGCTGGAGTGCAGCCCTGAGGAAGGGGATCTGGGGATTTTAGTGGATGGGAAGCTCAATATGGGTCAGCAGTGTGCCCTGGCAGCCACAAGGGCCACCCATATCCTGGGCTGCATTGAGCACGGTGTAGCGAACAGGTTGAAAGAGGAGGTTGTCACGCTATATTCAGCACTGATGTGGCCTCACCTTGATGCTCTGTGCAGTTTTGACCTCCACAGTAGAGAAAGGATGTAAAAATACTGGAAGGTGCACAAAGGAGGGCAACAAAGATGATGAAAGGGCTAGAGGGCATGACTTAAGAGGAGCAGCTGAAGTCACTTGGTCTGTTCAGCTTAGAGCAGAGGAGACTGAAGGATGCTTTCATTGCTGCCTACAGTTCCTCACGAGGGCTAGCAGAGCTGGAGGTGCTGATCTCTTCTCTCTGGTGTCCTGGGACACCTGGGAATAGTTTGAAGCTGGAAGTTCAGGTTGGATATTAGGGAAAAGGTTCCTCGTTGAGGTGCTGGTCCAGCATTGGAACAAGCTCCCTAGGGAAGTGGTCATGGTCCCAAGCCTGTCAGTGTTAAAGAAGTGTTCAGACAATGCTCTTAGATATGTGGTTCGACTTTTAGGTTGCCCTGTGTGGAGGGAGACCTGTCACTAAATCTGAAGGACCTTGGAGTGTGCTTTCCCTCAGACCAGCTCAGATGCACTTTGCTGAGTTCAGTTCATTTCACTTCTTCCCCTGATTCTGTAAGGTCATCAAAATAAATGATTTAGGCAAGTTGTCCGTACTAAGGGCTTTTTCTGGTGCAGTCTGGGGTTGGGTGTCCCATCTGGAATCACTTTAGCTATACCAGCAGAAGCATCTACAAGATCTATGTAGCCAGAGCCCATGTAAGTCCCCAGTATAGTAGTCTCTTTTATGTTTGCTCCAGGTACTAGGAAGAGGAGGTGTTGGATATATGGGGCTATATACATTATTTGTGTTTGAAAGAAGTTATTTGAAGGTAAGGGTAAGCCAAGCAGAAAAAATACATTATGAAATACATTATATATTTTGCTCTGAATCTGGTAAGGTCTTCAGCTGTTTCCCTTCGGTGGGAGCAATGCCGGCACCTGGTCTGGCTCCTGCCAAAGTAGTGTTCCCACTTTTACTTCCTTCTCTGTTAATTTTGGAACAGATAATAAAACTGAAATAGACCATATGGCTAATCCCTGAGTGCTAATAGCTGGCTTTTACCTTAGTCAGCATCTCTTCATCCACTGCCAAATTCTTTTTTGAGTCTCACATGACAGTAGGGCAGAGGGATAGTTGCAAGTCTGAGAGAGCTGGGCTGGTTTAGCTGGGAAAAGAGAAGCTGAGAGGGGAACTTATCAGTGTCTACAAATATCTAAAGGGTGAGTGCCAGGATGATGGAGCCAGGCTCTTTCCAGTGGTGCCCAGTGGCAGGACAAGGGGCAACGGGCACAAACTGCATCACGAGAAGTTCCAGCTCAATGTGAGGAAGAACTTCTCTACCCTGC
>JAVJGI010000064.1:62893325-63022783 GCA_035590275.1 Ibycter americanus | reverse complement strand
CGGGGCAGGCGGCGGCCGCGCCTCAGGGGCTGCCTCACGCCCTGAGGGTGGTGGCGGGCTGCTGCCGCCGGCCGGGGGCCCTCTGAAACCACAGTTTATAGGCGGCAATTGTCACCGTTCAGTCCTGGTGATTAGATGATCAGCCAAAGGCGAGTCAGCAGCGCTTTGCTGGGCGGGGCGCGCCTCAGGGGAGCGCGTACGCAGCCTTAGCGCAGCCTGCTCGCCGGGCAAGGCCGCACGTCCGTGGTGCGCGTGTTCCCTACCTCTACAGCAACAGGGCTCGAACGTTAGAATTGTTATTAGAGCATGTGTCGCTGCAGGCTAAAGGTGCTGTAGCAACACAGATCTGCCCTGGAGAGTGCGGTCTCAACCTTTGGCCTGTTGCTGAGGTTACATATTCCTGAAGCTGCTTGTAGCAGACCCAAAACCCGGTTTGCTTTAGCTTGACTGCAGCACCTTGTCTTAAGTAGGCTTTTCCATTTGTGTCAAAGAAAGAATGAAGAAAGAATTCACTTTATTTCCCTTCTTGGCAGCTCAGTGAAGCTGAATTCCCGCTGTTTGAAAGGGACTTGTGCGAGCAGCGCTGCTTTAGGCAGTTTGAATTAAACCTAACAAATGTAGTGTTGACCACAGGCTGGGATACTTTTTGTTTGACATTCAGATACTTGTATTTATTTCAAATGAACCTTCAATTAGAGCTAGAACAAGCACAAATTTTAGTTCAATGGTTCCAGGCTAATACAAGCTTCACTTAAAAATGGTGTTCCTAAAGCAGCTGTATGACTGTTAGCCAGATCGCACTGCACTTCCATGGAGTACTTCAGGCTTTGAGAAGCATCATAGCAACACTGACTGCTTCGCAGTGAGGAGGTGAACCATAGTCACAGTAAGGTAAAACCACACACACTCCACTCAGGTGGATCCTTTCCCCGCCAGGCTGAACCCCCAGCCCCAGGCCAAGCCCCGGGGAATTGCACAGGCCAGGATTTAAGGCAGGGTCTGGTTAGGTGGCTTAATTGTAGAAAGTTAAGGCATTTATGTATCAATGCATTAGCAAGTCATCATTTTAAGGGCTAGTCTTAACAAGTTTTAAAAGACAGCGCTGCTCCACATCCTTTTATTTAAAAAAAAAACAAACCAAAACCAACCACACACACAAAACCACACCCTACCAAAGCTGGGTGATTTTTTTGTGCATGAGCCCCATCTAAAGCTCTCCTAGCTTGGGTCCCCAGTGTGAAACCACCATTTTTGGCACAACTCTTAAAAGTAGAAGAGTTTAGGAGAAAATAAATTGATCATAGTAAAAATCTGCTTTGGAAACATCTAGCATTAAGGCACCATTACCTACAATTGTATTGCAAGAGGAAGTGAGGCTATGGCCCCACACTTTCAGACTACTAAACCAATGTAATAGTATTTAAATAAACTATTTTAAAATGGGCTTCTAAACCCCTTTATTATTTTTTTTATGCTGACAACATTGAACGTTTCATAATTCAGAAGCAAGTGGCAGTGTGGTTCCACCTGTAGAATCCTGTGCCCTCACCCCATGAACAGCTTGTGCTTTGTTCTTGAACTAGATCAAGCCTTTCTGTTTTTTAACAGCTCACCCATAAGCTGTGCTGGTTCTTACTCTTAATAGTTCAGTGATTTAAGTTTTCACAAGTTACCACACAGCCATCCTTCAATTCTTACTACCCTTCACTGAGAAAGCCCAAAGAGTGGGACAGAAGAGAAGCAAGAAGCAACCTTGTAACTTTTTACAGAGCTGTGAGGAAGAGTTGTCTTCTTGCTTGGGGGAACGGGAAATGTGGTAGGGAAAAAGAATGAAAATCTGAGAAAGTAATTTTAACATTAATGACTGTCTTCTCTTCCTAGACCCTTGCTGGAAATGCCACGCAAAAGATGTCTTTATTTAGAGGAAGACTAGCAGGCGTTAGATGTAAGTGATATGCATGATAGACATTTATTTATCTAAATTTATAACAAAGCTGCTTAAAATAGACATCTGGTAGTTGAAACCTCTTCCACATTTTAAATGCAAAATTATTCCAATAAAAAGATATTTACATTTAATTTCACATTCTAGAAAGGCTGAGTGGCTACAAAAATAAGTGCTATGATGTAAACACCTTCTACTAACTCCATGCTAAATCATAACCGATTTTATAGAGCTATTAGAATTTTACAAACACTATTCTGTTGATTATAGCTACAGATACTTTGAGAATACAAAAATTACCAAAACCAGAGTAAAACCAAGCAGGATTCACCCACTACCGACAAGTGCACTTTGTAGCTATCATATCTTCGTACTCTTTGTAGACTATGGAGCCATCAGGCTCTATGGTCAGGACGCTCAGTGGGCTGTATTCGGCAGGAACACAGGAGGGCTTTGGAACAGATGAGTCCAGTTTCTCATATATTATGTTCTGCACCATCGTGTGTACCGGAGAGCCGTAACGATGCCCAACGACCCTTGGGCAGTCACCTTTGCAATACTGAGGGCTGTACCGGTGTGGTGCTATTATCCATTTGTCCCATTTTAGTTGGCTAAAACTTAGACGGAAGTTGTGAAGCTCACACTCGTTTTGAGGGAACAGAAACTGTTTGAAATACTCACTCAAATTATAAGGTGGAGTTGCTGGCGCTTCTTTCAGATTCTCATCTCTTCGCTGTCGAGAGGCCCTTTTACCCTGTGAATTCTCTTTTCCTTTGTCACCTGTAGCATCAACAGGCAGACTGTTCCTTTGCCTGGGCCGCACTGGGTTTTTCCTTCTGTGTCTAAGTGAGTTCCACCTGTGATAAGCTTGTTCACTGGTATCATTCAGATAAAGAAGAAGAGAAGGGGGAACCAGTGCCATATTAATGGGATTTTCCAGTTTAGTGTTCTGTTGTGGATCACCCATCAGACAAGTGAAGTTCACAGCCATATGAATATTCCTCCTGTTAGTAGCAATTAGAGGCTGGAGAAAAGAAGTCACATCAATCTCAACCCACTTGCGTTTTCTAACTTCAAAGTGCAGGCTAAAAGCTATAGAGTGCGAAATGCTGGGACATACTTGGCTGGAAAAATCATGCTCCTTAACAGATAAATGGCACATGCATGTAATGGAAGAAGAAACAGGAACTGACGTGTCAAAGGTATAGAGCAAGACAGACTTGAGTAAGTGCTCCAAGGCAGTAACACGATCCAGGTTGAAGAGTAGATCCACTGAGTGAACATCTCCTGAGAAAGAAAACAAAATCTCGTAGAGTTAGTGCATCTTATTTTTCCACCTAGAAATAAGTAACAGCCATGTAGCAGATAAGTAGAAATAATTCAGCAGCAGCAAGCTTAGTTGCACTCCCTTACTTTTATTATATGGAACTTCTACTTTGGTCAGGCACATAAGATGTAAAAGTTAAGGGGCAACAAAACCAAGAAACCATGATGGAGAGTTATTAGGATTCATTTCATTTAAAAAAACCCCACAACACTACAGGAAGAAGTTAGCAGTTGTCTTTTCAGCATTGGTATGGGGAAACAGGAACTAGACACTCCAGATTATACAACCCATGAACTTAAATAGCTAGTTTTAAAGTGAATGCTTTCAGAGCTTTTTGGCATTAACTCTAGTCATTCTTCCTACTTATATTTTTTCCTACTTATATTTTTTCCTATTTAAATCTTTTGACCAGCAGCTGCCAGCAAGTCTAAGTAACAGCAAGGCGGAAAATTATTTATTAGCACTACTAAAAAATATTATCATTCTTTCATGAGCATCAGTTTGCTTCTCTCACAAAACGGAACCAGAGTTTCCAAGTTACTTTGAATGCACATTTCTGTCTCATTCACCTCTACTGTAAGATACACCACTCTTTATCTTTTCCCCCACAATGTTAAAATTTTTCTGGCATTCTTTCAATTTGCTCCAGTTTCCATCTTGCTTTGAGACTGATGAACCCATTTCCTGGCCTGTTTTCCAGATGTGGACAGTGCATATGTTTAATATATTGCTTTTTTTACTACTCACCACCATATTTTTTCTGTAAATTAGAAATTGTTCATTTTTGACCACTAATGCATTAAGTGATCTCTTCAGACTTACACAGGCCAAAATAATAAGCAATCAAATGAGGGCTTTGTAGACCTTGCTAAACTTATATTTCCTACATTAATGATTTTTTCTAAAATCATGAATCTGAATATCCTCAATAATTGTAAGAAGTTGGTTCAGATTCAGGCTGCTACTTTAATTACTACCACATTTAGAATATATAATCACAAGATTAACTGTTAATTCTGAGTATGTTTCTGAATCAGTAGATTATACTATGCCAGGAAAATATAGTCATAAATATAGCTTGGTTTTTTTGTTTTATTTTTCCATAGTGAATGCTTCTTAACTGAACCTCAGTCTCAAAGTGCTGTTACTGTGCACAAGTATGATGTTTGTGTTTAGGGTTATTTGTCTTTCTAAGTGAAAAAAATCCAAGTCAGAAGAACTCAGATCACTTGTCAGCAGTCACATAAACAGAGTTAAAGGCTGAGGATTTTTAGCTGCTGTTGGTGTGACCAGCTCACATTTAAGGAAACCATGAAAGCATGGTAAGTTACAAAGTACCCAGCCATGCTGGATTTTCAGCCCTGAGTAGTTCTACTCTTCCCTTCATGATAGTCACAAATTCAGGTTGCCATTGTTGCCCAGCAAACATACAAAGCAAGGAAAAGAGTCATCTGGCAATAGGAATCTGGCGATTTGTTGTCTCATTTGTCTCATTACAGTGCTATGTTTTTATTGCCTTGAAAAAAACGAAACCAAGATGGGCAGTAGAAGGAAACGCAATGCCCATTATGCCTAACCATTTTTTCCTCTTTTCTTACTTAGAAGTGATTGTCGTTTTCTCTGACTCATGATGAGTCAGCCTGAAACACCAGCATCATCTTGAACATAGTACCATTTATGTGGCATCTATGTCTAATGTCATTCAAGGAGAAGTAGGTTATGAAAAACTCCTACAGTTTAAGAGAGGAGCTATCAGGATTAAAATAGCAACAACTCTAAAGAAATAAGATATTTTTCTATTATGCTGCAAGCACAGAACATGTGGAAAACCCCCATTTAACCTTTGCAACTCAGGTCTCTGCACACCTACCTTTCATTAGGTCCCTGTGGTGGTGCTTGCATTCAGAACACGGAGTGAAAAGTCGAACAGTGTTATAGACGTGGCTTTTGTTAACCTTTGGGATTCCCTCCTTGGTAGCAGACATCTTATATAGCCGCTTCATGTACCGAAGGGCTCTGGAGTCTGGCTGTAGCCTGGGGGCCTCACTTTCCCAGTTCTGGTGTCCCCGGTCAGACAGCACCTTGAGAAGGGGAGGCAGGAGGGCATATCCACGTCTCACACCTTTTGGCAGCTGCAGCAGTGGATTTGGCTCACTGGCGGTATCCTCAGGAACTACCAATATCCCAGAGGTCTTGTCAGAGACTACACGACCCCTAGAGTGGGGGGAGCACTGGATGCTAGAAGAAAGCCAATGAAGACAGCAATAGAAACAAACACAAATTCTCCAAGTACTCTCCATGTTCTTTAGGGTTGCAGCCAAAAAAATGCCTCCCCTAAAACATTCAAGGAAAAAAAAAAAAAGAGTACCTGAGGCCCATCCCTTATATATGTTGCAGCTGTGGAATGGGAGGGAGGTTTCGTTCTGATTAGAAACCAAAGAGAAAGATCTGCAGCTGGCTACTGAAACCACATGCCTGTTTGCCTTTAGGCTACAGCCTTTGCCCATGAAAGCGTATTATAAACAAAATCCTTATTCTGAGAGTTAACCTTTTTCACATGGTAAACAACAAGAGTGCCAGCCTCCAGAGGGAGCTAGGGAGACAAGCTAGTATTGGCTAGTCTAAGTCCCTGTTTATTTGCAGAAATCTATAAAGCTAAATATTATTGCTTTTAGCAATAGTAAGCTAATGAAAAAAGAAAGAAACTTTTTCATTTTCTGTTAACGTATTTCTCACATTTCATGTCTCTGTAGACAGTAAGAGAGAGAGGTAGCTGTGACTATAGTACCATCAGATTTGTTTTCATTACAGCACATATTTAGCTGAGGTAAGGCATCCAAGAAGCAGAGTGCTTTTTCAGTCAACATCAGGTATCTGTGGAGTGTGCTCCAAAAGAGTACAAATAGAGTAATATTGACTGCATCAAAAATATTCAGAAACTCTTGTAGCTGAACGTAACTAAAAGGATGGGGGATTTAGTCTTATTTAATTTAGAAAAGGGGGGAGGGGATCAATCTGTTTTCATGACAGTTGTTTTTAATTAGAGATATGCTATCAATAATCTAGTGAAATTTCACCCATAATCTAACTTCCACATCTTAAGGCTTCTGAGTAAGGATTGCTTGTTTGGAGAGTGTTTAACTAACTTACAAAAATGGCAGTGTGGCATTCTTTGATTTGGAGTGGAAGGTGAATTCCAGTAACAGCCTATAATGTGAAACAATATAACTTTTTTGCAAGATTTCTCAAAGCTGGTTTGATTAGGATGAGAGGGGGATACTGTCACTTCTAAGGTCAGCTATGTTTAAACTGTTTTAATAAGGTGATCTGTACTTTGATTAGTTTTAAAAACATATCCTTCAGTCAGACATGCTTGCACCAAACAAGGTCATCTGCTCCCTTCCTTCTGGGTTTGAATTAGTCACACTTTACATGAGTTTCCATCAAATGTAACTAGTTTTTTCTGCTGTTCCATGGCCACTTAAGCTGCCCTCTAACCCTACCCTCTTCCACAAACCGAATGTGCATTCCTGCTCTCTCCTTTGCACTGTTTTTTGATGTTATCAGATCTTGTGGTGGGTCCAGCCAGGGAGCTGAAATGGTAGGAAAATAATGCAACAAGAAGTGAATATTTGCTTTACCTTACTGAAACCACAGGACATGCTAAGAAAAACTAAGCCTATCTTGAATAATTCAGGGATCAACAGGACATGAGTGGTACTTCTGGATGCTAAAGGCAGAGCAAATCCTGAACTACTATTCTGTATGGTCAGTGCTAAAATAATCTTACATATCCTTATATATACACTGCACTGAAGAGGGTATTGTTAAACATGTAGCTTTTGAAAATTGTATTGAAGTAGACTGAAAAGTTCATGAAACAGGTGGAAGGACACAGAGATTTTTAACTGGAGATTTAAACCTAGCCCTGACTAGAGATATCCCCCTCTTTTGCATAGTCTAGTGGCCTGATCATAAAACTCATCCACATTTATTAGCTGTCTTGTTGGAAACATAAGCAGAGAAGTCAAAGTCCAAATATATTCAACTTGAACCGATATATCAGGCACCTTCACTGACTGTAATGACAGGGAGAAACCTAGTGCAAGCTGCCTCATGCTCTGTTGGCCAAGGCTGAGAGCTGCTGTAGTGATGGCTGGAGGGCCATCGACACAACTGCTTCTCATCTCGTGCTCAGGCATAATGCTGATTAGCATCCTGTGGTGCTTTGGTGTAGAAGAAGGTTACATCTTGCTTATTTTTCTTCATCTTGGTGTCTGACTGGGTTAGATGCTGCGGAGGCTTTCAAAGGATCTTACACCTAAGATTTCACATTTTTAGCAACTTGTCAGTCCAGACCTGTGGAAATGTTGTCATTTGACAACAGATGTGGTCAGTTTATTTGGCTGCGGCATGTTGACTACTCAACCCTTTAGGAAATGTGATCATTTTCAATGCATAAATAGGAGCTGAAACGCTCTGAGACTGGCTGTAGCAGTGCAGGGATTCTTAATGTTACTGAAGCCTTAGAGTCTTCCCATGAATGTATTTATAACTTTAGGCAGTTCTTCCGCAGCTTCTAATAAACTAGACTTCCTTTGCTGTACAGTAGCCTGTGATAAAAAGGGAGAAACCTGGAATTTATGTTGCCATTGATTTTTTCCTGTGAAACCCAGCTCCTCTGAACAGGTTACTGATCCGGCACAGTCACAACAATCCCTACATGCAGAACTGAAGCCGAGCCACTTGCAGGGGAGTCAGGAGCTGGGGGAGGGAATGAGCAAGGAAGGAGAGCCCTGTAAGCCACACTCACTGCCAAAGCCAGTTTATCATCCCAACTGTGATTTTTTTACTGGATTTCAGGTTTCTCAACGCTTGGACACATTTGCTGAAGAGTTATAAATTGCAGCTATATTTGAGTGAAGATTCTGGCATACCTACAGTTGTAGGTAGTTCCAAATATATGTGCATAAGCATTTCAGATATTAAAGACCTGTTTAGTAAAACATAATGTCCAAGGAGATTAGTTTCATCGTATCTCTCTAAAATCCTGACCATTATTAGATTGTTTGATACTCTCATGTTTTATCTATCTTAAATATTTAGTCTATTATTAATCATTAGATTGTTGCAGCAGAAACTGTATTTTCCTTTTTTCTTCTGGGAAACACTGAGTGATTACCTAGTCTGTACTACCATAAACTAATAATAATTGTTAAATTCCTATAAAACAGAGCTGAAGAATGTTTAGCTTTGCCTTGTAGCTAATGACATTTGTTTGTTTCCACAAGGGAGTAAAAGCATTAATCATGGGTATAGCTGTTATGCCCCGATAAACAAAGTGTTTTAATTTTGGCTCACTGAGCTTATTCAGTGGACTTTGAAATATAAGAAGTATCAGGTGCTCTCTGCAGGGTCCATTAATAACGTTGCAGAAACTTAGCTAACTGCCCATGCAGAGTAACAGCTGAGTTGCGTGTCTGCTATACAGATGTGAGCTGTAGTGATTTCTAACAATTTAAAAAGAAATGTTTTCTGTCACTTCTAATAGCTTCTTCCTGCCACAAACCAAAAAGATCAAACTATTTTGAAGAACCGATGCATATATACATATGCCATTGTTTGACAAGACAGAATCAGAGCTACAGAACTATGTACCACTGTTTTTATGACTACAGTGTAAAACAGAGATATTTTTTGTCACTGATGATAGCAGCCTATGCTCAAGTCAGCCCATTTTTATCTCCTTGACGATAACATCAGCAGCCCCTTAACCTGATGATAGCCAGAAGGTTGGGCTCCGTTTGCCTCTCTGTTCCTAACTGCCTTCTTGTACCTGATTGTTACAGCAGTTTCCATCATCTATGTAGTCATACCTGCCATTTGAGCTGTTTTTCACAGACGCAGCGGATGAGATCTTTCCTGTTTATCACACTTGTAATTGTCCCATGGAAGACTTAGTTTCCTAGCTGAAAGGTCAGCCTTCTTGAAGAGCTTGGAAAAGAACTGAAACATCCTAGACATAAGCATAAGCTGTGGCGCTGATGGATAGATCGTTTATGAATTCCTTTTTTCTTGCAGACTACTACTACTACCTATGCAGCTTTGCATGTATCTTTATGTTTTAATTTACCATCGCTTTATCATTATTTATAGAACCTAGAAATTTCCTTGATGGACCGTGAGCCCATTTTCCTGGGTGCTGCATAAATACAAACTCAACTGCCCAGAGAGTTTGTGATCTAAATATAGGACAAGAGAAGGCACTTAGCATATAAATGATTATCTTGTATTTGTCATCATTATAGAAGAGCAGAGTTTTAGGGATTTAAAGAAGATTATATAAGAGCATTGCTGTTTGCATCAGGGACAGCATGAAGATCTTGTTTGAAAATTTAACAGGTGAACAATGGAAGCCAGCCCCATGAGAGGCAGTCGGCAGAGTACACTGGTATGTCCCTTACCTTATAGGGGTGCTGTGAGGATGAATATATATGAAACGCTATGAACCATTCAAGCACTAGGATAATGCTAGTTTTGTAAGGACCTGAAATAGGTATGCACAGCTAGGCACACAGCCACAATCATGACTGCATCTCAGATAACTGTTTGGTATCTGCAGGCTATGGCTGTAATAGGTAGATTAGAAGCCAGCAGCAGTGATGATGTACTTTACAGAGATGGTGAAACAGAGTGGGTTTTCCACAATAATCAGGTTTTAGAACCTGAAATAATGTAAAACTCACAAGTTTTAATTGTCTCAGTTCCTCAGGCAAGGGAAAAAGCTGCATGAGGAGGACATGCCCAAGAGGGCCTTTTTCTTTGTTCACATGCCCACCGAGGTCCCCAAAGCATCAGGGTGTGGAAAGATCGTTCCTGCATGGCTGACTCCAGTGAGGAAGGTGAGAAGGGGAGGCAGATGAGCTTTGTGGTGTACCTGGCAGTGAGGAGCGCTCAGAAGAGAAGTACCTCATCTCCAGGCATGTCTCCCCCTTTCTCTATACCTGAAGAGAACTGGACTCTGAACTGCACCCCGTGTCATGGCATCAGCTGCTGCAAAGGCAGTGGCTGGCTAGCTCAGGGGGCTGGGGCAAGAGCATCACCCATCCCTTTGTTTTTGTAATTACTATCTGTGGCCTCTGTCTGCCTAGTGGCATAATAATATTATGTTTTATTCTTCTGCCAAGGGCACGGTAGTAAGTCAACCAAAATGAAAAAAATCATTGCCTCTGCCTCTGCCTGCTTCACTAAGGCACCCATGTCTAAAGTACTGTATTCCCACTTTACAAAAAATATATTATAATGGTGCCTAAAGTTAATGTATATATAGTTACGCTTCTATTGTTTGCAGTAGGTATCTATTCTTTGTTGCTAAAAGACTTAGCTATAGATGATCCAATAGTCAATTTAGTTCTTCTATATAGTTTCTAGATTTATGAAAATAAATTCTAGATTTACGGAAGTATAATTTTACTAAACATTCTAATATCTCATGCATTCTATATTGGATTAGGATGTTCTGAACAAAAGTGAAACCTCATGTCTGGTTTCTTGTACTATTTATATGTCAATAAAAAGAAGTAACTCTTCCAAGTGTTACAAAACACTTAGCTGATAGATGAAACAGCTTGGTCTGAGTATGGAGTTTGCTGTACAAGATACAGCGATAAAGATGACAAAATGGCTTCTTTGAGGATGCAGGGGAAGGGAGTGCCAAGCTGGAATCGTGGTGCGTTTCCAAGCTCCTGCTGCCATTCCTTTGGGCCTGTTACCTTCCTGTTCTCTTACGTGGCGCTGCTGTAAACTGACCGCATAGTAACACCGAGGAGAAGTGACCTTGGGGACACTTTGTACAAGTAGAATTAATAAATGTTCTTGACAGAGTAATCAGTTAGTCGGTTCATTTAGGACATGAGTTTAGTGGCTTAATGGGCAGCAGTGTGAGAAAAGTTTTACTTCATCCTGTTGCGAAAACAAATGATTAGCAAAGAGCAACCTGACAGCCTCACTCAGCCACGGAAAAAGAGCCCAGCTTTTCCTTTGCGGCTAGACTGCTGGTGGCTGTTTGGATACTGGTGTGGTATCTTTGTCAAACCTCTTCAGCTTTACTGACGTGAGGGTACATGCTGCTGGAGTGCTTTCTTAGAGCTCTTTTGTATCAAGAGTTTAGTTTCCAGCTCATTCACACGTTACTTTTCATCATCCGCACCATGATTGGGGAAGAATGCAGATATTCAATGCTAAAGTATGGCACTCACAATTTCACCTGCTAAGGAAATATCACATAGAAAACTAGTAGATTTGTCCTTGTTGTAATCAGATATTCTTTAAAAAAATAACAATCATTCTCTGAAAAGAAACAACAGCTGCAGAAAACACTCTGCTGTAGGCAGCACAACAAAGTTCCTAGAGGGGCCCTTCAATAGAGGGACACCTCCACTTACGTTATTTCTAGGCTCTATAGCATCTAATGGGTGTATAGCAAAAATATAAAAATTAAGGGTTTGGCGTGCACTGTCTGCAAAGAGTGAAATCTGTGACGACTGATTTCTCATAGATCTCTGGAAAGCCATTATAGGGCAAGTCTTGTGCATACTTACAAACGTGACTACCCTTGTGGAACTTGAATGAGGTAGTCTTTTAATACAGTTAAATTTTTATTGAAATAAAACTTCTGAAATAAACGAACAGAACTGTCATTTGTTTGCACTTGCTGTTTCTGTTAGAGGGAGGTGCTATATATGCATCCATAAAGCATGGCTTTCAGGTGAAGTTTCAGAATGCATTTAATCCGGTCTCAGGGCTATCAGGGATGGGGTTTACCTTTTCCTCCCTGCCTTCTGGCTTCTTTCCATGTGTTGGTGGAATAGTTTTCACCTGGCCTGTGAGCTGAATGACCCATTCGCCAGCTGCATGCTCCGTATAAAGCTCTGGGGCAGCCTGGTATATGCTCTTTGTTACGGAGCAAGGTTAGAGGTAGTGACCTGCTGCTTTGGGGGCATCTAATAGTTAGCTTCACTTAGGTATAATGTGAAGTTATACAATACTATAGTCAGGTACATTCCAGATACTATAGGTACCTAGAAAGATTCAGTGATAAAATAAAAATGAGTAGGTAGAACTTAGTTGGGCTTTTTGTTTGCTTCCCCCCTCTTCATAAACATGCAGGCAGGATTGCAGGATTTATCTACCTGCCCTTTTTTTCAGAAAGGAGAAAGAAAATGTTTGGAACAAACTATTTTAAAAATTGGGAAACTGGGATCTTGTATTGGATATTTTTCCTCTTGCCTTGGTGTGCTGGTGTAGAGAGATGAGTTTGCAAAGATTGTTATTATCACTTTCAGCTTTCCTGGTGTACTCTCCTGCCTGGTGAGCTCTTGTTTACAAGGTGGATAGTGAAGAAAGCCCTGAAGAATAAAAATTCTGAAAAATAAGAGAGCTTGCTGCTGTTACTTCAAACCTCACCTCAGACGGCATACAGTGCAGGTAAATTGCTGTGTACCAGACGTGATTTTTATTTTCAGAAAATTTTTTATTACTCCTAAATAAAATAAGTTTGGCCATTCTTGTAGCATCTCTGCTGTAGTGTTCAGCTGTGGCCATGAAGTAGGAGTTGGGAAACTGTTTTTCATTTTGTTGGGGTCTTGTTTATTTTATGCTGTTATCAGATGTGGTTAAGATGCAAGTCTTTATGTGACCCTTAGTGAGAAAAATGCTAAATTATAATTCAGCCTCTTAAAATTGCAGGAAACTAAATTCCATAATCATATTCTTTTCCAGTCTCTCTGTTCTCATACATGGATATGCTCCTTGTATGCGGCTATGTGTTTACAGTTGGACTCAATGCCGTTAAGGGTCTTTTCCAATCTAAATGATTCTGTGACTGTATCCTGTGAGCCATTCCTGTGCCTTGGAGTCCTTGGTTGGCAGTGAGCTCTCGACCAGTGTGTCCTTGCAGCCATGAAGGCCAGTGGTATCCTGGGGCACACTAGGAGGAGCATGGCCAGCAGGTCAAGGCAGGTTATCTTCCCCCTCTGTTCTGCCCTGGTGAGGCTGCATCTGGAGTGCTGTGTCTAGTTCTGGGGTCCCTAGTCCAAGAGAGACAGGGAGCTACTGGAGAGGGTCCAGCACAGGGCTACAGAGATGATCAGAGGACTGGAGCATCTCCCTTGTGAGGAAAGGTTGAGTGCTGGGCTGGTTTAGCCTGGAGAGGAGAAGGCTCAGAAGGGGATCTTATGCATGTCTCCAAATATCTTAAGGGCGAGTGCGAGGACGATGGAGCCAGGCTCTTTCCAGTGGTGCCCAGTGACAGGACAAGGGGCAACGGGCACAAACTGCATCACGAGAAGTTCCAGCTCAATGTGAGGAAGAACTTCTCTACCCTGCGGGTGACGGAGCCCTGGCACAGGCTGCCCAGAGAGGCAGTGGGGTCTCCTTCTCTGGAGACATTCAGACCTCCCTGGACATGGTGGGTCCTGCTGTAGGAGAGCTGCTTCAGCAGGGGTGGGACGGGGTGAGCTCCAACGGCCCCTTCCCACCCTGACCCTGCTGTGTGATTCTGTGTGAAATGCACTGCATTTATACTAGAGGACTTGGCGCTTGCAGAGTCAGAAAGGTCTCATCTATTCACCCACTATTCATGCTGCAGCTGTTGATCCTGGTTATGTAGGTTTAACCTTCTGGTCTGGAGAGTAGTGGAGCTGCAGGCAGGTTATTTTCATGACCAGACTTGCATTAATAAATCAGTGCTAGGTGCTGATAGATGCTAGAAGCTTTAGTACCCTAAAAACTTCAGGTTTTATGCAAACAGGGTTTGAATGTTTTTTCTTCTAAATATCCTTACTGAAATGTGTGTGTCAATACTTTGTTGTTGTGCCTTGGAAACTCAAATTGCTTTTTGACCAAGGCATTCTTTTCTCCTCTCCTTTAGGCTATGCCCTTATACCTTCCACTAAATCTGATAACTTCTCAGACTCCAGTCACAGTGAGATTTCATCCCGGTCCAGCATCGTGAGCAACTGCTCAGTGGACTCCATGTCAGCAGCGCTGCAAGACGAGAGGAGTTTGTCCCAGTCTCTTATTGTGGTGGATTCAGCGGGAGCAGAGAGAAAAGAGCATCCTCAGCCGCTGGCTGATTACGGCCAGCCGTGCCCAGGGTAAGATGCAACTGGTTTGGTTTGTAACTGGTGTCAGAAGGGGTAATGAAGCTTTGGTCAGGACACAGTTGTGCACTCTACTGTGGTTATTAAGCGCTTGCTAGAAGCTGGAGTACCGTCTGCTCTGTACAGAAAGAGCGTGTTTTCCCAAACACTACTACTTGGGTAGACAGCAGCTTGTTCCCATTGGTGGGGGTTCAGATGGACATCTCTTGCAGGAGACTGCAAATGTGTTAAAAGCTAGGCAGATACTTAACAAATTAGTGCAGTAGTGAGAGACAGCAGAAGAGCAGGGCATTATCAATTCTCTCTTGAGTCAGCAGTGCCAGTCACTTGGCATACTCTAATGTGGTTTTTAAGGATTTTTCTTACTGTCATTTGTTGCTTAGGCAGACTGGAAGCTTTCTGCCACTGTTTTCCTGAGAGTTCCTACACAAGAGGTCTTGATACTTTAGTACAATGAGAACTTGTCCTGAGATGACGCTTTGAACTGGAAGTTTTTAGTTCTGTCTTACTAGATTTTAAGGCTTGATCTGTGGGATTTAATACATGGGAATGTTCTGCCCTCAGATGATGTGGTTTTAAGTAAATAAGTGATGCTCCTTATGTGTCTAATTTTTACAGCTCATCTCGAAAGCTATATAGTGTTTTTATGATTGAAATCTGTGAAGAGCTCTATGTTGTTTCTGTATGATTTATTGTAATACGCCAGTATTCTGTGTTCTCTCCCCTGTAAAAAAGCTTATTAACGTATGCTTTGCTAAAGTAATACAGCTCTTAGGAAATTAGTGATTTAGTATGTTTCATTGAGCTAAAATGGGAATTTAAAGATGTGCTTCATAAAAGAAAATAATTCCCTTTTCTAAAAGGGAAAGCCACCTTCAGTGGTGGCTGAAGTAGAGTGAATTGCACCAGGGACACTGCTGCTCTCTGAACTCTCTCCTCTCTTTGCAAATTAAAAGCACATTGTTCATGTTTTGTGGTTGTTCCTTTATGCCTTAGTTTCAATGGGTTTTGGAGGGAAGAAAGCAGGTTTTATGCTAGAACTTATAGAATAGGAAAGCACGGAGGAAAAAAGTTGTCTGCACATATCTGAGGAATGTTCCTCGATTTCACGTGTCGGTAAACTGCTGAGGCATAGTGTTGAATTTTAATGTGCTGCCCATGCATTTGTTAACATAACCAGAAACAGTTAAGAGACTTGAATAATGTCTAGCAATCATAACTTCATGTATTCTAAATTCATGCAAACCTGGCCTTATTTTTTTCGCCTTAATTATGCATTGACAGCGATTAGAGCTTTTAGAAGCCATTTCTTTAAACAAGAAATGTTGTATTTTGGTTTTCAGAATCTGTCACTCCAGATCGTTTCCACAAATGTTATTTATGCCCAGTATTTCAAAATGGTCATGAAATACAACTACCTGCACTCTGTCTGAACAACTTTATGTTGTTGCCAGTGAAGGGGTGGGTTTTTTTACTCTAAATACTTATTTTGGTTTTAGTTTCTGAATGCAAAGAAAAAGTTGGTAGTAGCCTGAAACTAAGAGGTAATTACTCCTGTGCTTTTTGTCAGGCACTGTCTTGCTCTAGTTGATAGAGGAAGGCTGCTGTGGACCAGGTTTTTATGGATCTGGGATCAAGCCTGTAAACGCCTGTTGCAGAGTTGTTACTCCCTTGGGAACAACTTCCCTGCTGTGTGTCCAGTAATGAGTTGGGAAGAATGGTGTTTCTTGTCAGTGCTCCCGTGTGCCTTGACCTTGCAGCCTACCTGTTTTAAAACCAGAGTTTATTTGTCTTTAAAACCAGGTAATTGTCTCTGAGTGTGTCACTATTTTAAAAGCTTATGAGTTGTTTTTTTTTCCCCCGATTTCTGTCGTTTTCAAATGTAGCTGGTCAATCACTAGGCCTGCTCTCATCAGAGGGATGGCTTTCACATCCTCCATGAGCAACGAGGAGATCTCCCATGAACATATCACGGTAGAGGCAGCAGATAGCGGCCGGGGAAGCTGGACTTCATGCTCAAGTAGTTCTCACGACAACTTCCAGAATATCCCAAACCAGAAGAGCTGGGATCTCCTCAATTCTTACCGTCACACCCAGCTGGACGGACCTATAGCTGAAGTTGATCCCACAAACTGTTACTCTGAGGAGGGTTACTTGTATTCTGAAGCCTTTTCCAAAACCAACAGGCAGTCGAAAGCCAGCGTGGAGCTCGATCAGTCTCGGCAGAGCTGGGCCTCCTCCAGCTCACTGTCAGACACCTACGAAACAAACTATGGGACGATTAAGCGGAGGGGGCTGGAGAACTCCACAGCAGAGCAGACGGAGGTTTTGGACTCTAAACCAGGCGCTGATACAACTTACAAAACTGTTACTTCGAGTACAGAAAAAGGCCTGATAGGTAAGCCAAGCCAACAGCTTATGGAAGCTTCTACATCTGTTTTTCGTTTTGATACTAAGTTGTTAAATGACATCAGCAGGTCTGGGAGCTGGATGGCATGTTAAATTCAGCTTTACATGTGGTTTTAATCAGAACATTACGCAGACAGTGTGTTTTCAAGCTGCCTTCTTTTGCATTAGAAAAATTGCAATAATAAACCAGCTCACTTCCCAATCGCTTTATGGGTCTGCTGGAGACCTGTCTTCATGAAAATGACAAGCAGTCCTCTCTATAGTATGGCCTTTTATTTTTTTTATTTTTTTTTTGATGGTTTTGGAAACACTCATCACTGTGGACATCACAAGGAGCAATGAGCATGGCTTCTTGAAGTCCACGTAATACAGACTTTCTGTGAACCTGAAAGGGAAGAGCATGACTGCTGAGTGGTGCAGAGCTGTCCCACCTCTCTGGAGCTGGGGCACCTTTCATCCACAGGGCTTTGGTCTGTGGAAGCTCAAGGGCAAAGCAGATTCCCTTCCTATCTTTGTTATGTTAAACTGCCATTTATTTGATTATGCAGTTTGGCTACATATGAAAGGAGAAAAACTTACAAAATGTCTTCTCAAAGGTGCATAGTTCTACTGAGCAAGATGTTCTTTCCCTGGCCTGCTGAGTTTAGCAGCCAAAACTAAAGGAACTGTGTCAGGAACAAGCTAAAACACGGAGTGCAAAGCTTTCTGGACTGTAAGTCAAGGGTGCAGCTGAAATGCAATTTAGTTGCTGACTAGATTGCTAGAGGGGTTTATGTTATCAAGGTAATTGCCTGAATAAATATCACATGTAGGGTGGAGGTCTTGGATTGTGTTCCTGCTCCTTGGCATTGTAGAAGAAAGGCAACATGGTGGAGCCTTGCAGAAAACTTGCTCGTAGCTCACTGCTGTGCGTGTGCTCTGCCCTTGTAGTGTTTCAAAGCTGCTCATGAGCCTCTGAGCTGTTTTAGGAGATGGCATGTTAGCTATTCAGTACGTGCTATCTTTGCTCACGGCTCTTTCCCTTCTTTTTAATTCTGTTTACATGCTGCACCGTATAGCTTCACTCCTTTGTGCAGTCTCTTTGTGCACACTGGTGAGAAACACTCAGCAGCGTGCTTCGGTAGAGCATGTGTATGTCTGCTTAAGCAGAGGTCTGGTATAGGTGGATATAATTTCTGGTTTGCAAATGCAAATCTGTTAGCTATTCACCATCATTCGATACGCCAAAGATATTTTAACTTTTTCACCATTTGCTTATTCTCTACAAACAATTTGTTGCCAGAGTCTATGACTGCATGAATTCAGAATATTGTGTTCAAAACAAGAATCTTTAGTTCATTTGCTTAATGAGTGCTGGTGTTGAGTAGTACCCCAAAAGAAAAGAATTGGCACAAGCTTTCTTGCCTGAAACCTTTAAAAAGGAGGTGGAAAGGCAGTGCTCTTGTACTAACAGCGGAATGAGTAAATGCAATGGCTTCATACTTTACATGCATCTCTGCCCTCCGCAACATCAAATGTTTCTTGATTTCTCAGGAAAGCCTTTGCTTTACTGGCAGAGAAGGTGTGGAATGATGATGTGCCATTGCTGTACATACAAAGGGAGAAGCTTTTCCATTACTTTCACCTATAGTAGACATCAAAATTTATATTGCTGCCTTTCAGTTACATTTCCCTTAACCACTGTGTGGAATTTTACCCTACTTTCTTTACAAAGTGAATATTTGAGTAATCAGCTGCTTGGGAAGGGGAATTCCTTGTAAAAGGGTTTTGTAACCTCCTGAGACTGTGGGTGGGTGATAGAAATTATGGACACTTAATGCTGTGGGCATTAAATGCTCTTAGAATGTTTTGTTTTGATAGAATATGTAAAATATTATGAATTGGAACTGTACAAAAGAGCACATTATTCCTACTTTGATTATTACAGTAGGCTAGATACTAGCTCTAGGAAGCCTGAAGGTTTCTCCGTTAAAGGAGAACATACCCACCCTCGTCAGTCCTCTCGCAAAACCAATAAAGACCAAAGGTGCAGGGTTTGCTCAGAGGACCCAGCCTTTCCCCAGCCCTTCAGGGAGAAGAAAGCCTCCTTCACTTCCCTGCTTTCTCATAGGGGCCCAGTTAAATGCTAGTTAAATAAAAATTAGTCCTTTAAATCAGCAGTATAAATCTCTGCCTGTACTCACATGTACCTGCTAAAACCCAGACTGTGTGAATTCGTTTTTGTTTATTTTACTGTAAGCCCGAGCATGAACTGAGGCCATCCAGGTATAAACCAGCTCTGATTCCCGATACCAACACCCAGAACCCCACAAGTTCAGAAGACAACATGAAGTCCTGTTTTATTTTCATCCTTTCACATTCTTGTAAGATAAGGAAATATTACAGTTGCTGAAATAAATGAAACTGTAATGAACATGCACTGTTTAAAATGTATCCACAAGAAGAATGTAAATTCACTCAACCAATAGATTTAAAAATTTATCCTACCTTTGAAACTCTCCTGTTGCAACATGTACATGGAAAAAGCCCAATTTAACATGCACATGAGCCCCAGACTGGGGTGGGTGGGAGGGAAGGGAACTTTTTTTTTAAGTTTTGGGTTGAGTGCCTGCGTGCCCTGAACAGGCGCACATTCCTGCCAATGAACAGGGCAGGAAGGCAGAAGATGAATTATGTGACACGGACATTGGAAATAAATATTGTTGATTGTAGGCTTTTCATGACTGCAAAAGGTGTAGTGCAGACTTTCTAAAGGCATTTCTTTCCATGACTGTTCCTGGTTATTTCTCAGAGAAATAAATAAACAGAGAAAATACAAGATAGAAGTTTAAAAGAAAACAAAACAAAAAACCCAAAGGAAAAAGAAAAAAGTATGGACGTAAGCTATTATTTACTGTTAGAAAATGTAAAATAATAAATGCAGGCTCAATATACACTGCCTTGTAGGAGCAGTTTTACGTGATAGTATTTTATTTTTTTAATTTTGGTGATTGGGTAGTTTAATGTCTTATTACACATCAGTTGATACAGTGATATTTTCTTACAATGAATTTTTTTCAAGCCACTGACCTCTCTTGAGTGATGTAGATGTTGTTGGAAGTCAGCCAGCAGTTCTTGCTGTCGGACATTACCATGCTGTGCAAAGTAACTTTGTGCTAGTTGCCTTAATTTGTTTTGTTTCCGTTTCCCAGCCTGTAACAGAGAGTGGCAGTGGACTCAGCCAGCAGCGTTGCGGTGCTGGCTCTGTCCGTACCGCATCCCGCAGGGGAGCGGTGCCGCAGGAGTAGGGTGTATAATGAGCACTGTAATTGCAAGCTGAATGTAGAGACGGTTGTAGTCCTGTTTTCACTCAGTTGGCATCTTGCCTAATGAGTTCATGGGTTCTCTTGCTACTCTTGACTTCTTAAAATAAGTAGAAAACATAAATGAAAGCATAAATATCTGCTGCTGTCGTTATAACCAGTGTTTCTGCATTTGCGTTTTGTTATCAGTTTCTGTTTTGCCATTGTAACATTTCATGATTTTTTAACGTTTTGTTTCCTTTTTTTTCTTCTTTAACATTTCCATTGCTTATTTCTTGTGCCAGTGTACTGTGTCACCTCACCTAAGAAGGACGATAGGTATAGGGAGCCACCGCCCACCCCTCCGGGATATATGGGGATTTCTTTAGCGGACATAAAGGAAGGATCGCCCCACCACCCACACCTAAAACCGCCAGACTATAGTGTGGCAGTGCAGAGGTCAAAGATGCTGCACAGTGACCTCTCTAGACTTTCATCAGCTTCTCTCGGTAGTGAACCGGTGGCCTGTATTTCATCGAAGATGCCTCAGTGGCATAGTCGGCAGCCGTCCAACCCCAAACTAGCAGATATGACTGACGCAGATAGTGAAGAGGATGGTATGTGCAACACCTGACTCGGTAGATGTTAAGTGAACTGCTGTGTGAATCTGGTCTGTGCAGTGTTTACTTCACAACGATGTTCTGGGCTTTCTCTTGGTCATTCTTGGAGATTAAAACTTGATTAATCTCTAAATGTACAAATATGTTTGTACGGCTGTATACACATGCATATACACGTATATGCATGTTTGGAAAAAAAAAAAGAATGCCTTCCCTTTAGATAAAGCATGTTGGCACCGAACAGACTCTATATTATATATAAATAAATATATATATATAAAAATATGAGATTTCCCAAAGCACAACTGAGACGCTTAAGAGCATGTAGATACTATTTTTTTTACTTTAAAATCTGTCCCCTCTCAGTGGTGATGATGACTTTAAGGGACGCTGTCAGGCTATAAATTACACACAGAAAAACTCGAGCCTTTCTGGGTTGATTAACTGATGTCCCACTGTTTTAGGGTGGCGTCAGGATGATGACCTAAACCGAGTATTTTGAATTGGGATTTGCTGGGTTGTTGTCCAACTCTTAACTCGTTTCACATCTGTATTCTCGCATACTAGCATTAAGCTGCCATAGTCCTCAACAGAGATTTCTGGAGATTTGAGTTTTAAAATGTTGAAAAAAAATAACAGTGAATTTCTGTTGTTCTGAAAAGTGCATTTGATAAAACCTGAATTTTCAGCCCAGCTTGGCCTGACAGTGTCTCTTACAGTTCAATTTTTCATGATTTTGTTTGAAGCAACAGCCAGTGCTGCCAAACGCAGCATGTATTGGGTGACCAAAAAGCAAGAGATTTTTCTGAAAAAGACTGCTCTTATATTGTGTCAAAACTAACTTCAAGTTATGGGAATTTCTACTTAATTGTTTATCTGCTGATTTGCTTTTAATACCTATGCACTGATGTGATCTCTCTGTACCCTTTACTAGTGAACTCATTTTTTTTTTTATTAGAATGTTGTGGTCGTTTCTTTCAATTTCAATCTGGTTTAAAATGAGCCTGGATTTAGACTGAAACAATTTCTGATGCAAAATGATCCTATCTTGGCCCTGTAAAATATGTAAACAGTATTTAACATATATATTAGTATTGCAATTCAAACTTGCAGTAAAACATGAAGTTGCCCAGCATTAATTCAGTCATGATATTAAATGTTTTTGATGTAAAAATAAGGAAGTCATTGCTTCAAACATTTTAATCCAAATTTTTCTGAACTAAATTTAACTATACACTTCTAGATACACCTGTTTTACTATTTTTAAAGTGCTTGGTTAATTTTATTTGGGATACAATGCTCACTGCATGATGGGAAGTAATTTACTGGCTTTTTCTCCCAGATCTGTAGCTTTTGGCTTATTGAGAGCTGCATGCTAATAATTTTTGGAGGATCTGGGATTTTCTGTTTTGCAATACAGCTTTACTGTATGACTGTAATACCTCAGACTACTTGAGAATTTGATAAACGGTGATACTGAATATGTAGTGGTCAATGATGAAGACAGTGAAAACATCACGATGAATTAGTGAAGTCTTCACAGAACCACTGTAATCAGTTAGCTGGCTGCTTGTACCCTTTGCATCCGAGGCAGGGGACCAACGGAATAATTTCCTTTTTTTTTTTTTTCCTTCTTGTTTTGCAGAAGATGAACAAGTATCAGCAGTCTAACCATTGGGCTATTTATGTAAACCACTTCACAACACAAGGAATGTGGGGAGATGGACCACATGATTCTGTTAGCGAACGCTAACAACTTGCTGCTAGTAACCTCAGATGTTGCGTTTGCCTCTGTCACGGATGAGATGGAACGGGTTGGATCATGTCTCTCTACCTTACTTCAGTCTATCACCGCCTAAGAAAACTATTTCTGCCTGTGAAATAGAAAACCATTTTCAAGAGTGTACTGACTACCTGGATACCGACAACGGTATCCGGAGATGGACCAGGCTTCACGCGTTTGGGAGGACCAGTTGTCACCACCACTTGAAACTTGGAAGCATTCTTCTGTATGATACCATCGAATCCTTTGGTAGTTTTCCATCATCGTTATTTTCTACATGACCATTATAAGTCTTAAGAGTGTTATTTTATGAACTGTAAAAAAAAAAATATATCAAAATGTCAGCAAACGCAAAGGACTTTGCTGAAGTATCTGAAAATAATTTATTAATTTAAATTTTTTTTAATGGGAATTTCCTTTATTTGTGTTGGGAGTGCTCTGGTTGGCTAATACAAATGTTTAGTCAATGTGATTATGTCACATTGTCAATACATAGTGTAAATTAGCTACACGTAGACTGTTGTGCTCTCAAAAGAAACACAGAAAACTAGAAACAGGACATTATCAGATGCGGAAATACATGGATTTTAGAGTGGTTTTAGATTAAATATAAACAGAGCACAAAGCCCTGCGGAGCGGTGTGTGCTGGGCAGGCAGCCCTGCTGTCTGCCGCTCCCCTCCTGCGCGGACACAGCAAAAACCCTCTGCCCTTGAAGTATTTTTGGAAATTTTTTAGCTGCCAGCCAACTAAGGCAATAGTTGGTGCTCTCCTCCTCTGTATAAATAATTGTTTGAGATGTGGAAGCCGTAGCTCACTGGGAGCTGCGAGGGGAGCTTGAAGCTTTCGCAAAGGAGCTTTAACCAGGTTTTGCCCTGCAGAGTTCAGCATGCAAAGTGTGTTGCTAGAAACCAAAACTAAATCGTGTGTTGTGGGTTTTTAAGATCATCCCACGCGTTCTGGCCTTGTACCAGAGTTGCACAGGATTTAGGTGCAAATGGTTTCTGTAAAAAAAAAAAAAAAAAAAAAAGAAAAAAAAAAAATAATTTCACAGTGAAATTTGTGAAACTGAGTATTAAATGACATAATGCTTTGATAAGAGTATAATGCATTTTATGATGGGTTAAAAACCCCTGTTGTGTTCATCTGGAAAATACAGATGATAGCAGAATATTTTGCTTTAAATCCTAGGTAAAAATCCTGGTGTTGTGGATGTCAATGTCAGTTTTGACTTACAGCCAGCCAGTATTAACACGTGATCCTCTAGTTTGACTGTGGTCAAATAAATTGCTTGTTTAATTTTGCTTAGCCAGCCAGAGCGCAGAGGGGTAAAACTGGAAATACCTGCAGTTTCTTTCTTTCTTTCTTTCTTCTAGCACATGATGCCCATTCTAGTGTTAAAATTGGACATGAATGTGTGAATATGTATTTAAACATTTAATTGTAAATCTTCGTTGTGATGTTTACAGCCTAAGCTAGAAAGATGTTTGTCATTTTTACAGTGCCTCAAAAATTATTTCTATATCCATAGTTGTGAAGAGCTTTAAGGTTTTTGGGGGTTTTTTTTCTGTATGTGTGCAGGGGGTGCAAGGTGAATGCAACATTTTTCTGAAAATGACAAAAGTACCAAAAACAACCTAAAGCCTTTGATGTGCTTTCCCCATAGCAGCTTGGGACTGATGCAACCGGGTGAATGTGTATGACCCAGCCTGCGTCCGCATTCATGGTGGTGCCGGTTCAGTGTTCCCTGGGCTGGAACGTACCCATGGTGATTGGAATTTGGAAGACAGAAATGAACAGCGATGCTGAGGAAGGGATGCCTAATTCATAACTAATGGGTTGGCTGTATGAATTTTTTGGCACAGTATCTGAGGAGCAAATGGTTGAAGAAAGAAATTAAAAACCAGTTGAAGGTATATCATAATACATGCTTTTTTGAGGCCTTAATGAGTATAATGAACCTGCACAGGCCTTAATGGATAAAGATTAACGTAAGTGTCAAAGCAATGCAGGGCAGAGTGATTATTTTCAGCACATGCAATGTTGATAATATAACTGTTAAATTGGTATTTTGGGGGGATGCAAATCTGAGACCTAGCAATCCCCCTGTCAACTGTAGTTTCTCGTTAACTTCCACACGGTGTGTGCAACAGGCGTTGTGCTTCGTCAGAAAATCATCTGTGTTGTGCCAGGTAAATTAAGTCATACAGTTCCTGTGACCTCGGGTGTTGAGCTGTAGTTTATTTCAGCCTGTTGAACAAAAGTGTGAGGGGTTGTTGCTAAAGTGACTTCCTTTTTCCCCAAAACCCGGTAGTGCTGTCTCTGAGGACACGGTGAAGCTCCTCCGGGGACCGGGGTTGGAGTCTCCTCTGGCAGCCAGAAAGAGCAGGTGAATAAATCACCTATTGAAACGTGGTGTTTGCACATCAACAGCATCCGTCTGTTCTGCAGGGCTTTTCAGGGCACTGAGAAGTTTTTAAAATGAGTGACAGTCTTGCTAATCATATTTTCCTAATAGCCAATACAGCCGGTGTAAATAAATCATGCATAAACTATGGACAGATGAGCTCCTACTTCTGCTTCTCCTGCCTCGCAGTGTGGTTTGCCTCCACTGGTCCTTGCTGGGATTTTTGTTTGTTTGTTTTTAAATCAACCGATCACATTGATCGGGGCCGATAGCCAAATGTAATGTGTCTGGTATGGATTTGAAGAGATGTTATCCCTTTTTTCAGTAATTCAAATGGAAGTAAGATGGTGATTAGTACCTGTTGTACACTGCTTTATTGAAGTAATGTCTTCTGGATCACAGATTCCTGTCTTGGTACCTCTGCCAGGTTCCTCTAACTCGGGCTCCGATTGCAATGAACAGTTAAAATGCCTCATGTCACGTTCTTCCGCTGCCGTACCTCGGTTTGCTCGCTTTCTGTTTGTTTGCTCTTGATTTGTGGGTGAAAGATGTGTTTCAGCTATTTGTGATTGAACCATACAGTGTTTATTTTGCTTTACAAATCTTAAACTTCCAAGTAATTCTGGAAAAAGCAGTGCAATTTTGTAAAATGTAATTGGCCTCTCCAGTTGCAGGAAGGGGAGAATGAGATCACCAAGCCTCTGAGTACTGGTGTCACCTCCCAGATATACAAAATAACGGAAAGGCGGTGTCTGCAGGTGTTCGCAGTACACGTTTTTGCAATGCGGGCGTGCAGGAGAGGGGGGATATTTGCTAACAACGGGCATCGTGTTGCTTTCCTGACTCGTTCGTTTTGCCTTTCCTCACATTACGGGGTTTCAAGGTGAGCGATGCTTCACCGGGAGATGCTCAGAGCCCATTGCCGGGGTGGGGTGCACAGCGTGCTGCGGGGCACCCTGCCTGTGCCCACCGGGGGCGGGGGGTGGCCCCGTTCCCCCAAGGGCTGAACGTGTCAGCGATGCCGCTTGCAGGAGCCTGCGTGGCATCAGTGGCGGCGCAGAACCTCTCTCATCATCTCCCAAGGCATTGCATCGCAGGCAACGGTGGAAATACAAACCTGTCATTCAGGTTTTTATAAAATATTAGAATTTCTTTAAAGGATAAACTTTCCACTGCCTTTGCAAAAACAGAAGAAAAAAGGGATACTCTCTCTTTAGAAAAGCTTTACACATTATATTTTAGAACGCTGTATAGAGGGTAATCTACCTTGAATTCCCAACCCAGCTTTTGCATATGTTGTGCTTTTTATTGTTTTATCTTTATTTTTGATATACCTGGAATGCAGTTTAGCTTGGTATTAATTAAATTCTAAATATGTGAGCATATTGGCAAAACTGCACAGATGTAATGATATTCCAATAGCAATTGTACTGCACAAGTCAGTGATTGTAAAGTATTCTGTAACAAGCAATGTTTGTCTCCTATTTTTTGATACCTCTTACACTTATGTCTTTTAGAAAGACAGTGCCTCTGTATGCTTTTTGTATTTTTACTGAGTGATTGTAAATATTTGTTATATTTTTGGTTAAGAGAATGTTTAAAAGTACTGTTTATTATCCAATCTATTAATATGTTGGAATCAATAAACAATCTACATATATTAATTGTTTTCAGCAGATCTTTTCTGGCAGCCAGCGGAGGATGGGAACCAGGTTGGTGCGGAGCTGGGGAGAGCCTGGTGGGAGCGTTGTTCATCCTGGGCTTGGCGAGGAGCAGCTGCAGAGGGATTTTTTGTTTATTATTATTTTTTTATTTTTATCAGAGTGATTTTTTTTTTTCATCCTCGCAGTGAGCGGTGGCCCCTCAGGTTTGGGCTTTGTCTCCCCCCATCTCGGCTTGCACCATGGAGGGAGCAGCTGGGTGCACACCTCATGCACACGTGTGCCTGCACCCTGGGTCATGCCAGAGCCCCCAGCCGTGCAGGGGGACGGTGGTGGGTACGGCAGCAATGTGCCCCTGGCTCCCTGTCCAAAACCAGCATCAGAGCAGGGCCTGCAGGGGTCCAGCCGAGTTTGGTGACTGTCCCCTTTGCTGTGCAGCGGCTGGGACACTGGGGCAGGGGGGACAGACAGCCTGCTGGTCACAGCAGCCTCCCTAGGTCAGGGGACCAGAGAGAGCACCAGGAGGGGAGCGAGGAAGGGGTCACTGCTGCTGTGTCCGGTGCTTTGTACCTGTCCTCTGTGGTCCCTCACCATCCTCCCTGCCTGCCCCAGACCCCCAGAGCAGCTTGTCCATCTTCCTCCTGCAGCTTGTCCATCTTCCTCCTGCAGCTTGTCCATCTTCCTCCTGCAGCTTGTCCATCTTCCTCCTGCAGTCTCCCTGCCTGCCAGGCGCTCTGCAGGCAGCCCCTGACCTTCCCTCCTTCCGCCCCAAGCCCCCCGTTCCCGGCTGCCCTGTCCCCTCCCGTTCGCAGCTCTATCCTTCCCAGCACAGTGCTGGAGCCCTCACTGGGATGTGGCATGGAGTCATCTTGGGGACACCAAGGGCCACAAGGACCTGCAGGGAGGTTCTGCTCGCCGGGGCAGGGACTGGCATCTTCCCCCCTTTCCCCCAGTGCCGTGGCCCCCATCGAACCAGAACTGCCATCGGGCTGTGCAGGTGCCTTGCGGGCTCTTACACCCTGGACAATACAAATACAGATGTGTGCAGGGAGGGAGGGTGGAACCACACAGCTGAAAATACTTTTTTGAAAAAAAAATTTTTTTTTTTTCCTCCTCGTTTTTGCAAGTTGGCCCATGGCCCCGGCATGGTGCTGCGGGTGAGACGGGCAAGGGGAGCAGGAGCTGTGCCAGGACCCCCTGCCCCAGCCGGCAGAGCCAGCTTGTAACTTCATCTTCCCTGCATTTGTTTACTGATTGTCCAAGAGGTAAGCTACATGGGAACCTTATGGATAAATACTCTTTTTTTTTTTTTTCTCTTTCATCTCTTCTTTCTCCTTTTTTTTTTTTTTTTTTTTTTTTTTTTTTTTTTTTTTTTTGAGCATGGCCTTTCTGAAGGGGTGCAGGCTGGCAAGCAAAGCCCACAGCTTCTCGTCCTTTGCCTCCCCAGGGCAGGTGGCGTTTCCTTCCGTCCCTGCACAGCCCCGTTCCCTGCCCGCTGCGTGGGGCTGGAGCACAGCAGGGCTGAGCTTCATCTCCTCCACCAGCTCATTTCCCCCTGTGGGGCTTTTCGGTTTCGTTCTCGGGGATCTTTGATTTCAGGCAGTTTCTGGGAGGCTATTTAATTTTTTTCCCCAAACTTCTGAAACCATCTCCTTCAAAAAGGAGGAGACGAAGAGCTGCCACAAGAGGGCAGCATTGCCCGCCGTTTCAGCAGCACCTTTGCGACATCCCTGCTGCAGAAGCCGGGCTGGTGCAGCTTGGTCCCTGCGATGCTCAGCCAGCACCCAGCACCCTCGGGGTGACAGCGGGGACACCTCGGGTTTAGCCCCTCGTGGGCTGCCCTGGGTCCCACACGGCGGCTGGGGGGACGATGGGGGGGACGCGGGGTCTCAGCAGCTCACGTTGCATTTAGGACTTTCCGAGGCTGTCCGGTACGTATGGCACGTTTCCTCCTCACTGGTCTGGATGATCCCTTTTCATCCATAATATTTATATCCCACCTCAATAGGAGCTGTGCCTTTTCCTCCACTGGTGTCCATCTGCCCCCGTCGTGTGGGGCTCCTGCGGGTCTGTGCGGTGGGAGCATCGGCAAACCGGTCGGACACTCTGCCAAGGCAGCAGGTAGCACTCCGGGTTTATTGGAAAGCAAAGTGCCATTATGGCCATACTGCAGCGAGCAATTTGTTGCCTAAAATCAAATTAAAAGAAGCAGTTTCATTAGTGAATATTCCTGCTCAATAAGTTATTTTGGGTTTGGGCTTTGATCTCTTTTTTTTTTTTTTTTTTTTTCTTTCCCCTCCCTTTAGTGGCGTTAAAAGCTATTTGGCCCAGCCCAATTTGTTGCTCTTTGTTTACCTAAAATGACTTTAAGCAGGTGGAAGCGGGCACGCTCACCCCTGCTGCGGTTCCAGCCTTGCCCAGGTCCGATGCAGTCCTGCCTTCACCCCTGCGCCCCGGGAGCGAGGATTTCCCAAATTCGGGCTGTGGGCAAACGGAGCGTGGCAAAAAGAGGCTTCGGACCCAAAATCACTGTAGTGTGTGCTAGTCCTGGACCCAGGGTGAGTGACCGCCTGTCACCTTCCCCTGCTGCAGGGGGGGAACCCCACGCCGTAGGCGACGCGCTGCCTCTCTCCTCATCCTCGCCTTTCCGTTTCCAAGCCTTTGGATTAGACCTGCGGCTGGCAGAGCGGTGGGTAGCTCCTTGCGTTAATGGAACTTCATATTCAATGTGCTCGAGGTCTCCAGGTCTCCTGGAGCAGCAGTCAGTGCATCAAATAGCTGCCGACCTGAGCTTGAGTTTATTCACTGAGGGCATTCAACCAATGTATTTTCTAATTTTCTGCTGGAGAGCAAGTATCAATCAAATTTTTATGGGGAAGAACTAGCAACTGCTTGTTAGACTGCAGTAATGCTGTGTATTATGTGCTTTAAAAGTCAAGAATTGTCCCTCCAAAGTAAACATGAAGAGAGAGATTGATCCCCTCTCCCAGCACCGACTGCTCCTTCAGCAGGCAGCGCCTGCTCGGAAACGCTTCCCGTTTGCTTCAGCGGAGAAGCGAAGCGAGGAGCTGGTGGCAGCAGGGCCGGCAGCCCAGGCTGTCCCCACCGCCCAGGGAGGTCGTGGCATGCCAGCGGGGCTCTGCAGGCAGGTCAGTCAGATGCTTTCAGCGATTTGGCGTTTATTAAGAGAGTAAGACATGCTGGAGAAGCTGTGTCTGGGCACCGGGAGTGCTGAAACCTGTCCCTGCACCGCTCTTTCCCCTGTGTCGAATTCCTGCGCTTTTGGGGCTGGAGAAAACGCATTTCTTCTCATCCAACCTTGATTCAGGAGGAGCACTTAGAGCCCGTGATATTTTCACTGGGCGCTTTAAGGCTGGGGCATCCGCTCTTGTGGTTTGTCCCAGAATTTGCAGTATTTTTAGCTTTCCTGAAGATCCAGGTCCTGGAGGCACGTGATGACAAGAACTGATGACATTTTTGGGGAGTATGTAAGGCAGCTCTTGTTGCTGTCAAGAAAACCCTGAAAATGCAAACTATAAAAAGTATTCTTAAAAAAAAAAGGTGGGGGGGGAGGGGAGGAAATGAAGACCCATATTTATTTAACGTCCCCCCAGCTCTTGTCATTGCCAGGCTGCTAGTTGCACATGAGACCTTTCCCCAGGGTCCTGCCCTGAAAACTTTCCTTTTTTCTGGGTGAGCCCACACTCCTGACAACACAGGAAGAACAGAGTTGTTTGTGTGAGATGAATGTTAAGTGGGCTCCACAAACATTTTTGTTCATTCTTCTGTATTCATCAGAGGAGGAGAGTAATTACCAGTGTGACAATGCTACAAGTCAATCTTGGCTTGGGAGAGATGAAGAAAAATGGTAATAACTGAATTTCAAATGTAGATCTAGTTGCATTTAACACTTATGAGCAGCAATAAAGATGAAGGTTGTAATTGTATCTGCAATTTCAAACCTCACAACATAATTTTATATACTCAAACATCTGTTTTAGGATCATAGCTCAGAGTGTCAGATAATTGGCTTTTTTTTAGACCTATCAGTTAGGCACCATCAAGTTTATTATAAATTCAAACTCATGTATTAGTAAACACGACTTGTGTTGAGCAACGCCACAGTGCAGCAGTCCTGGGGACAGCGGGTGCGTTTGGAGCAGCAGACCACTTTGCCGTTCAGCGGGATGATACATGGCAAAACTCAGAACTCCTGGATGGAGAGGGGGGCCGGCAGTGCTGACCCTCCTGGGAAGGTGCTGGTGTTTTACCTGTCCTCTGGGAATTACGGCTAACGAGCGTCGGGGAAGCCTGCTGCAAACCTGGGAAAAGCTCTTCTGGGATATCAGAGGTTCATGGAGAGCTTCATGACTTGCTTGCCCTGCACACCTTGTCTCCACCTCGTACGTTCCCCAAAACATGATACACCAGCACTAATGCACAGCTGCAATGCGATGCCTCCTTTGCTTTCTCTTGTTTTATTCTCTGTACTGGTAGTAAAGCTGGTGGGAGGAACGTCTCATGCTGGGCTCCTGCTCGGAGGACCAGAGGGGTGCAGGGAGGTTCCGGCAGGACCTGGTGCCTGCTGGTGCCTTCACCCTGAGCCAAGCTTGGCATGTGCTGTTCAGGCATCCACCTGCAGGCTGCTCCTGCCAGTGACGGAGGTCTTGGGGAGCAGTGGCACCCTGTGATTAGATGCTCCTGGCACCCAGTGGGTGCTGTGCAGGTTGTTTTGTTTTTGCTATTTTCCAGCTGTCGCATGAGATGCGCCCCCCCCTGCAGCGCTGCATCCAGCTCTGGGCCCCCCAGCAAAGAGGGACATGGACCTGTTGGAGCGAGTCCAGAGGAGGCCACAAAGATGGTCAGAGGCTGGAGCCCCTCTCCGATGGGGATGGACTGAGAGAGTTGGGGTTGTTCAGCCTGGAGAGGAGAAGGCTCCAGGGAGACCTTACAGCAGCTTCCAGTGCCTACAGGGGCCGACCACAAAGCTGAAGAGTGAGTTATTACAAGGACACGTGGTGACAGGACAAGGGGGAATGGCTTTAAGCTGAAAGAGGATAGATTTAGATGTGATATTAGGGAGAAATTCTTCCCTGTGAGGGCAGCGAGGTGCTGGCACAGGCTGCCCAGAGCAGCTGTGGGTGCCCCATCCCTGGCAGTGCCCAGGGCCAGGCTGGACGGGGCTGGGGGCAACCTGGGCTGGTGGCCGGTGTCCCTGCCAGTGGCAGGGGGTTGGAACTGGATGGTCTTCAAGGTCCCTTCCACCCAAACTGTTCTGTGGTTCTATGGTGGGATGCTGAGAGCTCTTGTTGCTCCTGCAGCACCGTGCTGGGCAGCAGTGCCCGGGCAGGCTCTCGTGCTCTCTGCAAGGGCTTGTCGCCTGCAGCGTGGTCCTGTCCCTCGTCCTGCGGGGCTGCAGCATCGCACCCTGCCTCTGAGCTCAGCTCAGCCAGAGTCAGCGCGCCGGTGCCGTGACTCGGTGCCTGTCACCACGTGGCTGTGGCGCCTGGGACATGCACCTCGGCCATTCGCCTTTGCAGTCGCAGAGGGAAGTAATTAAATTTAATAGAAGTCACCCTTGATTTTACAGCAGTAGTAATTAAATGTAATTGGAGATGTGACTTCTAAACAAGGCCGTATGTTTCTTGCAACGACACGTTTTACATCGGGAAGAGCAAACAGATACCCAAGGACGGGCAGGAGCGGCGTGTGGGGCGCAGCGGGTGCCTCAGCCCGGCTGCCGGCGGGGTCCGTCGCAGGGAAGCACGCTGCTGCCCCAGCGTAATTAAACGATGCTGCCAGCTGGTGATGGGTGGGAGAAGCCTGCTGGTGTTGGAGTACCTTGTGCATCATCAACAAAGCAATGTTTTTTAAAATAATAAGAGCAGCAGAAGCTAAGAAAGTTCTTGGGTCTCTGCTGCCCTTTCCCTGGAGGAGGCTGTTCCCGCACGGGTCTCCCTGCAGAGGGGCGAGGTGGAAGGCGCTTCGTCGGCTGACTTTGCTGTCAAACCTTTGCTACTTTCAAGAGCCCTTAGTGACTGAAGCACATATTAAAAACATAATTGTCAGCCAATTATGCAGTTTAAAACTGAAAAATCTGGCCTTTGGCAATGGTGTGATTTTCAGAAGTGCAGAAACCTGGTCAATCAGAAATTAGCCAATTAAAAAGACTAAAAGTGACGCTGGCTCTCCTCCTCGAGCCTAGGGAAAATACACACCAACAAATTCAGTAACTGCTGCTTCCATTACCCGTGCCCTTTCCTGCCACGTGGAAGTGCCACCCGTGGCCGGAGGGAGCCGACCCGTGCCGGCAGGAGCCCCGGCAGCGGGGATGGGGATGGCACCTGCTGTCAGGTGCCCTTGGTTGTTTGAGCTGGTGAATGTCACCCTGAAGGTGTGAGCGGGACCCTGGCAGGGAGCTGAACACGGCCTTCAGAACTAGGGGCTCCGGGGCATTTGATTTGCCATATTTATTATTGCAGGGGAATAAAGGAGCCCAGCCTGCGGTCTGGCACCGTGCAGGTCCCTGCAGTGCTGCTGCAGAAAGTCCGCTGTTGACAGGCTGCAGCAAAGGCTGGGAAGGGCTGAGAAATACTCTGGTTTAATTTCTTTAGTCTGAATCATTATTCCACAGGTGGGTAACCTGGCAGTTCAAGAAGCTCAGTGCTGTGGTCTGCACGCTGCTGTTTGATACCAAGTATTTACACGGGTTGTGTGGACGAGCAACGTGGACAGGGACGACTTGTGGGCATCATTAGATGTTTCATCTCATCTCGTCAAACAAGTTACGTGACTGCAGGGGGAAGACCTGTGGCACATGTTAACCCAGGTCTACCTTGGTCCTGCTGCTGGCTTTGGGTTTGGGTTGGCTCCGCTCTGCGGGGCAGCGGGGCAGCGGGCAGCGGTGCCCGCTCCATCACCGCCGATGCCCCCGGCAGCCAGGACCGCGTGCGGCGAGGATCCACGGGGTGCTGGGTTATTTCAATGGGCAAATGATGTGTGGCCAGCTTGAATCCTTTAGATCAATAATTCAATGCCAGGGAGCTCGAGTGCTTGGAAATAGCATTAAGTCCGACATAGTTGTTCTGCTTATTGCAAAGGATCGAAGAAACACCGGAGCCTGAATTGCAGAGCTCTATCACTGTGTCAGTACTGTAAGTGTGAATATTAAGTGCTGTGGGAGAGCGAGGCCGTAGGTGTATGTGGCCTCTCTGACAAGCCCAGGGGAAATGTTGAGCTCTTGGACTTGCCAGCTGCTGGAAACGGGCTCGGGAGCAGGGACCGGTTTCCACCGTGGTGCCACACCTGGTCCCCGCGCCCCTCCACGGTCCTTCCTCAATCAGCGGGAGAAGGATGCAGAGCCATTTCTAACAAAATCAGGAGGATTCTGATCTTCATCCTTTTTTTTGGTTGGTCGGTTTTTGGCATGTTTGCATCTTCTTGAAGAAAAGCAGCCGTTGCTGGATGCTCTGTGGGGAGCTTTCCCCCAGGTAAGTTTCAGGTTAAGCAGCAGCGATTAAGGTGCAAATATGTCAGGATTTTCCTGATTTAGCTCTGCTTTGGAAGGGGCAGGGGGCACAGCTGACTTGCACCAGTTTCTGGTGAGACTGTAATGTGCTTAGCTAAGCTGTCAAGGAAAGTTAGCGCAGTTTGACATGATGGAGCACTGCGCTGGGCTCACATGGCCAGGTTTGGTACTGGGGGGCTGCGGGTGGTTCTGCCAGGGGCTGCCAGAAGCTGCCCCACGTCCCGTGAGCCGATGCCAGCCGGCTGCCAGCCCAGCGCTGGCCATGGCCAAAGGACTGACCGCAGCCCCAGCGGAGAGGGGGCGCCTAAGATTCAGGTTGGCTTCTCATTACACCACTCCGGTTCCATTGATAATTAACGCAATTAATTTCCCCCGGCTGAGCCCGCTGTGCCATGGCGGGTGCTGGGGGCCCATCGCTCCCTGTCCCACCGCCACCCCCCTGCCTCTCGCTGCCTTTTCGCTCCCTGCTCAGCTGGGGAGGGGGCGATGGGGTGGCTCGGGGGGGCCAGGGCCAGCCCACCATGAGCACAACCCTTATATCGTGTTTCTGCCTCCCACAAACATCATGTGTTTCAATGGCAGGGCAAAATCTGTTTTGACACACTCCAGGGCTTGGAGCTGTGTCTCCATCCATGTCCCCCCTCGCCCCTTGATTTTGTTGTCTCAGTTTCAGACAGTAGCTGGGGAGGGCGATAAGACAATAAACGGCTGCAGAAGGAGAAAAGCCCGTCCTGCTGCTTGTGCTGTGATTTGATGGGGATTTGGAATTGGGAGCAGTAACACTAAACTGGGATTGCTTCGGTGCCGCAAGCGGCCAGCATCCCGGCCAGCATCGCTCAGGCTCGGTGTCGGAAGAATTTCCCAAGGCAACAAGTAACTTGAGTTTCTCCCCCGTGTTTGAGTCAGTGTTGGCTCCCGAAGGCCACAGAGTGAGATTAAGGTCAACGCCGCTCAGGTCTTTTGGGACACGCAGTGGATTTGCAGGCTGTACTGGGTCTCGGTAGCTGCCTGCGCTAGGTTTCGGTAGGAGGGCGGTGCTTTCTGCATCCCCGTCCTTGCTCATCTTCATCCTAAGGCACTTCAGCGCTTCTGGTCTGAAAGACGAAGTCACATCTGAAGATGGGAATTGAGGTTCCTAAACCTGTTTAGGTGTGTTACCCTGTTCTTAACATTTCTATTTGTAAGCAGGATTTTTTTAAAGGACGGCCAGAGCACAAGCGAGGAGCCCGCTGGCTGCGGCAGCCCGGCGGGGGGGGTGTGGGCAGCATCACCCACTGCCTGCACGGGGGGTCCCTCGGCTGGGGGGGGCAGAGAGCGAGCCCGGCCGACGGCCGTGGGGCTAAGGTGGCATCACTGCTCGCTCCCCGCTGCTGCTTGTCAGTGGTCGTACAGGTGAGAGCCATAAATGTGAGATGTGAAAGTGGTGGAGGACCTCAGCAGCTATTAAGAGTTTCTTTTCTATTCCTAGAGAAATAAGCCCTGGATAGAGAATGCAATCCCTTTACATTGCAATATCTTCTGTGAGCTGCAGGGGATTTGCTTGCCTTATGGACAGGATCCACAATAAGCTCCTTTTCCACTTAGGTTGATGATATTTGCCATGCATCAGAATAATATTTGATCTCTATCTGGGTTTTTTTTTTCATCCCCCAGAAGACACACCTCTTACATTCATGTTCATGAAATTCAAATGCGCTGTGAGTCAAGATAAAGATCCTGTGGCACAAGGTTTGCGTAGAGCTTACAGGGGAGTTGTTCATGATTTTATTGCAGATCATCCATTTAATCCGGTGTACATGTTTTTTAAAAGTTGCTTCTTCTAAAAGGTGTTAAAAAAAAAAATAATCTCAGACGTGTTCTAGCCAAAGAACAAACAAACAGGTTAAATCACTGATGTAGCTCAGGTTTCCTGTCTTGCCTTTTGCATTTTAGTTTTTCTGATTTCTGTTCTTTTAAAAGCTACTGGCAGTTTTGAAGCTTGAAATTGTTGTCTTTGGGAAGCAAATGCCTAGGGAGGAATTTTAATATTGCTTTTTCTAATTGCTGGGAAGTGAAGGTTAAGCAAGATAATCAGGCATTTGGTAGAGCTGGCAGATGACAGTCATTACCGATATAAAAGTCTGGTGTCAGTTGTGATACGCTTTAGCATTGTAGCAGTAGTAAAACCGGCACAATGTCATTAGAGCCTTTATAGGACAAACATTTCAGAAGCCGGCTCTATATCCCAGTGATATCTGTGCAAACACTCCTGCTCACTTTTTAAAGCTTGAATAAAATCCGAGCTGATTGCTAAGCTAGTCGTAATGTCTCCAAGGTCAGAGTAAACTCCCTGTATGAGCTTATCTGTGTAAAAGGAAAAAGAAAACACTCCACCAAAAAGCCAAACTAACCCTGATGCCTAAAGAAACAACGTAATAAAAGCCTGCATAAAAAGGGAAGGTTTGGAGAGCTAAATTGTGAAGAAACATGTCTGTCTTTTCCCCATGGAATATGAACATCTCCACTGAGTTCAGTGGTTGAAATGACTCTATTAAATGCACGTTGACTTCTGTCCTTCAATTGTTTTATCTTTCAGGTGTATCTATAAAATTCAGTACATATTTATTTGTTTTGGGCTCTTGCAGCCTTTTAATAGATGCGATCTGCCTTTGAACAGAGATTTTCCTCGGTGATGACTCTCCATCACCGCCGTTAGCAGCCTTTGCTGACTAATCAAGATGTAGCTTTGTCCTGTTCTTGTAGCCGGAGGGTATTTTTGCAGCTCTGTAGGGTTTTGTCATTTATTTGGATGCTTTGCCAGTGTGTTGTGCACCTGTACCATGTCAAATACATATTGCCCACAGCAGCATTTAATAGACTTCCTAATGTCAATGTGAAGTCAATAACTCAAGATCTTAATTGCAGGACATGTCTGGATGCTGGCTCACCTACGATTTTTTTCTGTGTCAAATAACTCCCGATCTTTGGAACAAAACTAGAATATTGTTTTCTCTATGACCCTGGGAAACAAAAATAACACTGTGAAATGTAGTGCTGTAGAGTAATGCTTGTTGGTCTGGAGAAAGGTCTCCAAAGCTTGGCCTTTGCTCGGTATGATAAACATTTACTAAATTGTTCCAATAAGTCAGTTTCATAGAATAAGAAGGAAAGTATTTGAAGATTCTTGTGGGCGAGAGCAGAAAGGAAAAGGTGATGTACAAGCAAAAGTACTGGTTAAAAGCGACTCTCGTCCTTATGAGATGAATGCGAAATACCTCGCCATGGTGTGTTGGGCTTTGGGCGTGTCACCCCCTTAGGTAGGTGAGTATTGAGCTACTACTACCCTTACTCAGTCGGCAGTTGAACACAGAGCTGAGGCTCGAATTCTCTCCCCTGATTTTCAGAGCCCTGCACTGGAATTAATCCTGGGAATTTCTCAATCTGGGCCTGGAAATCAGCAGTTTTAAATGGCGCAAAGCCGTGGGGGGAGCGAGGGGCAGGAGCAGCTCTGCAGGCAGCGCTCGGGGGGCTGGACGGCGAGTGCCCTTCTGCCGGCTGAGTGCGCGGTGGCTGCTCTCGTCAAAAAGGTCAGAGAGCGCCTGGCTGGGGTAATGGTGCTATATGCGATATACAGAGGGAGGGAGAGGAAAAAACTTTGGACTGTGTTTTATACAAGTGGTTTTTGCTGCAAACGCTTGTAAAACAGCTGTTAGTCTTTCGTGCTGCTCAGGTACTGGCGGTATTTGCTCTTTTTGGTTCCCAGCTGGTATCTCAGCTAAGTGGGGTCCCAGGGAAGAAGGCTGATATCCCGTTGTCGCAGTGCTTGGCAAGCACACAGCAGGTATATGTATAAGGTGTAAGTATAGGTACAGCCCAGCACGGCGGGGAGGATGAAGAGCAGAGCTCTGACCCCCAGGATAAATGTTTTTTCCTGTGCATGTGTTCTGAATCTGGAAATTTGGTTTCAGGAAAAATGTAACTTTCTGAGACAGCGACAGCCAGACCTAAAGCCGGCTGTTGAGGTGGCAAGTGGTTTCGGCGTCTCAACACCCAGCCGGGATGCTGGCAGAGCAGGTTAGTCCAAAAGATGGCACTATTTTTCTATTTCACTGTAAAGCAAATTCCCTCTCCAAACCAGATTCATTCACTATTGAGCTTCTCTCAAAAACATTTTTTTCCCAAGGTTTTACATACAGTGAAGTCCATTATTGTGAAGGCCAAATTGCTGCCAAAAAAGCCTTCAGCTAAAAATATATATATCTATAAACTAATAACACATCATTCTGATGAAAAATAACATGCAGGGAAGGAGTTTTTCTCAATTATTAATGGCCAATGTTTGTTATATTGTTGTATTTAGTCCAAGAAGCCTTGATGGAGAGAGGCAGCTTTTCAACATGAATGGCACTTCAACTGGCATTTTATAAATTTTACAAAGAAAAACCCTGGAATATTTAACCCCCCTGCTAATATTAAAGAAGGGGAGCTGCACACCTGGAGAGTGGGATCGAGTACTGATCATTCCTGGGGAGAGGCGAGCAGAGCGCAGGCTGTGTTGGGGTGCCTCCCAGGTGGGAGCATCACCAGCGTAGCCCTGTGAGCTTTTAACATAAAGAAATTCAGATATTAGCTGAGCCAGACATCAGCCCTTGCTGCAGGGAGAAGGCTCCCGACCCTCTGGTCGCGGCAAAAGGTTTCTTCCTTTCTGCAAAGGGCAAGTGTCTTCCCCGGAGCTGGGCACTGGTCCCGCGGCACCTCACCTCTGGTTATCCAGCTTCAAGCCTGATGAATTATTTAGCGTCAGAATATGATTTAAGCACTTGATCACAGCATGTTACGGTTGTTTTTGAAGCTATGCTTTGGCTGCCCTTTTCCTTCCCATGGAAAAAGTCAAGATGCGGCGTCTGGCTGGAGCAGGGCCCCCTTGAGCGTCTGTGTGGGGTGAATCCCCAGAAACCAGATCCCTTTTGAAGGCCACATTTTTGGTTGGTTTTTCGGTTTTTGTTTGTTTGTTTGTTTGGTTTGGTTTGGTTTGGTTTTTTAAATCCCCGTTGACTGGACTCTTGCCTTTTCTGGCTGCTTGTTGTCAGCTCTGACCTTGCCCAGAAGCCCTCTCCTGCTGTCGGCAAGGTTGGCAGTTGCCCTGTCTGGTGGCTGGAGACCTTTGGAGACCAGCAATGGTTTTCTAAAGGTTTCTCGTTTCCCCATGGCTGTGCATCCCGTCGTGCTGCTCGTGTGGTGGCTTATTTCAGACCAAGCTCAGTGCTGCACGTACAGAACTCTGTAGTTTTAGCTATTTATGCATTGGGGGAGGACTGGGATACTCTGGTCGTGTGGGATTTTTGGAGAGGCTGTGACATACCGTGGGTGTCCTCCAGACCAGGTGGGCTGGTCTTGCAGGGCTGTGACCCGCCCTGCCCCAGCAGCTGGCTGCGATAACCGACGGCGATATTTCTGTCTGCTGTAGCGTCCTCGTAACTGCCTGTGGCAACCCAAGAAGTGAACATTTAAAGTTGAAGGGAGCAGAGACACCAGGCTGAGTGATCTAAAGATGCTCCTGTTCCCTGGGGAGTTCACTTAGCCTGAGTGCTTAATTGGAGGTGGGAACGCAGCATTTTTTTCATCTGGCAATGTCTATGTTGCAGCTTATGAAATGGGCTGAAAAGCTCAATAGCTGAACAGCAGATGAAAGACCCCAGCAAAGATGACAGGATGAGAACAAAGTTTATTTCATTAAGGAAATGCAGGGATAAAGGAATAGAGCTTTTCAGACCGGCTTCGTTAGAAACCTAGGCAAATTAGTGACATTATGGTTTATTGAATATCACCCTGCCAAGGACAAAACCCCTTCCTGCAGAAGGCTTACAATGATGACAAAAAAAGAAAAGCTAAGAGAAACTGTTTTCTCACTTAAATGCTGCCCTTTAATGTAACTCTGAGATCCCTTGGTTTTGGCTTGTAAAAAATGAGGCCATTTATTAAAAAATAAATCTGGAATTGAACTGTCTGTGTTTAGCACCTGAATGTGAACATTTCAGCCAAAGATCTTGGGTGGTCTAATAGCTTCAGAGGAACACAGCCAGTGAAAACATTTTCCAAGAGTCCATTTGGAGAAGACACTCACACACAGATTATTCTTTCTTTTTTTCTTTTTCTTTTTGAAAGCTAATTTGCAGTGGTACATGTGCAAGTGCATACATATTGATTTTATTAATGAAAATTAAGCATGTACAAATCTGCCTCAGTGGAGACTGCAGGGTAGGGAAAGGGAAGGTTAATCACACTTAGCATTTCTGTAGTTTTCGTGTTCAGGATGCTCTGCACATAGCCGCTGCGTGCCAGACCCCTGATTGGGATGCAGGGCTCCTCACTGCCCGTCTTCTGTCTCTAGACCATGGCACACATTGTGAGGAAGATAAAACAGAAATAAAGATATCTCGGCCAGCTGATTGTAATGCAAACACGGAGCCGTTCGGCACAGGCCCTGGGTTTGGGCACAGACCTGTTGTCAACAATTAGGAAAGGAGAAGGGTTTTGGGCTGGGGACGCGGGCGCTGCCTCGGAGCAAACCGGCTGTCGCAAGGCAGCTCTCGGGCACGAAGGGCAGGGAGCAACCCGGGTGCGAAATGAATGAGATGCTGCTCAGCCTGTTCTGGGTGTCTGGGCTGAGCAGCAAGTGAAGAGACACCCCTGAGGGTGAAGCCTGAGTTAGATTTGGGGGCGGAAAGGCTGCTTTGCTGCAGGCGAGTCTGCGCTGCACCCCGAGTGCAAAGTGGGTGCCCCGAACGAACGGGGAACGTGTCGCACCGCAGCGCCCAGCGCCCGTGTGCCACCCCTGACCCACGGCTGCGTTGCACAGCCTCATCATTTCCTAAGCTGGGTTTGTATCCCTGCCACAAGCGGGGCATTTCACCCTTTGAAGCTGGTTTGCACTGACGATGCCCCACCGATGTGCTGGAGGGGGAGGGCAGCGGGGGGCTTCGGGCTTGCTGCTGTACAGACTCCAGCCCAAGCCAGTAACGGAGTGTGAGGGAGTTGTGAGTCGCTGTTAGGGTTACCACACAAGTACATAATCCCTGCCAAAGACCTGGACAGCCTTTTCTCAGAGCTGACTGACACTGCAGTGGGATTTTCAGGGGGTGTGCCCCACCAGGGTCACCATCCATGCTACCCAGTGCACGGGGGGGAGCCGGTGCTGGCGGGCAGGAGTGATTCGAAGGCATGGTGAGATAGCAGGTCAAGGACGATGGAGAGGAAAGCCGATGTCCTCATCCATCCTGACTTGTTAAAAGCGATCTGCATATCTGTGGATGAAGTGAAATGAATCCCAGTCTTTGGTCAAGAGATTAACACGCTGGCAGCCCACAGAAGCCATCCACAGCGTACCCACTGCACCTGGTGGCCCACGCACGCCGCGCGCGTCTCCAAGGGTTTCCATTTCGCAGTGGCAGTGGCCTCCCAGGGTATGTCCTGTAGAGATGATAAAGCTCAAGGGCTCTTCTGGATATCTGCTGCACTCACGTGTTTCCACGTTGTCCCCAAGCCACGTGGCTGAAGGACCAGCTGCACCGCGCGGCCGTGCCGGGGTGCACCCATGGGTGGGTGTTGGGCTACCTGTGCTGGGACGTGATGGAACGTGGTGTCGGTTGTGCTGCTGGCTGTTACAAAGCCCAAATGAATCCTTACAGAGGCTGACAAAAATAGCCTGGTTCCCATTCATTTTGAATCCCATGAGGTGCCTATCTTCATTTTTAGGCACCTAAATACTTCTGCTAATCTCCCTCTTAGTGCTTCGTGAGCTGGGGACTGAGCCGGCACATCAAACTTCAGATAAAACCGATGTTTCTAGATCTGAGCCGTTTCTAAAATGAGAACCAGAACTTCTCAGACCTATGATGAGGTCAAAATTGCTCATGCTGGTGAGAAAGTAATTTCTGAAGATTTGCAGATTTTTATTTTTTTTTATATCTATTTTCAAGGGCCTTTGTTGTAGTTGTTTTTTCATTTATGCTAAAGTGAGAGGCAGGAGAGATTTCTATCAGCAGTAACACATAAAGCATATTGGGAATTGTTTGGGTCAAATAATTTTGCCCTTTTGTAAAATGATGCTTTAGGAATATTATCACATACATTGGTTATATTAGCAATCTGTTTATCCAGGTAACTGAGAGGCAAATGTAGCCTGCCGGTTTCTCAGGAAGACAAAGACAGAGTGGCGAGTGTTTATACGGTCCTGCATATAAATGACTTATTTATTTTGATAAGATTTGACTGAAATCCAAAAGAGAGATTGGACATATTGCTGTAAAATACTTATCAGCATGAAATAATGCCCACTTTCTGTGCCTTCCGTGCCACATGGCCAGTGACACCTGTCTCGATGGGCCGGCTTTGGTAGGCAGATAACCCGGGTCAGAGTGGCACTGTGGCCAGAGCTGACCCCCCTCACCTCTGGGTCTGGGCTAGCGGGGATGCTCGGGGGGATGTGGGCTCTCAGGTGCCATCGCCTTGGCCCAGCGTTGCTAGGAGCAGCAATTTGTGCCTGGATTGTCACTGGAGAGGGGGGTGATTCCGCTCCACCCCCCCCCAGTTTCTGGGGCTCTGTACTACGCGGCACTTAGCAAAAGCAGGGCAGGCAGGTGAGCATCCGACGCCTTTGTGCAGGGGGAGGTTGGGGCAGCTGTGGCGAGCGAGCGAGCTGGCCTGCAGAGGGGAAGGAGAAGTGTCGGGAGAGAGGGCTGCGGTGGGAGAGCCGTGGGAGCCCTGCCTGGCCACCCCGGCCGGCTCCCGGGCGGCGCTGCCCTGGCTGCGGGGTGCGAGGGCAGCCTGGCAGCCCCTGGCCACCGCCTTATTTCTGGGGCTTTTTCTTGCCTTGGTCAGTGCTGCAGTTGCCCTTGAGGTGGGGTCTGAGCTCGGTACAGCCCGCTGGGCTGCAGGGCTGGCTGTCCTGAATCCAGGTCGTTCCCACCTGGGCGTCCCCGCTCTGGTGAGTGCCACAGCCACGCGGGGACAACTCTTCCCTTTAATTCTTACTGAGTATTTTGGATGTTGCTAGAAGCAACACATAATGGGTTATTAGGTTTGTCTTACTTAAAAAAAAAAAAATAAAAAGAGAAAGAAAGGAAAAAAAATAATCTCCCTGAGAATGAAAAATTGCTTAGAATATGCTGTCAAAACAGCAATGCTGCAATGCCACTTCTGCAATTACAGGGATCGTGCATGCATGAGTGATGAGACTTTTACATATATGAGAAATGAGAAAAAGGTCTTTTAAAATACACTTTAGTTTTACTTCATAATTATGTGGGTTCAGGATGATGCATCACAGAGATATCACTATGCTGAAGTATGAAATTGTTTGAACATTTATTTTTATCCAGAAACAGTGCCATGAGCAATACTTCAGAATATTCTGAATTGACTAGAATTACATTAGTCATATCTTCATAATGAAGACGGTAATTTATTCAGTAGATTTAGATGGTTTTGATTTTCATCTCTGAAGAGCTGAAGGGTCAAAACATAAATTGGAGTAGCACATGACTGCTGAAAATCCAGGCTGTGTAAGTACTAATAGTGCCAATATGTTTCAGTAAACTGTTCAAAGGTGTGGTACGGGATGGAGGATTTGTACACCTGGAGAAAAGTGCTCATGGAAGAAGTGATAGTATGGAGGAATTAAGTAATAAAACGATAGTGATAAACGAAGGATATGCACTATTTTAAAAGTTGTTCTGGGAGCTTGAGCCAGGATTTGGCATCACAACTTCTCATTGCTGCGGAGACACCATCACTCGTCACAGCCTGGTCCGAAGAAGTTGAACGCAGCTTTTGCCTCACTTACATGTAAAGGGATGTGTAAATTCCCACACAAGGATTTTTAAGAGCTACTCTTTGCGAAGAACTTCAGATTCTTCATATGGAAGGTACTGAATAATACAAACAGTATCATTATTCTGCATACCGCTCTACAAAAGCTGCAAATTGCCTTTTGTCTGGAGAGTACCATTCAGACTCGCTGGCTGCTGAGACTAACCTGGAGATCACTGTCCATAATAAAAATAATTAATCCCAGAGAAGAAGTATTCCAGGTAAGCCTGAATTTCTTGCATTGTATGCAGCATAAAGACTTAATAGCCTTTAATGTTATTTTTCCTGTTGTTACTCCAAGGAGGAGGCTTGAAAATCTCAGATGTTTGCCACTGAAGGTTTGGGCTCTTTAAAGCAGCCAGTGCAGCCGGTCCCGAGCTGTGTGATCGGGAGGCAGGGCATCACGTGCGGAATGGCGATGCCACATGCATAATAAAGCTCTGGTTTTCTTTTCACATACCATGTTTTGGTGGTTCAGTGTGTTTAGGGTAAGCACAGCACATCTGGGCTTTCACTGAAAGATACAGATTTGGTTTTATTTTTAGCTTACGCAAGTACTATAGAAAGTTATAAAATTTCAGAGATAGGTATGCAGAGGAGAACCACAGCACTGTTTTTTCAGTGATTAACAAGGAATCTGATATTTTGAGAAATAAGCATGTAAGTTGGAAGCTTTCTTTCGTGGTTGTTTTGGAAAACGCAGCTGTTGCTCGGGCTGAAGGACGCGAAGCATCTCTCTCCAGGTACAGCCTCGTCCCACCCTCCTCCTCCTCGTCCCTTCTGGAGGTGCCCTCTCGCAGATGCCCATTTTAGACCTGCTTCCCGAAAGTATGGCCTTTTGTATCCTCTTACTTGCCAGCTTGTTAGCTCTTGTCCACAGGTGTCTTTGCCTGTCCGACCACACCAGGGGCCAGCCTGGGGATGGAGGAGACCCCCCGCCTCCTGGGGACGGTGCTGCCTCTGCCTCTTCCCTGGCCCCCGCAGCGCCCAGCACAGGGTACGGCAGAGCTGGGCAGCCCCATCCTTCGCCCCAACCCTCCTGCTCCCATTTCCTCCGGTGGCATCTATGCCAAAACCTGTAGGCGTGGATGCAAATGCTCCTGCTAACTGCCTCCATGAATCCTGAGAGCGGTACAGGAGGTGCTCATATTGGCTGTTCTCTTCTGGGCTCGGCTGACACAAACATGTGAAGACAAGGGCATCTCAAAAGCACAAATTGCTTACTGACAGTATTGGATTGCTTGGTAACCATTTGCTTAGGGCAATTACCACTAATTATTTAACAGAATTGGAAAAGCAGAAAAATAATCTATAAAGGGTACTAGGGACACATTACTGTGTGATAATGGGATTTTACAAGATAGACGAAAAATACCCAGCTCTAAATGTGTCTGTGTAGATGTACAAAAAGAAATGTGGTTTGTTGCTACTTGTGATATTTCATGAAAAACCTAAATACCGAACTGCATCGTATAGAGCATAAGATCAGGTTTTGGCTGATATTTATTTATGGAATAAGCTCTTCTTGATAATTTAGAAAGTACATAAAGTGCATCTAATTTTATTCCCCCAGATACATAGGCGAGGTTCTGTCTAAGCTAAATTTAGCTGTGGGTTTTTGTCTAAGCCATCTGTGGATGTAATTTTATCTTGCAGAGTACACGCATACCCAGTTGTAGCATGTAATGACCTGAGCCTCTTCTCCCTTCCGAGGGTGTGGGAAGGAGAAATGCTCCCACCTCGGAGCTGTGGGTTGGATTTTCCCTCCCTCTCGGTCAGGGTTTCTGCTTTCTACCCCAGCTACCTTCCTGCCAGAAGACCTAACCTGCAGTCGGGGGGTTGTGACTTGTTTTATTTTCCCTGCACTTTTCATCTGTCAAAGGAGTGTAATGAAACCCATCTAGATCACACGGCTGCTCTGAGGATTATTAAATTAAAAGTATTTTTGGACTGTCGGTTGAAAGAAAGTCCAAGTATTGACTAGTATTAGTTCTGGGCTGTACTCAATTTCTGTAATTAATTAAGATGGCAACTTCATTTGGGACAGTGTTTGGTTATATGGAGCTGCACGAACCGGGCGAGCTGGCCAGGGCAGAAGCGCTGGCTGTTGTGTGGCTCTGCCCTGTCCCCAGCGCCACGCGAGGGGCTGATGGTGGGCTGGGGCGGGGGTCCCCGGCGCTGGGCAGAGCCCCTGGGGTCCCTGCTGGGGCTTTGCCTGGGGGTTCTCCGGGGGGCTGTTGGAGCCACCGGGTCGCTGCTGGGCTGAGCTGTTCCCCATCCCTGCTCCCAGGGCGGGGGTACCACCTCCCGCTGCCCCCTCCTCTCGCCCATGGGCACCACGAGACCCGCGTGGGGCTGTCTTGGCAGCTCCCCGCTGCCCAGCCGATGCCTTTGCAGCACCAGGCAAAGCCGTAACGCAGTATTTTCCCATCAGAGCAAACTGTGGGTTACTGATCCCGTGTGTGGTTTTCTTGGGTGTCATTCTAGCTACAGAGGAACTAAAAAAAGGCTCAGCTGTAAAAGGAATGATTTTGCTTCTTTTACTTCCAAAGAATGCTGTATTCTAGCTGCTACCAGTTTGCTAATAGCACCAAACCAGTATTTATGCATTTGAACAAACAAACAATTCCTTGGATTTGATTTAGACCTGATTAATTCCTATGTCTTCTTTCATGCTTTGTTACTTTAATTTCTTTAGTTGCTGCTATTAAAATGGCAATCCCTGGGCTGTAATGTGGCCTTGGAAATACTGTGTGAGTTCACTGAAAATCTGGCCTGTTGGAGATTTGTACATGGGACAGTATCCAGAGAAGCAGGAGGGTCTAGAAAGGATCATATTGAATAAGAATAGTAATAATGATAATGATAATAATAGGTGTAATGTTTTCTGCTGAAAGGTAGTCTAATTACTTCTACAAGTTTGTTAACAAGCATTAATTACAGCTTTTTATGTTATTTGTTGTAATTAGAATTCTCATTCCATTAATTCACATTTGTTGGAGTCCATTAGGAGAACCAGAAAAATCTCCTGGTTAAGCCCTGTTGATAGCGAGTGGAATGAAGCCAGTGGATTGTAATGCGCAATGGAAACCGATCCTTCAGAGGGATGGTTGATTTTTGCCAATTTAGAAAGTCCTATCAAATGAGGTGTCTGTGGGCAACGCTCCCATTTGCAGCAGTCATTTTGCACGATGCTGGCCAAGCTTTGTTTACTGAGCGCTGCTTTTGATGCAGTTATGGATCATGACTGCTGTACCACCAGTGCTGGAAAAAACCCCTCCGATAATGATGATAATCTTACGGTTACTTACCTACAAGTCTTCCATTCAAATGGATCCCCATTGCATTGACTCAACATTTAAACTCTTCCATATGGTTTAACCTACGGAATTGCTCACAGATAACAAGACTTTCTTTAGTTGCATTTAAGTCGTAATATTGTCGCATTAATTATCTTTGCATCTTGTGCTTTGGATGGTGAGATGGCCCGCATCCCCGGTGCAAGAGCACAGCTTAAGTTGCACGGCAGAGCTGGCGGAGGCTTGGCTAGAGCAGGCGGTGGCACTGCTGCTGCTGGCTGCCACCGCTCACACCGGGGCAGCCAAGGAAAAAGGGGCAATGCAAGCAGTTGACCTAAACAAGTGGTACCTCTTCTGTGACTATCAGCTGAGTAAGGTTGCTGGTTTGATTGAGAGGTCCTTGACAGAGGGATATAACAGTGTAAATTTGATTTCTTCATTTAAAAATCCTGTAATTAGAGATTTAATTCAATCAGTTGATGATATCAGGTATTTCCTAGGTAGCACTGCCAGATGCTGTTGCGAGTCAGCCTATTGTCAGAATGCTGCTACTTGCTTCAGAAAGTTATGCAAAACAACTGCATTACCAAAAATAAGTTATGTTAAATGTTAAAATGCTGGGATTGGCCTCAGCTCCCTGAGAATGAGACTTAGATGCTTTTTATAACCTCCTGCTTCACTATCTTCATATTGACTCACATCATTATGCAAATGCCATAAATTGCAATAAAATCAATTAAAGTGCTATCAAGTCTCATAAAAATATGTACCCATTAGTCTGCTGCTGAGACAGTATTTCTGCTCTACTTGCTTAGGGCCAAGGCAGAGGAGGAGCGCGCAGCACGGCGGCCGCTCGGCACCAGCAGTAGCAGGGTACCATCCTTCCATAGCACAAGAGGCTGGGTGGCCAACACCCTGCTCGCATCCTCCGAGCTGGGCATCAGTCACCTGGGATGGGGTTTTGTGCAGGATGCCTGGGAGCCCAAGGGCAGGAGGGCAGCGGTGATTTCCAGCCCTGCGCCAAAATCCAACCATGCAATCTAGCCTCTTCCAACCACGCAACCATGCCCCCAAGAAAGGGTCCAAACCACCTCCCTGCAGGGCTGCGAGACAAGTCGTTACCAGCTGTGACTGATAGAAAATGTAAGTCTTTAATATTAAGTGTCTCCTGGAGAATTGTAGCCTGACTATGCTTAAGGGTTTCTTCTGGTCCCTTTCCTGTAGCACCTGTGCCATAGAGAACCCTGATTCATTTGCTAGGCTGTTAGGTTATGTTTTTTTCTTCCAGCCTGGCTAAAGCAAACTACCCACAAAAAAAGGGGGTTCTGCAGGGTGCTGAGCAGTGTCTGGGTTCTGCGCTGGGTAGGGGACACCTCCTCCAGTCAAAAGCTTCATTGCCAGGCTGGGAAGGCAAAGACCTTTTCCTGCAGACAGCAAGGTTTACATCGCAACAGCATAGAAGTGATGCAGCAAATCACTGCAGCGCTCTGCAGTGCAGAACTGGTGCCATTTTCTGTGCAAATTAGATTTTCATGGACCTAGCTGGTACCTGAGCTCAAAGAGATCCCTTGGCTAACTCTTACATTCATATTGCCGGTGAAAGACAGGGAGTCTGGTTTTGTCCTAACATTTTGAAAATATAGAGATCGTGGTACGTTGGTAGATTGCACCCAAAAAAGGGGAAAAAAAAAATCAATGAAGGGAGGTTTACGTAAAGTCTGTTTCGGCCCCTAACCTGAGAACCAAGTAATGTTGTTCTCAGAGTGCTGCTTGGAAGGAATTTTACTTGAACACAATTTAATGTACAACTGGGGTATCTGCATTGTTGGATACAGCCTTGGCTTCTTTGGATTTAACAAGACCTTAATGTGGATGTCCGAGGCCTGACCCGTCTGAAAGATAGTTTAGAAGAAAGTGCAATTGCACCATAAATAATTCACTTCGGTGCCTTGGCTACCATTCACTGTAGCCCTTTTAATACCCCATAAACTCAAATGTACCATGCTATTTCTCTCCGTTTCAAACTGCTCTCCCAGGGACAGAAAATGGAATAGCACCATCAGACCATATGCTGTGGAGACCCGTGAGCGGATGAAATTGCAGCGGTACCGACACGTGCTTGATTTTTCTGGTTGTAAAGTTCACGTGATGAAATACAGCTCGTGCCTTTGTCTCCATGCAATATGAATTGAGAAAGTTTTAATGTCACAGATCCTACGTGGGGTGCAATGTCATTTGGACTGAGCGAGGAGAGTTTTCCCTGGGCGTTTTGGTGAGCAAAGAGCATGTTGGTGCTTGTCCTTCCTCAGCAGCTGCTGAAACGAGGAGAGAAGGAGCCAGTCCCGCGTGATGGGCAGCTGTCCTTGGCGGAGTAACTCATGCCTGATTATTTCTGAAGTGCTGGTCTCGCCGATCTGGCAGAATTTTGTGGGAATGGTGAGCGCTGAGTGATTTAGACAAAAGATGCAGCCTGTTTAACGTGTTGCCGGTGCCCTCACCCATCCCTCGTGGGGTGACAAAATGCTGGGGTTGTTAGTGAAACCCAGCTCAGCAAGTGCTGTGGGAAGGGAAGGGGGAGCTCAAGCTTTGCGCCGGTGTTTGCGTCAGCATCCTTTTCCCATCTACATTTGGATTTGGTTAAAAACCCAGTGGGGTTCGCCACGGCCCCTCTCTGCAGATGCCCAAAGTTCTCCCTGCGAGCAGGTTTCTCCACGTTTCTCCTTCCCCTCCCTCGGTCCACATGGGCTAGTGAATGTGTTTCGGGCTTATGCCAGTGTAAGCCAGAGGACTGTATCTGGCTCATGGGCACCTTGAGTTTACTGATAAGGAATCCCGAGTGTGTTTTCCCCAAATTACGACACGCAGGGTACCTCTAAGGCTTTTGTCCCATCTGGCAGGAGACCTGGAATCCCCACTCTGCCTTGTACCATCCTCCATTAAGCAGTGCAAAATTGGTCCATTTATAATTCATTTTAGGGTCTAAATCTCAGGATGAAGTTGAAACGGCTAGAGCTTCCTGGAAGGCAGCCAGGATTTGTCCTGCCCTTTTCTTGTTCCTCCAGAAGAAAAGTATTTTCAGCACAAAAACTCAATTAGGACAGCAAAAGCGAGCTAAAGCCAGTGGAGGAGGAATGCCACCCCTGGGCCACGACCTCCCTTCGGGGGCTTTGCAGGCAAGAGGTTGGGCTTGGGGTCTGGCGTAGAGGGGACGTCTGAAAGGATGAATTTGTTACCAAGCTCCAACTCCTTTCTAGCCTGGCCCAATATTCCTGCTCCAATTGTACAGCACCCTCCCTTCTCTTAGTGTTTAATTAATTCTTGTTTTCCCAATTTCTCACTTTATTAATTATTGCTAAAATGAGGTGTGAGAGCACGGCTCCGCATGTGTTGTCTGATGGCAAATTCCAGGTTAAGCTGAAGAGCAGTTTCCCATGTCAAGGAGTTTCCAAATATGCCAGTGACTCAGTTTCTAGGGTTTGGAATAATTTTAGATTAAAATTTCCCACCGCAGACTGTCTTCCTCATCTGATTTTCTGACCGGCCGGCAGGTTCTGCCCCCAAACCCTGAAAATCACACATCGCACCCCCGAGTCCCCTCCTCCCTCCATTGCAGCCCTTGCATTTAGTGCAATTCTCTCTGGAGTTACTCATTTGCCTCGGCTATTACTGAATAAAACCCTCTTCTCTTCATCACCAGCTCCTTCTGCTTCGTTCTGCCAATAACGGCATTCCAGTGTTTGTAACGTAATTGCAACTTTCATGACCTGTGATGTGAAAAACGCGAGACGGCAGCACTATTGAATGAGACTAAGAGGATGAATTGGGCACTTAGAAGGGGAAATGCATCTGTTTACAGACAGCCAGGTAATCAGAAAGGATGGTAATGAAAAAGTTGGGATTTTAATAGTCTTGCAGCAGGGGGACTATGGGAAATTAAGTCTCTGTGCTCCACTCCCGGGCTGTGCTGCAGGGTCAGGCTGAGCTGTCCCCGGCAGCCCTCCGGCCGGTGGCATGTCCGAGGCCACTGCCGACATGCCTGTCACCTCCGAGCAGGTGACTCCATGGGTGCCTACACCAGATTAGCGAGCTAACCTTTGGAGACTGATGCTTTTTGAAGGAAAGCAAATCCTGGGATGGCTGGCATCCCTATAAGGGACACCTGAATTTTGCAAAAAGCCCTGTCCTGCTCCTGACAGCAGGGACCAATTTTTATCACTTTGCTTTATCACTTTGCTTGTTTTACTGTAGCTTTCTTTTAAGTTTGGGGTCAAAGAGGCCCCAAGTGTCCCCTGACCCAGCATGCTTTCCTCCGCTTCTGTGTCAGAAGCCGTGAATGTCACATCCTTCTGTTGCGAAGCGATAAATCACCGCTGCCTTCTGACTGCGGGGACGGTGGAAGGCACGATTAATGTCCTGTCGTTGCTGCTGACAGCAGGTTTTTGGCATGTTGAAGGAAGCGAGCTTTGTAATGGCTTAATGCCCCCTTGCTCATAAGCTTAACATTAACCACATGCTTAATAAATTTGTTTTCTCAAAGTGGGGCCTGGAGCGAGTGACTGAGAGCTGGACTTTTCTAGGCTCTCTGCCTCCGACTCATTCTGTAATGCTGTGGAAAGTCATTTAAATGTCTCGAGTATGTAAGTTTACCCAACTGTAAAATTGAGTATAATAAGGCTTGCTTACTTTACAGCTAAGGTTTAATTCAGTAATGTTTGTTGTGCGGTGTCAGACTTTGTCTAGCAGGTATAATAGGAAAGGTGTAATAAACGGGCAGCACGGAGGGTTGTCCATTAGCAAAGTCATTGTTATAAGAAAAATCTCGCTGGAACGGAATACAGAAATCAAACAGCAGCTGACAGAGCCAGATAATTATCTTTCCTGTAAAATGTAACCTTCCAGGTAATGAGATGGAGGCGTTAGGAAGGGAGTTGGTGTAACAGAAGGACAAGTGTCACTAACTGCCTGGGATAAGCTCTGCGGAGCGCACCTGGGTGCGAGCCTGGCGTGCCAAGGGCACCAGCCCCATCCTGCCACGGCGCTGGGCGCCTCCCGCGCCTGGGCGCTGCCTTTACTGGGGCTGAGGCGGGCAGGGTAAAGCAGAAACCGAGCGGTGGGTTGGGAAACCCCGCTGCTGTGCGCTCATCTAGACCACAAAAAATGCCAATAAGAGCAATATACTTATTTTAGCCTGGCTGCCCTTAGGCAGCTTTGTTATGCTGAACAGCCCTGTTGAGCAGAGCATGTATTTTCTTTTAAGTGCGCACATTTATCATCTTCATGGGTGATTTATAATGTGAAGCACATTCAAAGAATATGGGACATGGTTTGTCCTGCCTTAAAGCTTTTTGTTTGTGTTTCTTTTCTGGCTGCTTGTACGCTGAGGTGCGAGTCGCAGGGGTATTTGTGGGCAATGGTGATTCACTGAAGGCTGTTGATTTTTATTAAATGCCTCTGTATTAGGTTAAAGGCTGAAGGACAGCCAAGTTGGGCTCTGTCTTGCTTGGCACATGGAAAAAGGCATTGCCTTAAGGTGCCGAGAGTCCATAAAGTGGTAGCAGTGAGGTGATGAGGGATACATTGCTCCGAATACAGGTGAGAACAGAGATGCTAGGTCCGGACAGTGTGCACTGGGTGAAATTGGGCTGTGCGGTTCCCAGACAGAATAACCTTATACTCTCATTGCTGGTTTCCAGCACGGACAAGCAAATGCACTGGGAGTGGCTGAGGTAGCTACTGACCAGCCATCCTTGTTTTTCTGCTTTCGCAAGGTGGAATCATTAATTGAGCTAATGAGGAAGCCAATATGAAAACCCAATTTTGATTGTACCTGGGATGGCATGGAGTGAACGCTGCGCAAGCCACAGCCTCCCACCCCGCGACTGCTGCCTGCAGAAGGAACAGCTTTCTCAAAGTCTTTTAACCAAAGATGTCCCACCCCTGATTTGGCCAACAACCATGGAAACCCTGAGGCCAGGTGGGTCTTGCTCATCCTTGAACACTTCTGTGCCCTAATAAAAAGTGCCCTAAGCATTTTATTTGTTTGCCTGGTTTCCCAAACAAAAACGCCTTGGTCTAACTGAATATTTTGTATTTGTTAGTGAATCATGTGGTGTTCGAATCACTTGGTGTGAGTTTTAATAATGTCCAGAAACTGTAGCTGTATAAATCACAAGTATCGGATCAATCAGGTGGTTTGGAGGAGGCACTCCCGGAGGAAACCATCCTTCTGGTTCTGCTTTTCCAAGGAATTCAATGGCTGCTTGCACTTGCTGTATTTTATAGTCCTTCTTTTGAGTGTTAAATTTCATGCTGTCACTATGTAACTCTTGTTTTCAGTGTTAGGAAAATGTGGCCCACTTCTCAGAAATGAAGGGCTTCCAAGGGTTTCAATTAAATCTGACTTTTTAAAGAGTGTCCTCTGCTAAGGGTCACATCCTACGCTTCACTTCCTCAGCCTTCATCAGTGGAGAGTTTCGCTGGGAAAGAGCTGCAACGCTGACTGTGAGAGTTCTTATTCTACCCTTTAAAATGTCTCCTCTGTATATTAACCTTCCTGTTGCACATTGATAAAAGCTGGTGAGTGACTGCCTGGGGTGGAGGGGGGAGCCCCCCCAGTGCTCGTTTTTGCGCAGGCTGTGATGGGGACCTTGCAGAGTCTCCTGAAAGCTGCCAGTGGGGGACAGATGTACCGCGGGGATGGGCTCAGACAAGCCCCACAGCTCGTGTGTAAATGACCTTCAGCCAAACGTCCTCTCACGCACGCAGCCGGGTAGGAAAAAAGATGGTAAATGGATAAGAAAACACCAGACTAAATAAGATCAAAATAACAAGTTTCAATTCAGCCAGGGCTCAGATTTCAATCTGTGAGCACAATGCATTTCATTGAATAAAGGGCAAGGTAAAGAACAGGTCTCTTTTTCTTTTTTGAAGTGTAGCACACTGGGTGTGGAAATTAGTCAGCAGCTGCTCCGAGCGTGAGCGCAGGGCCAGGCGAGCGGGGATGCTCCTGTTGGTGAAACAGAGCAAGACCTCTTAGCTGGACTGCGGCTGCGGGGATCGGCTCCCGGCACTCCGCTCTGTGCCAGTGCCCCATGGGGATGCTGCTGATGGTGCCATGAATGAGCAGCTCCGGCCGTGCCCGCAGGTGGGGAGCGAGTGGGGATGCCCAGCTGTGCCAGCGGCATGGTGCCCAGCCGATGCGATTCCCAGGAGATGGCTTAAAATCAAAGATAATTCAAAGGTTATGGACCTTGGGAACAGGCTGAACAATATTACTGCCAAAAGGAACAGCCACAGAGCTCTGCCCAATGCTTCCTTGCATCATTTCTGCCACCACATTACTTATACCATGGCAATCTGTTTAAAGGTGCTGCTGCTTCCCATGGTTTTCCCCTCCTTATTTATTTTGAATGTTGCTTAATGTTTATCTACCCGCGCTGCTAGCCTTCCACTTTTACTCTTCCTCTTAATACAGCCTCTGAATTTTGTTTGTCCCTCGTGAGTGGCGTTCGAAAGCCCAGGTGTGCATCCCGGTCTGGCTGTGCTGCTCATCGTGTTTCCCGGGAGAGCTGGGGAGCCTCCGGCTGTGTCCTCCTCCCAGCCTGGTGGGGACCAGCAATGCCCGTGAACAGGCTGTCAGAGGTGAAACCCAAACTTTTATGCACTTTCTGTAAGTGTTAATGAACCTTTTAAAGCAAATGCTCACTGAAGTATATCGCATCCCAGCTGTTCTCCCTGGGGAGGATATCCTGGCAGAAATTGTTCACTATTTGCTGAAAGATTCTTTAGTTTCTGGAGCCGGTGCAGATGTACAGGAGATGGTTGCAAAAGGAGATGCTTCCAAAGGGATTGCTACCCCTGGAGAACTAGGCTTCTTCCAACAGTGTGGTGTTCCCTTTTAAAAATGGTTTCTTTTTTTTTTTCTTCTTCTTCTTCTTTTTTTCTTTTAAACCACCATGTCTAGTCTCTGCTCCTAATCCCCCTGTAGCATTCTTTTTGATTTTCAGAAGGGGAACACAGTTTTACTCAGAGCAGCCACCGGGGAGAAGCGCTGCCCGTAGCCAGCTTTGTGAGTGGGTTTGTCTTTACTGGGGCCGAGGCAGGTTTCCAGTGGTGAATCTCAGATGCACTTCTGGAGAAATTCAGAATTTTTTTCTCTCCCTTGATTTACTGGTGCTGACATAAACACCATAGCTGACATTTTTTGACATGATCGTAGAGAGCGCTTGGAGCTGAGCTGAAGGGCAAGGATAATACCTATTGCAGCAGAAGATGCATTCACCCGCTGCCAAGTGCAGATGGCAAGTCCTAGCACAAAGGCAAACCAAAGGCAGAGGAAGGGTGTGAAACTAAAAGGGAAAATCTCTCTCTTTTGAGGTCGGTTACTGAAATATTAAGGGTAAGCAACTTCTCCGAGTTACTATTAGTAATCTACAAATGACATTAACATTCACATTGCTAGCCTGACTGCTTGCAGCTGTCTTGGTGAGTATCTGTTGTGTAAGTTAAGATGATGTCTCCGTTTGGGGTTGTGTTACAGGGAAGAGGATTATGCTCTTACAAGCCACCCATTAGTTTCACCGTTCAAACGAATAATTTTGATGATTCACTGTAATACTTAGGACAATAGGAATCCCTTTAGTTCTCAGAGTTAAAAAATGTTACAGCTTTATGTAACAATTTTTTGGCATTACAAAAGATCTACTATCATCGGTTACTTATTCATAGTTATGAATTGCTGTTGTTGTCATTTTTACATTGGATATTGCTATAAAAAGAGAAGATACGAGATTTCTTGCCAGTTTTGTTTTGTTTTAGTAAATTGCAAGTCGTGATTTAAGTTTCCGCATTCAGGTTTATTTCTGTCTCCCAGTGGGATAATATAATCAACAATACCTACTATCACTTTCGTTTTTAAGAGAGGATGGATGAACTAACTCTCCTGTATGTCCTTTATGAAGTCAAATTAAACACATATTTTGATCATTTTTTTTTCCTTTGGTAGCAAATGGATATTATTTAGTACCAGAACCAAAGATGAGAAGCCCCAAAGGTGAGTTACCTACTGTTCAAATTCCCAGGCAATAAATTAATGGATACCCTTTAAGCGAGGTGAATTCTAATCTTTCTTCTGCAGATGAAGTGCCCCTGGACTAGTTGTGAGACTGAAAAGGGCACCTACCTCCCTTGTCTTATGAAATAGTATGTAATAACTGACTGGGGATAACTGAATGGGCTTTAACACATCTTGACTGCGTTTGATAGACCATATGTTTAAAATTTGCTCATGTAGCCATATGTTGAGAACTTCCCCAAATGCTACTTTTTCTTATTTTTGGGTTGTTTTGAAGTTCTAAGAAAATGACAGTCTAATGGTGTGACCCCCAGCTACTCCACACCGTGCCAAACATATTGTAGCCAGTTACTCCGTGGTGACCCTAAACACATGGGCAGCGTAGGAGTGAACAATAATAGCAGAGAGAAGCTTGGCAAGCGACTGCAGGGAGGAAAATGAAGAAAAGTGTTTGGGAGATGCTGTGATTATTATCTTTTAAGTGAATCAAGGCTTCCTGCTTCTTTTCCTGTTATTAACACTGCTTCCTCACGTTTTCTGAGCCACTCCCTTTGCTGGGTACTCAAAGGGGCCAAGCTTAACCTAGTGGGTCTGGGTTTGCCTTCTCACCTCTACAGTCAGTGGAGACAGAGAGGTTCTTGAAGTGGGTGATTCATGCTGGCCATTCACTGAGTATGGAGGTTGGCTGAAAAGATTGGGTTAGGGGCTAATGCTGGCCTGAATGACTACCTGCCTTGATCATCTTGCCTTTACGTTTGCTCATGTGGCTGGTTGTATCAATGGCCTTGCAGGAAAGCAGAGCTATTAAGGTGTGAGAGTAGCCTGCAAGCATCGCCATGTTTTATTCCCGCTATTTCAAGGATGTGAGGAGTGGTAGTAGAGCAATGCGGTATGAAACAGTGAGTCCATCAAAGAGTTTTTTTGGTCCTTTTATGGTCACAGCTCCATATCAAGCCACGACTATGTAAAAAAGCCTGATCTGGTTGATAAAGAAGCTGATGCAGGGTAGCTTCACTCCCAGTACCGACAGCTCCTGGCAATGGGAACTGCTCAATGTCTTAAAATAGTTCTTTGAGCTGTCCCTGTCATGCCCAAAGCTGTTGTCACCTCAAGGTCTTCTTGCTTGCATGTCAGCTCAACTGCTTCCCACCCATGTGGTTTATCAGTGGAGGGATGCATGGCTGTTTCTGCAGGCAGCTACCTGCTCATCAACCACTGCTCAGCACCAGAAGAAATAGAGTGGAGGCTTCTTGACTTTCCTTTGGTTTCTGGGTTAGTGGAGTAGAGAAAGTGCTTCCATAGCCATAGCAGAATTGTGTGTCAGCTGTATGGGTTCAGATTAATCTATTTTGTTCATTTTCCCCGAACTTTTATTCTTTTGTAATGCCTTCTGACAATTCCTCATTCAAATTTGCTCTCAACTCAAAAGGCAGAAAGTTTTTTTTGCAGTATGTTACTTTTCTCCAGTGAAATCAGGTTCTTGTTGCTTTAAAATCATAAACTTTGAAGAGTTTAATGATTAAATGACAAAAAATGAAAAGTTGTGGTAGATGTGAGTCCCTAGACTATGCACATACTTTGTATTATCCTGTTTGAAGTTAGAACGGTCCCTTGCAGGAGAATTCATAGATTTCACTTTCATCATTACCAAACCACTCAACCCTCTCAGAGCAGGCTGGGGCCAGAGACTGCACCCCCCAGAGCCCCCTTAGAGCAGACCTGGGACCAGCTCTGTGGTTTTTTACTTTCCTGCAGAGAGGTTTGTGCACATGTTTTTCATTCTCTGTCACTATCATGCTTGAATCAACCTAAAAGCCTCACGTGCTGAGTTGACTTCCCTCAAGCACTGGAAAAGTTCCCTTGCCCATCCCTTTGAAGAAGAGAAACCAAGATGTCTTTCCCCTTACCACTAATTTTGTTTTGGGGTTTTTTTTTGGTGTTGGGTTTGGGGTTTTTTTGGTGGGTTTTTTTCGGGGTTTGTTTCTCCAAATTGCCTCATGCTATCAGAGTAATGTGTTTGTACTATAAGGATAACACTGTGTTGGGTATGAGAGTCTCTTTGCTAATGTCCTGAAAAGGCTTTTTACCCAAAATAAAATCATTTAAGAAGTGAAAAGTGAAATAGATTACACTGCAGGACTGTAGCCCATCCAACCAAAGAGACTCCTTTCTCTTTTCTTGGTAATAATTGTGCAAGAATTTTCTTTTAGGGGAAAAAAAAAAAAAGCCTGCCAGAAGGATATTATAACTGATAACCAAACTGTAATCTCTCTGTACAACCTCTTCATAGGCACACCAGTAACACCACTATAATTTCATATTTTCTTCTTTAGGGCTTGCTCATGCTCTTGCATGTATTAAGTCTCTTTCTGCAGAAATAATTAGATTACGGACCTCTTTTAAGGTCATCACCTTCCTTTTGAACAAGGGAGATTTGATGTGAAACTCATGAATTATCAATGGTCACCTCCAAAGTGGCATGCACTGATGAGCTGTGCTGGACCAACTGTAAGACTATTAGATAAATAGGCAGTAGGAACTCCCTCCCACACCTGCATGTGTTCGCAGCAGGTATCAGGAGCAATCGTTACAGCAGAATGAATAATGCAAAAGGGAAAGCATGTGTTTTCTTCTCCATTTTCTGCTCAAGAGTACATTATATGCTCGCATTGGCTGGGAAATGCCATTTTCCTGATCTCTTTGTGCAAGTACTAAGCAACTTTCACTGAAACTGAAAGGCAGCAATCCAAAAGGTACAAAGAAAATCGTTTTCTGACCTCAAGTATATTAGAATATGGAACATGGCAATATGAAATGCCTAATCTCCCTGTCAGTGCTGAGTCCTTAGTCTAAATATTAAGTGGGAATGCCATGGTGTAGCATTTAGACTGAGGACTTGAACCCTGATAGAGGGATTAGCCATCTGATATGACAAAAAGAAATAACCACTGTTATTAGAGTTAACAGTAACAAAAATTTTCTGGAGGGAGATTAAAAGCTTGTGCCTCTGAATTTAAACCAGCATTTCCCCAGTGCCAGGGCAAGCCAGCGTGTCCCTGCAGGGCTGCCCTCGACGGCTGCCACGGTGGGATGCGGTGCTGCCCTGGGCATCACGGCCAGGGGATGACTGCGTTTGGGCTGGGATGCACCGGAAGAGCCAGGGTAAGTGGTACTGGACCGGTCTCCTGGAGACCGGAGGGGAGTTTTCTGGGAGAGAAGAATCCCACATTTACCTTTTGACATCTTGCTTTGAAATGCGTGGTAGTGGCTGCTCTGGATGCTGGCTTTTCCGATAAAAGGCTGGCCTGTCCTGGTGGTGCTCGCTTTTCCTGGCTCTGTTGGCAATAGCCTGAATCCGAAGCCCATGAAAAGGACATCTCTGTTGTCTCACTGCCAGTCCTTCCCGCAGCCCCGCGGGTCGGGCCGGCACACAGCGGGTGGACCCCGCTCGCCTTCTCCTCCCCAGCCCCCTGGAACAGCCTGGGGCGCGATGTGGTGTGCAGGGGTCAGCCCAGGCGGCTTTCCCTGGCGGGAGAGGGGCTGCCCCATGCTCAGTGTGAGTTCCAGATGTGTTTCCATCCACATTCGCACACCAATGCAAAGTAGGATCGGCGGGTTGGATCCCGAGGTTCATAGGAAATGAGAGTAACGCGCCATGAATGGAGACAAAGCTCCTTCCTTTAGAAATTAAAATATTATTATTTCATCTAGCTCTGAAGTATTTAAAGCAGGATAAAAATAAGATAGGACTTCAACATCGGTTGTATTCCAAATCACACAACAGATCTTTATTTTCTGAATATAGTTCAAGACGAGCAGACTGGTGGCTTTGGTTTAAGTGGGACATCACCCGTGGGTTTAATACAGCGCTCAGTGAAGGGCTGGATGCGCTGTGCTCCGTGCGCCCTCTGCACCGACACCGGCGAGCAAACCCTCTGCTTGTTTTTGCGTCTGTCTGACAAAGGCAGTCTGAAGGTAATTTTTCAGAAGTGATTTAGAGCCACCACGGCATAGTTAGCGTACTGACTTGACACGTCAAGGCTTCCAACGTGTTAAATGTGGCGCGGTTTTTCCTGCCAGAAACAAAGTTAATGTCAAAATATATTTTTGATGCTTAGACACGTTCAAAACACTCGCCAGCAGCTGACTGAACAAACAAAGAAAATTCATTTATAGAGCCGTTAGCAGAAATATTTGGAAAACATATTTTACCTGTTATGTCCTACAGCAGAGAGAAGCTCTGCGTGCTCTCCACCGCCCTGCTCTGTCCCAGCCACCCCCCCGGCACCCAGGGCTGGCTGCCCAGTCCCAGAGCTGGCTGGCCCAGGACCTGGCTGCCCAATTCTGACAAAATTGAAAAGCAATCTACTTTTAAATTCGAATCATTATTTATAATACCCTTTTGCAATCCTAGGAGGCTCTGGGGGCTCTGGGGTTGGAGGCTTCAAAAAGCCCAGAATCAAATTATCTTCCATTCAACTCTATTAACATCAGTCAAACTATGTGAAAGACAGGTTTTATTGTTAGTTTAGATTTTTATGCTGTAAAGACACCATTCAGAAGTCTCTAGCAAAGAAAAAATGGTTTCAGCCCCTGCTGTAGGTGAATGTCTGTTATCTGAAGATCCGTCCCACACTGAAGCTGTGCCCAGCGATGGAGCAGGTCCCGCTCACTGAGCCCAAGGGTCACCGCTCACCGCGTCCAGCACCCTAAAGATCCTGCACCTAAAATCAGGGCCATTCACCTTCCTGAGAGCTGGCTATAGGTCTGCATGTGCCTTTGGAAATCAGGGCCCTGGCCACAAAGGCAGAGCAAGAGCAAGAGGAACTTGGATGGATTAAGAGCTGGGGGCGAGGCAGGAAGCCTCCTTCCTTCCTTCTTGCTCTTGCGATGGATGGGCAGGGGCAGGCTGGACCTGCTCCGTGCAGTCTAATTCAGCTGGGACTTGTTTTAAGTGTGCTCTCCTGACCCGAAGGCATTTTTTTTCTTGGTTTCAGATCTGAGGAAAACCCCTCTCCCCTACTGAGAGAGGTTGTACTGGGCATTGTATAATGGAATAAATACATATATTGTTATGTTGCTCCTGAGCAACGCTTTTGGCCCCACGCAGAGCTTGTTGAGAACATCCCCCACAGACAGTAGCTTTGATTTTACACCTCAGTGCAGCAGGAGCTCAGCCGGACCCAGAAGGCATTTTGCAGCATCTTCCCACTATGGGGGCACCGCGCACGGAGAGCCCTGCAGGTACCCCCTGCTCCAGTGCCTTGAGGTTTGTTCGGGCCTCTGGGACCCCCCCATCATGCGCTTCCCTGCTTCATCCCTGGAAGGGCTGGAGTAAAAGTGCTTTAATGTCTCGGGCTCGGTTTACTCAGCCACAGGACATATCTAATACCACTTTGAGGAGGTTAACGCGCAGCATCAGGAGTATCTTCGGCACTGCTCAGTAATGAGAGGTGCCATGCAAGTGCTAAGTATTTTTATTATAAGGCACTTAATAATAAAGTGTGCCTCTCAGAGAGGAAAATCCGCCAATAACTCTTTGCAGTGGAGAGGGCACTCATTTTTGTATTGCAATCATTGCTCGGTGAATACCCCAGAGAAATGTTTGAAATGAGTGTGATATCTTCCAGGGAGATCAGTGTACTTCCAGAGGGATTTTGCTCAGAAACCTGTGAAGCTTCTGTTCCTATAGCTTTTGTTGGCTTATAGCCTTCTATTTCTGTCATAATCCTTCATTAGGTTTTGTCAAACTGTTCCAATTGCTATAGCAACTCTAATGAAATCTTGCTCCCTAAATAGCCACGCCAATTTTATCAGGTCAAAATCTGCCCTTTACAGCTAATTCACTACCTTTTTTTGACTGTATGTTTTTTCCTCTGAGTAGAGAGTTTGCTGTGAGAAGGACCCCACATATTATTTCCCCCCCGCCTTTTCAGCTTAAACGAAAGGGTTTCTTTTGAAATCATGTGTGTATTCAACTAATGTGTGCAGGAAAGACAAACCCTCTGGAGATGCAAGCCGAAGCTTGCCTCTTGTTCCCTCGGATGCTCTTGCTGCCTGACCTGTGTATTTAAAGCAAGATAATGAAAGTTCATCATCATTACCAAACGGTATGTGTAAGATTTCTTTCAAATGCCTTATAAACCCAGGGAGAGGGTGTGGTGTGTATTTTATGATAGATTTTCTGCTATTTTATTGCAGTGAGATCTGATCTGGCTTGAATTCAAGACCCGCCAAGGCAGCCCGTGTTATATTTGCAGGACCCCGAAGCACTCGCTCTCCCCTTTTACACGGAAATCCAAGACGGCATTTTGCGGTACCTTTGTTGGCATGTGAGAGGGTTTGTAATTGAATAGTAAATGTCTCTTTTGCCACTTCCCTTCTGGAATGATAACTTCTGTGCAAGCAGGAAATTGTCTTCCAGCTGCTGTCAGTGAATGAGCTCTTTAAGTTGGTTATTTTAAAATAATTTGTTTAACTTTCTGAGTTGGGAGGGATAAGATGAAAATAAAAGATGGGTGGCAGGCTCTGCCCTGAGTTTCGGCTGCAGCCGAACGGCACCGTTAGATATTGCCCAGCTGGACAGAGATGAAATTATTCTTTTTGGCTGGACAAAGGTTTTTTTGCTAAATGAATGACTGAAGTCAAACCTATAAATGACAGTGCTCTAATCATAAAAACACCATATTTCACAAGTTTCAAACAGAAAGTAGGGAAATGTAGAATGAATTCAGCAGCTGAAATAGTCTGCCTAATGTGTATTAAGGTATTTTGAAAGGGTATTGTGAAACTTCCATTATATCTTCCTACATTTTACATGAACTGAGGCCTTCCTCTTGCCTAGCTTGTATATATTTCTCCACAAAAGGAAATGAAAAAACTTTTTCCTTGCTATTGGAGAAAAATGGTTAAACACCCCTCAGCCCCACCTGAGGTAGCACATATGTCCCCAGATAGAGAACTGCCTAATAAGCACAATGCTATGAAGTCCAGGCTAAATTAGTATTTTCCTTTCACTTGCAGATCCTCAACAATTCCAGCACCTGAATTTCATGAGAGATGGGATTTTTAAAGATAAGTGAGGAATGGAAAGGAGGCAGATTCCCAAATTTTGCTAATACTTGGTGCAAGTTTCATTTTTAATGTTTTCTGTTGGTTCCTGTGCTGTGCTCCGCTCCTCTAAGTCTTGCTCTGACACCTTCGGTTGTACATAGTGTTCATCATGTGTCCTCCGAGCCCTATGCTGGCAGACGACTCTGGGCGCAATGGTTTGGAGAGTGTCAATAACGACAGAACTTGCAAATAGGATCCAAGCCTCTTGGGACGATGCTGTGTGAGGTAACTGCTAAAAAAGGAGCAGAGCTCCTGAAGCTCTCGGTTTGCACCACCAAGTACAGTATCTGTTGCTTCTTCACCTGCCCAAAGGATGGCATAACCCGGCCATTGCAGCCTCTCAGATTGACTCTACAGAGTCTTGCCCTGTGCTCCCACAAATAGCCATCGGGAGTTCGGGAGGCAGGAGCAACACACTTTATAATTGTAAAGCACAAACAGAAAGCAGCATCGATGCTGGACTCGATAGCACAAGTACCGCTGGGTTTGAGAAGTGGGGGGTGTCGGTAACCTGATGGAAACGGGGAGTTTCTAGCCTGACTATGAGAAAAAGCACCAAACTGATAACCTTGAAAAAGGGCTGCTCTTGCCACTGCTCTCACTCACCTACAGCTGTTTCCAATTTCTTACAGTGTCCGGTGAGGTTTACATCACCTGCCCACATATCCCATATTTAAACGGCGCGCTGGAACCGCACGCTCTGGCGATCAAGATGTGCATCCCCTGGGGGACGTACCATGCGAGTGCCATGGGCACAAGGTCTGACTTCACTGGGAGCCCTGCGTTTGTAGGAAGACGATGCAGGTAAGCGACACGTGTTTTGTAGAAATCGACAGTTTAAGAATTGCTGAAAACATTGTTATTTTACATTGCAGACTGGTAGCAACCACATCAAATGAAAGGGGAAGGCTGGAGGTAGGCGTGTCGAGAGCTCTTTGAGAGGCAGTGGCTGCGGAGAGAAAGGTCCGCAAGGCAAAGGCGGGAGGATAGTGTCTGAAATCAAAGCAGGGCCTGATTAAAGCGGGAATATTATGGTACCGGGGGAATTTAAGGATAGTAGAAGACAGAAAGCCAGAAAGATCTCCAGAAGCAATGCACAGATTCCAATGGTGATACTTTAGTAGCTGGAAAGAGTGGTCTGCCATGAAAGGCGGGAGGCTGATTCCCACCCCGGCAGCACTGCAGTGCTACAGTCACTGGCTTGCTTACACCAGACTTTGAAATTCTCATAAAAACACACTGTCCTAAATTCCCCAACCCCCACCCCCTATAGTCATGTGTTCAATTAAATGTCTGTTCACTAAATACTTTATAATAATCTCATGTCACCTCACAGTCTTACAGGAATATGCTGGCACTTAGGAACTTTGCTTCTCTGCCTTAGAGAATTTTGATTCCTTTTATAAGTTGCCTGAGCTCATTATACATTTAATAAGCCGCTGCGGCCAGACACATCATCTCAATTCTCTGCAGTTAGCAAATGCTGCTTTGCTTTAGCTTCTGCTAATCATGACAACCAACCTACTCACATTACTTAAATCGCTAATCCCATGAAATAACTTAGTGTCACTCTCTAGAGCAGATAAAAAACCCACCAAAACAAAACTCTCATCTAAAACGTGATGTCAATCACAGAGAACAGTTCTACATGAAATGTTAGCTACAGGGAGAGAAAAAGTCCAAACCTCCCAATTTTGTTCATAAAAATCTCTTTAGCTGTGAGTTTTCACAAAATGCTGTTTAATTCAATACATTCACTAGGTTAAATTACCATTTACCTGTAACTCTTCTGTTGCCTGTAGTAATTAAAGCTTCCTCATCCTATGCCCACCTCCACTGGAGAGAAGGAGATAGCATTTCTTGATCTGTGAGCCAGATAACAATAATAACTTCTTCCTCCCGGTATTTTTTCTGAGAAAGGAACTACAGAGGAATAGAAACATCACCAGTATTGAAGATTGCATAAAAATAAAGCTAAAAGAATTCCCATGATGTTTCCTCTTTGCCAAATCCCATTTGCATTTCTAGTCATCTTTACTTAGACATTTCCCCACACCTGTTCTAGGAAATCAGGGGTTCACACTCTGGAAATTGTGTTTCTGGAAATAACTTCTGAAACCAGGAACATCTCGCCAGGCCAGAGGGTTCTCCCCTGTGTCCCCCCTTTCTCCCTGGGAATCCTTTGGGATGCAAGAGCTGTGTGTGGGCAAGTTTCCCATCAGCAGCATTTTAAGGAACTTGTATTTAGCTGCTTTTTGGTTCTTAAGTGGCAGCAGCTGAGCACAGATGTCTGGATTGGCAACAATTATGAACCCAATTAACCCAGTTAGTGGCACCATAGCCCTTTGTGAAGTGACAGATTATTGCAAGCAGACGTGGTACAGCCACTCGCCCCCGTCGCATGCCCTCGTGTCACTGAGAAAATGAGTGGAGGTAGGAACCGCTGAGTGATTAGCTGTTACAATGCTGTTAATTAAGCACCGGTAGGAAGTTTGCCATAAAAATAGAACTAAACTTCTTCATCTGTTTTGCCCATCCCATGTTTGGCACTGTGTTATTAGAGCACAAAAAATAATATCGGTCCAGTAACTGGGTAGCAGCTTTACAAGATGTGACCTTGAAGCAAGGTGAGAGATTCAGCAGATGTAATCCTGCCACGGGGTGTTCACTGAAGGGAAGGAGTGAATTCAGATCAAACAACTCCTGAATTTCACTGGGGTGACCCATTCCTGCATCCCTGCGGCTGCGGGTGGTGGGCAGCTTTGGCCAGGACGGCAACCTGGAGCAGCAGGCGCTGCAACCCGTGGGGACTGCACAACGCGAGCTACGCTGATTCGCAAGATTATAAATGCAACCCGTTATTGCAACCTGTTACCGCCAAGCGGTGAGTGGTTTCTCAGCTTCACAAAGACCGCACAAAGGAGGTGAAAGCAGATAGCTGATGTTTTGGGTGGTCTCCCTGCAACTCCTTCTGCCTCTTGTCTGGTGAACAGCAGCAGCAGCTTAACGTTTGTTACTGGTGGATCCCGTGCTGTTTTACGCAAACGGTTCATATAATTTCCCCCAAGCTAACCAGCTCAGGACTCCTGCCACCCTATTCACTAGTTCAGTTTCTCCCTTGAATTAAAGCATTTATTTCTGTGCTGTATCACAAGGCCCGTTCTGCAGAGGGCAGGCGGCAGGGTGCTGTGGGACGCGGCACAGCCGGGGAGCAAAGCTGCGGTGGCAGAAAGCGACGCTAAAGCTGTGTTTCAGAGGAGATTTTTAAGCAAACTACAGATAATATCCTGGACTGTGTTATCCATTCAGATTGAGTGTAATCCTTACCCCGATCTCCACACCACTAAATGTGTTTAAGAGCAGAGATTTATTTCCCCTCCTATTATCCTTCCTGTCTCCTTTCCTCTTATACTTCGGAGTTCAGAAATAAATAGTTTAGCATGAAACTTCTGCGCCCTCCGTCATCTCTGGGAAATTTCTGGACTAATGTTCATTTATTTCAAGGCTCTCTTCCTCCCCTCTGCTATTATGATTCAAGACTTCAGGGATCTATTTTGTAGGCACGCTTTAAAGGTTACTCCCTTTAGTACCTTAATACCTCTTACTCTAAGGTTATTCTGCCATTTTTCCCCTTAGAAGTCTTCAATTTTTGTTCTAAATGACAAATGCCTCTTCCAATCCTTTTGAGCTCCCCATTTCATGCTGCTTTTCCAGCTCTTTGTCTTAGCACATCTCATTTTTGATTGCAACTAACTGCAGCAATTCTTAAAAATCCTTTGGGTGCTCTGATAATTTGCAACCGGCCGCCAAGTGGTGGCCATGGCCATGTAGGTCTTTCTGCATTGTCACCTGAATGCAAGAACAAATCTAGGCTTGGCAGCATTCTTGGCATTTTGAATTGGGTTTTGGGAATGATTGGGAAGTGGAGCCTTGCCAGGACAATGATGCTCATTATGTAAATTCTAATCCAGAATCGGCAGCATCGTTTGGATGTTGAGTAGAGGTGTTTCTCTGATTCTCCATGTTCAGGACAGCACGACCCCCCTCCTGCTGAGCTGAGATCTCTGTATCACTTATCGCTGTGAAAAGGGCAGAATGTAATAAATTTAATATTTAAATTCATGATTTGTTGCTTAGTTACATATGTCATGAAGGGAAAGCAATAATACTACATGATTTATGTAACTGACAGTCCAAATTTTAAGGCTTGAATATTGAATATTCATACCGTGTTTATGCAAGCTATTATCTACAGGGGGGAAATGTCAAGAATAAATTCAACATCTTCTCTTTAATGTTTTTAAGACAAACACATGAAACACCAAATAAATTATTGGTTAGTCTGAATACTTGGTTGAGTTTCACAATCGTATCTGTAAGTATGGTTGTGCGCAGGGTAACTCTTCTTTTTGCATGAAATTTTATCACCACAGTGATGGGCAGATTCTGCGCTCTAAATTCCGTTGTAATGCACCACGTATTTGAGTGAAGGTCTGTACAGGCACAAGATGTGCTTCAGGAAGGGAAAGAATTAACTATTGAAGCATAATGTCTTCAGTTCCTCAGGGAACAGTGAAAATGCATTTCCCCTTGTCTGTACCCTGTACAAAATAACCCTAGGACAATAGGAGAGCCTTTTTTCCCGGAAGAGCGTCTACTTGGGAATCTGAAAAAGAAATGCCTTTGCCATGACAAATGTACGGCAGCATATAAAGTGCTGTCTGCTGAAATAAGGAGGCTTGCAGGGTAAAGGATAAATGCATTTTCTTGTTACTTTGGATGAAAAGGTACTAAGATTTAAATTTTCAATTGAACATGATAAATTCCTCTTTTTCAGAAACAACCTATAAATTTAAAAGATTTATAAATTCCTCTAAAATGCATACTTTCCCATAATATGCCAGGCGCTCTGTTCTGAGCAGTGATCAGCAATGGCAGGCGAGCTGCTCTCCGTGTCCCGTGTTGCACACATACCCTTGCAGTAGTCCAAGGGTGTGAGTCAGCATCTGATGAAGTTAATAGGAACATTTCAGTGGAGTCTGTACCAGGCCTTTAAACACTAAATATAGTCTCTATAACTTTGGGCAATCTCCCGTTTCTTTTCATTAATTTTAAGCTTGTTCTGTCCTGCATGTTAGGAAAGGATTTACGCTAATCTGACAAGTACTGAATGGTCTGGTTTAAATTGCTGGCTACTGCTCTAACGTCTGGAAAGAAGACAAACCATGTCAGCTTTGTTATGTGACGGAATTAAAAGTCTGGAATCTAAGCAAAGTCCCAGCACTTTTGTTGTGATTCTTCTACGTTTACAAAGAAAACTACCCTGTTGTCTGCCTGCGTACATGTGTGGAAACAACGCAAAAGCTCGGTTCTGCCCCTCTGAGCTGGGTTGTCGAAGGGAATTACTTTGGGATTATTGCAGGGTGCTGCCTCGAGCATTTTTGTGCATGAGCTGGAATGTGTTTTTTCAGCCAAATTTCATTCAAACTAAGAGTCCTGCGACAAAACCCAGAACAGGGATGGATAAAGTGATGGTATTTAGGGAATTGTACACAGCCTTGAAGAGGTGTAGCCTGCGAGCCTGGCGGGAACTGCTCTGTTCATTCATCTGGAGTTCACGTGAAGGTCCGAAGTCAAGTAGCGTCAGGGTTTTTCAGAGATCCACGGCTGACTTCCATGAAGAGTTAAGAGTGTTTTGACCATAATAATCAGACTTCATATTGATTGCGTGATGAACAGGACTCTGTCACGGGAATGTAAACAATCTGGGAGCTGATTTGAACAGATGAGCTCCACCATGGCTCAGCAACAAGAAAATATACTTCACCTGTCAAAATACACCTTTGCACAATTTATGAGCTGGGAGCGTTCAGTACAATGGAAAATAAACTTGTTACAGGCACAATGATCTGCCCTCTGAGAGCCAAAGGAGCTGGGGCTGGTCTGCGCTGCTCAGTCAAGCGGACCTTGAGCGTGATCCGCAGCTGGGTTGGGAGGAGATGGACTCCTCCAGCTGGTCGTGTGAGGCAGGGAGGGAAGGAAAGGAGGAGTTGCCCTTCAACAGCAAAAGGTAGGGAGGACAAACACCCTTTGGGCACTATGGTGGAGAGGTTTGTTTGGCAAAGAGAGTCTGTCGCAAGAGACCCATTCATGCCCTGTCCGTTTGAGGTATATCACTTAAGGCTTCACATCGATGGAACATCCTATGAGGTTTCATCACGTGCAGCAGGTATCAGGTAGCCAGCCTTGAACTTAGAGTGAAGACATCAAGGAATTGCAAGTTTACCCAAAATCTCCTGTCCATCCCTAACCCAGCTGAAGTGACTGTCATGCACAAGAGTGTTCTGGGCACTGTCTTCCAAATTTGTTTAGCCTTTCCAGAGCACCCTTGCCTATCCTCTGCCCAAATAATTGCTTGTAGCATGGAAAATACTCAGTAATTCTGCCCGTTGTGTAGCTGTCAGTGTATTCTGGACACAACAGGCTGCTTGGTGCCAATGCGCTGGTGGGGGAAGGATATTAAAGCCAAAGTGGATCATGCTAAATATTTCTTCTTCAGTTGGAAGTGAAAGACCAGGCTGCCTTTGCTATACTTTTATAAGATGCTGTTTCCTATTTGTTACAGGAAAGTTCACTGTCAGTCACGGGAGGCGGAAATTGCCCTTTCCCTGCACGGCGTTCCTCAGGCACCTCAACAAGTGTTTGAACTGTGTGAACACGAAAGCTGTGGCCCAGCTCCACAAAGGGAGTTGGCCATCACAAGGGGCCAGGAATCCTCCTTCACCTCCTGTGCTGCAGGTAACGTTCAGCTCTATCTTCTCAGTGTTCGATTCCATCTGCTCAGAGCTACCTCAGGGGCACTGCAAGCTCACAGTAAAGAAATCGTGCCCCTGCCTGTAGAAATGATGTAATCTGGATCCTAAGAAACCTGGGCTAGGTCAGTGTGTCAGTTGCAGCACTTGCTTGTTGAGGCAACAGAAATCCCTTTAAAGGCAGAATTTTTGGAGCAGAAGCAAAGTAGAAATTCTTCAGGAAGGAAAATCAGAGAAAAGGTCCCTTATTTCACTGGTGTCCTGCCATACCAAAGGTGCACCTGAGGAGGAATTGATATTTAAAGCACATTTTTGTATTGCCAATAAAGACTTTCCACTTAGGGAAGAAGTCTAACCATCTGCCTCCCCGGTACACAAGAAAACAGAAGACAAGCACTTTAGTGTATAAGTTCTGCAAGACAGATTGTCAATAGCCATTGACGCATCCGGAATGAGAGGCTCAGATGGGAGCTGGTAATGCATTTAGTACGTACTTGAAAGGTTTCTTCTGTGACCTGTTGTCATTCCAGGAGAGAATTGTACATGTTCATATGTCAGATGGCTAAAATGGCTCCTGCTCCACTCTTCTATTAACCATAAACATATTCAACATAACTAATTTCATTAGACTTTTCCCAGCAGTATCTCGCCCCTCACAAGAGCCTCTGTGACCAAGGTAGCTCAATGTCTCAATTCAGACCATTAGTCTCGAGTCCCTTTGAAGTGACTTGTATTCTCTCCAATGAGCGTCTCCAAAAAGTAGCTGTTATTCTATATTTATATTGTGGAAGTAGAAGGGCAAGATGTACTAATGGACTGAACATTGAGTTATAATAAATGGGGAATTCTCACGGCCCGTTTGTATGTTGTTTTTTCTCAGCCCATGTATTTTCACTTGGGTGTTTGCACTGTAGGGATGCAGCGTAGCATGATGTTTTTTGGAGAAACTATGGAGCTATTTTGCAGCATAACCTATGGAATCCATCTGTGAGTGACTGGCTTGTAGCTTCAGTGTCCTCAGCAGCTGTGAATTATCACGTCTTTGTTGTGCTTGCAGGGTCGATACTCTTTGTGCTAGTCTCTACCTTCTTGTTAAGAAAAAAATGGTTTCCTACATCTTGCCAGCTGTTTTCCATTCCTGATGCTGCATTGCTTCATTTTCTTTGGGCTTGTAATGAACGCTTGTTCCTTTGTCTCATATTGTCCCTCTTTGCTGCTCTTCCTGTTCCAGTGCTTGATTACCAGAGACTAAATTTGTGAAGTATATTTAAATGCTTAAAGCTTTTTTAGGCACCTGACTTTTTTTTTTTTTTTTTTTTTTCCCTACTGTGATTAGGATATAGGCCTAAGTGATTAATCTGTCTTCCTGAATAATGACAAAAACGTTGCATCAGCATGAGAGGATCTAACCTTTGAAGAATTCCCCTGGGAGCATCCGTTTCTGCTGGGGATTTCGCTGCCAGTCAGAGCAGTTAATAAAAGAAGGGAAAGCCAATAACACTGCCAGAAGTTTTTGCTATATAGAAGTCAGAGAATCAGTTAGAGGCTGTCAGATGTAATGTATGACATTATTAATATGAAGAATTTCAGATCAAAACAGGGCTTACTGTCCCAGCGACTGGGTCATGTGGAAGTGGCTGAGGGAGCGGGGAGTCTTCAAGTGGAACATCCAGAGCAGAGCGCTTGGGCAGACTTTGCAAAGTCATTAATCTTAGCATTTCAGGAGGATGAGAAATTGAAACATAGCAGAGGAGATATTCCAGCTGTAGTCCTGGGCACCCCTGGGGTGTGTTTCAGCCTTTCATCTCGGAGCTCATCAAGATGTGGGAAGCCTTTCCTTCCTGGTGGGCAATGTGGATGATGGATGCCCGGACAATGCTGAGGAATGGGGCAGGAGCCCACCCAGCAGCCCACCAAGTCCTCTTAGCTGATCGCAGTGCCGAGGCACCAGCACCACGAGAGGTGATCTTAGACTTAATTTTTCTCCTTTTTTTCAAATGTCACACTCTGAAAACATTGGTTCAAACCATGCAGGAATCCGCAGTGCCTGGGAAGAATTAATTATGCAGTCATGTTTTCATAAAACCATAGACTGTTTATTTGTTTAAATATTTGTCTCGTTTGTTTCATGTAAATGATCACAACTCTGATTATCTAAACACGCTATGTAAATTCAGCTCGCATCTAGTGGGACGATGTGCTAGTACAGCTGGTTGGAAACCAGGCAGCTTAGAGAAACGTTCATTAGGCATCCTGAGCCTAAAAACGGCTTGGTAACCTAGGCAAGGCTTTTAACAGCCTCTGTTGGGCACACAATTTGTTTGACAAATCCCATCTTCCTTCTTGCGTGCGAATTCTCTGCCAAAAAATTTGCTGGTTTTAAGCATTAGTTAGTTTTAAGTAAGTCCTCAAAGCTGTGTAGACTTTCTCATGGAGGTTTCGTTGCAAGATACTTTGAGTGCAGAAGGGACACGCTGGGCTCCTGGTAACCCCTGTCCCTCCAGTGACTGTAACCCTTGGAAACAAACTTCTGTTGCATTTATTTGGCTTCAGAAATCTCTTGGTGTGAATGTTCCTGAGTTTCTTGGGCAGGTCTGTGGCAGCACCTGGCACCCTGGGCACCCTGTGGCTCTGGCACCATCGCCTGGGTGGGGAATTTCTGATGGAGCCACGAGACCTCGCAGGGAATGGGGGCTGCGGGGGGTAAGTGCAACACTTGGTAATATTTTTGCTTATATAAGCTCTGCACTGGGTTTGAGTAATCATTTTAAAGCAAAATTGATTCTCTTCCTGCTGTGTTAGTGGTTTGTTTATATTTTTATTTCATTTAATTTTCTTACATTAAGGGCAGCTAAAACCCTTACAAAAAAGGCTGCTTCAGGTGATGTTTGCTGCTTGGTTGTGACTTTGCAAGGAGCAGTATTGCTGCATCCCTGCAGAGGAATGGAGGGCAGTTAACAAAGGCATCAACAACGTAAATCTCCATTCTTGTTACCTCTAGTAGTTTTTTTTTGGTCAGCAATACCAGTAGGTATTAGGTTGTAGCTGGGCATCAGTTCTTTTGACGAACTGGTTTTCACTCCTGTAATCACCTCGCTGCCCCAGCAGCATTAACTGGTGACTGCTGACTTTGTTCTCCCTCATTACAAGTAAGCAGGAAGGTCTATGATAAAATACCCAGCTGGAAAAACTTTTTGTTTTTTCATGGATTCATCCCATGGACACTGTGCTCCTCTCTTTTCTCCACTCCTCATTTGTACAGACCTCCCCTTCCTCAGCAGATCTGCTCTCCTCCTCCTCACCTGCATGTCTCTGCCCGCTCTGTGATTGAGCTATGAAATCAAGGAAGATCTCTCTTTCCAAGCAAACTGAAATGAAGTCTTCCCCTCTAGAGCCCAGGGAATAGTTACTTTAATATTTGGCATTTTATGTAGATAATGTGTCAGCAGCAGCAGGGTACTGCTAGGGGCTGCGCTGTGCCTCGGGCATCCTCCTGAACCCTCGCCTTGCAAGGGAACATTTCTGAGATAAACGGGAAAACTCCCTTCTCCTGTCGGGAGGTTTCCCAGCTCTCTAATTGATGCATTTTTTTCCTCATCACCTGTCATGAGCTGTTCATCAGCTCCTGCCTGAACTGCGAAGTGATCTTGAAATGTCTCAGCAACTCCCGGCAGCACGCCCTCCTATCAGGGGAAATCAGGGAGTATTTATTTGCTCAGATACTTTTCCTCATAATGTAATTGTGGAGCTTTTTCAACAAGGATTTAAAATACTTGTTGAGACAGCAGGCAAGGTCTAGTCTGCTTCTCATCAAGGTGATGCTTGGTGCCTTTGGGGACTACTGTACTCCTGAAGAGTCTAAACTTCCAAGTGGTGTGATTTTAAAGCTCTTTGTGCTAATAATGTTTGTCTTATAGCGCTGTATTAGAAAAGGTATGGGTGAAATGTCATACAGACGGGAAAGGTTGTACCTGGAAGATTGGTTGTGCTCTGCAGCCGAAATAGCTGTTGTTCTTTATGGTGTAAAGGACACGTAAATAAAATTTGAAGTGGCATATTGCATTAGATTTCTTCAAGATAAAAATCTACAGTGCGCTCTTTGTGATGTCTTTATTTCAGTAGCATTAGAGCATCAAAATATTACCGCCTGCTGATAATCTGATAGAAAATATCCAACCTGCCTCGAGTGAGAAAAGATAGAGTGCATAAAAATGTTCCTGTTTTCAGTAACCCCTCCCTTCCCCAGTGGTGGAGACACCAATTTGGTTGCTTTAAACTTGCCTTGCACCTTTTGATTGCAGAAAGGCTTTGGCAGAGACCTGCAAGGACTAATGCAATATGCTTCAGAGGATCTGCTCACGGTGTTTTCAATTAAAAACAGGTGGGATCAAAACACTATATTTCAAAGTGTGCAGTACCATATAACACCTGTATTATCTTCTCCGGTGAAAACATGTGATGAGTATGATCCATATTTCAGACATCCTCATTCTGGGGAAAAAACTAAGCCTAATTACTGATAGCACTAAAAAAAATGTTTAAATTTTTTCACCTTGCCCAGTTTAAAAGTTTGCTTTTTTTGCTTCAGTTTCTACCGTCTTGGGCTGTTTTGCACATCGCCCCTTGGTCTCGGCTCCATCCGAAGGGTGATCGATCTCGGCGTGAGGCGATTCTCACGGCATGAGGCTGGGCTCTCCGGGATCTCCATCTCAGCCTCCGGCTCCGGCAGTGGCTCTGGCGTGGGACTCAACTCACCTGCCTGGTTTGGCATTACAATTATCTGGATGATGTGCAAGCACACGGGGCCGGCTCAGAGCTGTGTGTTAACACTGGCAGGGGAGAGATGAGGCTGCCCCAGGACCTCAGCACCATGCAGAGAACCACGACGAAAGATTTTCAGAGAAAAAGAGATTGCTTGGAGCCCAGGGGCTGGGATCCGGCTAAAATATGTGTATTTTCTCAGCTCCTACTCCTCAGCTGCCACCCGTGGCTGAAGAGCCGGGGAGACCCCTGTCTGAAAGCTGCTCTGGAGGGTTTGTATCGAAGCTTTTGCCCAGTAACACCTAAGCAGCAGTGGTACATCAGCCGCCGTGTGAATCCCCAACATGTCTTGTACGATCACGTCCTCCTACAGCGATACACAGTGTGAGGTGTCAGACTGTATGCAGTCGCCCTGTGCCTGGCAAGGACTGTCTTTAAAAGAGCAGGGTTTAAAACAGGGATTTCTGGAACGTTAAGTAAATATTGAGACATGGCTGGAGCCATGTCTGAAAATACCTATAGCATACCTTTATGTACACCGAGGATAATGCTCAGAAAGAACAGGGATGCCTTTTTTTTTGTTTTTTAATTGCTCTTCTTCCAGGCATTCTGGAAATCAGGACCAAGAAGCCCAACATGGAGCAATTAAGGCTTTTGCAGCTGATTGTGTTCTGCAGCAAGGAACGGAGAGAAGGTGTTTTCACTCCAAAGGTAAAATACCCCATGGGGGAAACCTGCCGTCTGAGCACGGTGCTGAGGTCTGGATCCATGCTGTTACATTCACAGCACTACCGACAGCTGCAACAGGTCACGAGCATCCTCTGTTTGTCAGAGGAAGAGACAAATTGCAGGATTTTTTCAAATCCTTCCAATCCTTGCTGTGAGTGTGAATGACACTGCTTTATCTTGCTGGGTGTTAAAAGCGCTACCTTCTTTGTAGCTTTTGGTTTGCAGGTGTATCTCTTCATTTGAGCAGAGAAATATTTCCAATACACCGTTATGCAGCGATAAACCCTCTGTTTCTCAGGTGTGTGTGGGTCTTGGAGGTGCTGGTGTTGCTGGGAGTCTTCCCTTGTAACATACAATCTGTTTTTCTCTGAAGAGGTGCCTGTTTTAAAATCTGATTTAACATGTGCTATGCAGGCAATGGGCAGAGAGAATGGACTGGGAGCTCCTGCTTGGAGGCAATGCTTCAGATTTTGGGAAGGGAGAGGAACTTACACCCGTACTGGTGGGACCCCTGCCCAGTGTGGTTCGGGAAGGGGAGCGATGCTGGGGCTGATGTGAGCGGGCAGGGGGCAGGAGTTGGCAGCCACCTCCGCCGGCAGCTCCAGTGCACAGGCTTGTTTATAACAAGCCCCCCCCTCCAGTGACGAAATGGCAAGATTCAAAGAAGGAGCAGAATTAACACCAGATCAAAATATCAAGCAGAAAATTAATCAAGGAAGAAAACTATCTGGATTGATTACACTGAGCATAAATTCCACCCAACTGGCATTACTGAAACCAGATGAGGAGACGGGTATGACTGGAATGTTTAAGTCATTTTTTTTTATTATTTATTTAGCAAGATCTGAACGGGCCAAAGGGGAGGGGGAGTGACACTGTCAAAGATGTCATTCCTTGTTGCAGCAACTGACCTTCTGGGACGAGGGGTTAAAACATGAGCAGGTAAAGTGCAGCATCAGGTACGTGTTGTAGCTGCTACCCAGCCCCAATCCCACCCTCAGAACAAGCGCAATCGCTCAGCTTCCCAGTCGCCTATAGCACAACCTCACCCCATGCTAACGATCACATGTAGGCCTGTAAAAATCCCAAGAAAATGACATATTTAGATGTCATTTTAACAGACCTGAAGAATATGATCACCAGGCTGAAATTTAGCACTGGCTGAATGCACATCATTGCGGTTTTGCCATTTCAAAGCTGGGTTTCATTTGCTGCGTGAGTACAAAACCGACAGCACACACGTGTATCTTCAGGGCATGCAGAGGTGTGCACACACGTGTGCACGGACACACACGTGTGCACACAGGTGCCTGCGCGCTCTCTCACACACACAGAGTGCCTTGGCAGAGCCAGAGCCAAGGAGCTGGAAACTACCGAACCAAATCGATCAGAAGGAGTTTAAACAGCTCCAATTATCATTTGTTCCTTTGCTTTCAAAGCCATTAGCAGATACCAAGGAAGTAGCAATTAGGTGCTAAAAGACTGAAGGCTAGGTTAATTTAAGAAGAAACAGGTTGATTTTCCAGCAAAAGATATCAACAGAATCTCATTTAATTCACTTCAGACATTTCATTTTATTAGAGGTATATTTGCTATGGTACATATCTTCGATTATCCCTATAAAAGCGACATTAAGGGCATTTTGCTGTTAACTCTGTAAGGGAGGATGAAATGGAAAATACAATCCAGGAATGTCCCCTTGGGATTTTCTTATGAATCTGAAATGTTAGATTTATAGATTCCAGGAAGATTAGCTATTCCTATGGTTACAGGGAATGCTCACCACTAGAACTGCTGGAGACAACACTTGGGAAAGGTTTTAAGCCATGTGCCTTGGGTTTTAGTTAAATATCAGGAGGTTAAGTGGGGAGAATACAGGGCAATACCTGGGTCCGTGTGTTCTCCTGTGAGACACACAGGGCTGGACACTCTCAGGTACTGTATAAAGAAAAGAAATCTGGGATCTGATCCGATGTGAGCAGTGCTCTGTGCTGCGGCTAGTGGGAGTGGGTGTGCAAGTCCTGCTGGAAGCAGTAGCAAAATAGTTGTCGACATTGAGAAACACTTGGCAAAAGATGCAAAATCCTGTTTTCTGTGATGCTGGAGGAGATCCCTGGTCTCCATGCACGTTGCCCACACCAGCACAGAGCAAACTGGTCTGCTGCGATACACTGCTGGGGCTGGGCTTGGGGCTGGATGCTGGAAGGCGCTGTGGGTCCTGGCAGCACCACCTGGCCGCGGGTCGGCCGGAGGCACCGTGCAAAGCAAACAGAAAAGGGAAAGAGGTCGGTTCTTTTGATGTGGTGGGTGTCAGTTCTGGGTTATTTCTGTGCAGGCAGAACCAGATCCGGAGGGGAAAAGATGCTGCAGGGCCAGTGGCAAAGGATGGTGCTGAGACTTCTAGTTTTCTACAGGTTTTGGGTTGCTTTTTTTTGCTTCTTCATCTCCTGAAGCATGTTTGTGTTTCAGTAATTGCAGCAGGCAGTGTGCGGCGGCAGGCACCGCTCTGGCCACGCCACCTCCGGGTTATTGTTTCGGGCTGAGCAGGTTTGTGCCGCCTGCTCGCTTGGCCCGCCGGCTTAGTTGCATTTCTTATCATGTCTGTATCTGCTGCCAATACACAGGTGAAGATCACTTATTCCTCAAAGCGGGATATTGTGGGATATCTGCAGCTCTCTGCAGAGAAGGAGCCTGCGGGGTGAGCAGGGGGTGCAGGATCAGACCTTGCCCGAATCAGACGGTGCAAGGGCTTGAAACTGGCTCTTCCCCTTCCAGAAGAAAGGCTGATGGCATCAGCTGTTCCAAGGGTATTTTCATGCCAAAAAAAAATTTAAATAGTTGTCAAATCAGAATGAAACCAAAGTTGATGAGTTCAAAATTTGTTGCAAAATATATACAGACATAAAAAGTTATATGTATATACATTTTGCATATAAAAACATATATTGATATCTATATGAAGTATACACACACACACAAACATATATAAGGTGTGGTGGTGATGTTGCTGCTGTGCTTTTCTGGCCAGTCCCACTCCGCTGGGTGCCACCGGTCCCCGGGCAAGCTGGGGGTTACCGCAGCCCTCGCGTTCGGCTCACCTCCCCTTGCCACTCGCAGCTCCCCAGGGCTCAGCAACGGGAAATGTTCTCATGCACTAAAAATTGCATTTTCCTGTGACATTTATTTCAGTTCATTCTTGTGGTCCTTATTTTCATTAATGAGAATACGCATACGGGCCCATGCACAATTACTTACCGTGCTGAATCAAATGTGAAATGGTAACTTGGAAGGATAAAAGGCTTTCTAACGCTTTATCAGTTTCTTGAGCTAGCTATTCCTGTTTCTATCTTAAGCTTTAAATATTTGCATTAAGATCCAGATTGTGAGTAACTGGTCTCAGAATAGCATATGAAACAGGAATTTTAAACGGAAATGTGGAATGGAAAATGTGGCATTCTGGAGCCGAGCTTATCTGAGTGTGCAGCAAAGATGTGGCAGTCTGCTAAAGCAGCTCCTACCGCTCAAAAGGACATTCAGCAGGGCAAGCCGGGCGCTTTTTTTCCTGACTTGAAAATGCAGGCTGCCTTCCTGCCATCTTTCTTTCATAACGCATTTTAATCAAGTCACAGGATGGAGAATTTGCAGTCAGCCCAAGCCAGGAATCTATAATCTCATCCAGAATTACTTTATAAATAGAAACAATTTAATACTTTTGTATAAATTTATGTCCACTGTGTGGTTTGGATTTAATTTGAAATGTGTTTTCCCTGCACCTGGATGGAAAGTGTGTAAATGAAAGCTGCGGGAATGATTCAATTTGTATTTTCCTGGCGGTGCGGGATGTGCTAGTCGCGGTGATTGCTGTTCGCAGGCGAGCCAATTAACAGAGCGCTTTCTCCCACATTCTCCATAGCAAAATCACATTAGTTAAAACAGCTCGCGCACAAGTGATGTTGTGTCATATATAATGAGGAAATAATTAAAGAACCAGCCATTCTGATTGAAGTATGGCACTGTGAAAGAGCAGCCAAAGCCGCGGCGGTCTCTGCCCTCTGTTTCTGCCTGCTGGGTGCGCGCAGGAAGGGCTGAGCTTGTGGTCCCCAACCCCAGGGACGCCGGGGCTAATGGTGTGACACCTCGGAGCCGTGAAGCACTGACACCATCACGGAGCGCAGGCGAGATGGGAACTGAAGTGGAGTGTGTTTGATAAACTTATCAGAACGGCAATGTAGAGATGTGGGGTTGCTTGCAGCAAGCGTTGTTTCTAGATGTGTACATTTGACCAGGAGCCCCTTACACCGACCAAGGGGGCATGCTGTGGGGGACAGGACTGGACCGAGCTGCTGAGCTCCCTGGCTTGCTTTTGCCATCATCAAGACTTTAATTTTGTCTGTGTGATGTGCATGTTTATGAGGCAAGCTGTGAAGTTTTGTGTGCGTCCATGTTTCCAATCCCTCCCATACACCCTGGGGCATTTTCCTTCAGTCCTGCCAGGGATGATCAGTTACTCCCATATATCAGCACTTCTGATGGATGCAGACATGTGAAAATCAGATTTGACATGAAGCACGTCTGCCCAGGAGCCGGGGAGCAGGAGCAGCGGTACCTGCTGTCACACAGCATCTTCCACTACAGCCTCTCGGAGTAATAGAAATTTATGAGGGCTGTGGAAAGCATAGAACAGCACCGATGAGTTAAAGGTCAAAATTAGGGCTGGGGATAAAGGACAGAAGAATCATGGTAAATAAAAGAACTGCTGACAGCAATGGGAAATGAATAATTTCGTACAGCAGCTATGGCTTAAAGCTCTCGCAAAGGACTTGGGGAATTACTCACTTCATGCTAATTCAAAGTTACCATCCCAAGCCCTGGCAACTGCTGATAAGAGTAAGATTAGCACTACTCGCTTCTATGTGAACGCGTTCAAAAGAGATGCAGAATAGCAAAGAGATGTAGGACACTGGCTGGGGCGACCGTCGTCCTCTGCGGCGATGGCGTGGGGCGCTGGGGGTCAGCGGACTGGTTCTATAGCGGGATCCAGGCTGAGCGGAGATGGGGCGCGGGGGAACGCACAGCCTTCCCTGGCTGCCGGGGAGAGTGTCACGAGCAAAGTCTTGGGAAAACCAACCTATGGTCAATACTGACAAAACCAGACGGTTCTATTTCCACCCAGTAAGTGGTTTTCATCTTTAAACCAGCTGGTAATTGCAGCTGTAATTAGTTGACGCTCTTTTAAAAGTAAACAGTAAATCTAAGAGAATTAGGGGTGAATTTGTTTTGGCAGGCATTTACAATCATGCGTTTCTTATGAAATGCCAGCAAGACAAAGTTCATCATAATGCATTTTCTGCAGGTCCCTGGATTAGGTCTTCCATGGGTTAAATGGTCTGGCTGGGAACTTCTGTGCTGGTTTTGGTGGTGCCGTGCTCCAGAGGGAATTACCAGTGTGTTGTTACAAAGAGCTCCATGCTGCCACAGAAGATAACATCTCTAGGTTTTATTTAACGGATTTGCTTATTACGTTTTGGAAAGTTTTCCACTAAAGAGATCATAGTTCAGGTACACTATTCTTTATAGAAAGATAGGTAAACTTGCCATATATATATATATATATATATACACACACACACACACACACACATATAAACACACACAGATATGGCCGTTATTTTTAAGGTAGTACACAATATATATATTTTTGCTGTTATGCATTTTTTAACAACACAGCTCAGGCTACCACTTGTGTTCTGCATTCTACATATTAGTACGTGCAATAGTAAATCAGGCATTGTGCTTGCAAAGGCAGGGGCTATCGGGACATTTTCAAGTTAAACATGCAAGAAGCCTGGTATAAAGAGTCAGAGCTGCTTTTTGCCTTTCTTTTTGTGTATGCATACATATTGATCTAATAAAATTAAAGAGTTAAAAATACCATCGTATGTAGGCAGAGATGTATTTTTCTTTAAAGCAAATACTCTAGGCAAAAAGCTATATTCAGACTAAAAAGAAAGCGAGAAGGAACATTTCTTTTCATCGGAAATACTATAGAAGTCTGAGGATATGTTTTTGAGGTTATGTCACCCTCTCCACATTTAATCAAGGGTTCATGAAATGAAGCAGGGTTGAGGGCAGAGCTTTTGTTTCATGTCTTCTTTTCAGGTCTCTTCATCCTTGTTCATGCTGCAGCAACCTATTTTTTATTTAGTTTTCTGAGAGCAATCAAAGACAGAACACGGATTAGAGCCCTGAGAGCAACTGTAAATGCAGCTGAAACCTGCACTTGGGTAACTGCACGGAGAGTAAAAGTGTCCTAATTGAGGACATCACTTGAAGTTTAACTAGACACCTGTGAAAAATATGCCTCAAGAGATGATAAATCAATATTATTATCACTGGCTGTTTTTAATTTAGCTTGTTGGCCTTTACAGAGGACTTTGCTACCTGCAGTTGGAAGTTGGAAGGCTGGACTGAGTCGGTGTGATTCTGTGTGGTGTTTTGTCACAGGTGAGTTATTACACAGAAAAGTTTAAAACCCCTATCTAAGGTACGCTAATTTCTCTTCTAACCAAAAATCTATGTTTGTGTCTAGACCGTTCCACTACTAGACTGATCTATGTTTACCTCCATTTGCCGTGAGCTTGTTAAGGCTTCCCCAATGATAATGAAATTATAGATACCTTCAAAAATAGCATTAATTCCCTGCTCGGTTAGAAAAAAAAAAAAAGCAAATAAGCCAGAGGGGCAGCTGTGCGTAGCGTGGTGCAGTCCTGGCTGGGTGGCTTTGGTTTTTCACCAGAGGACACTGCTGCGTTCTCCCCAGAGCTGCGCAGACTGCCTGCGCCCAGGGCTGGCGCTGAGTTTTCTTGTTTAGAAAATGAGTATTGCAAGTTCCAAACCCTTGGGTTTTTAAGTCACTTCTGTTTATTATGCACATAACCATCCGACCAACTACATTTGCATTTTGACCTAGGAATAAAATCTATACATCTATTTTCATTCAGAGAATTATATTGTTCTTGTCCGAAACAACATGGCAAAACATCACAATTAGTCCAAGTGATCATTGTGACTGTAGCCAATAATTAGTGACTGATTTGGGGGAGAAAAAAAAAAATCAACTTGGGAAGCATGATAATTGCCCACATATTTCTTTGGGTCAGGCAGCCATGTTACATCAAATGCTAGATTTATTATTCCATTTAAATAATTTTGAAATAATTAAGAATTGTGTTGTGCATCTGACTGAGCAGATCCGAAGTACAAAATCATACATCTAAATTATGAACCGAATGGAGCATTGCCAGCAAATATGAGAAGTGAAATACTTTCCTCACTTCGGAGGCAAAAAGGAGCAAATATGCATTTTCTACATCACCGTATTTCAAAATAATTACCATTTTGTTTCCATTTGTTTTCCTGTATCTGAAAAATGTGCTAAAAATTCAAAACACAAACAAAAAAACCCCAAAAATATAGGTCCAAACAATACTGGGAAAATTTCAGTATCTCTGCACTGTTGGCTAGTGGCACCTCTAGGTACACTCAGAGGCAGTAACTGTGCCAGACACAGCCCTGACTGCCTGCAGCATTGCATGAGGTTTGGTTTATTAATATCAATATATATACTTTGATATTAATACCAAAGCAAGGCTCAATACCTATGGAGTGAGACCTACCCAATGTGTTTTGTCTCATACAGGTATCATGTTGTACCGGAGAGCATCCAGTCACTTCCATGAGCACTAATACTCAGGAATAAAGTGCTATGTGATCTTATTTCTGTATTTCCAAGGGATGAACAAAAGATGACTGTGTTAAACTCAAACCCCCCAACATTTTGGCAAAAAAAAGGTTATTTCTAGACACTCCAGACTGATCTGTTGGCTCACTGCTTTAATGTGACATCAGTGTAATGGCAATAATTTGGAATGTGTCCCATATTTTCTTCTGCAATTTCCCCTTCCTCCACAATATGCAGTGTATCATCAGAAGATTTTTCTATAAAACATGTAAATTTTTTTTCTGGGTTAAATCCAATGAGCTGGAAGCAGTGATTTTTTTTCTGCATTGCCTTCAGTGGAATTCGTATCTATAATGTTCGCAGCAAGAGAACATGTATAGGGCTTAGGATGTTTTATTATTTAATTGCTCTTCAGTGATGGTTAAAATAATTGCAATGCAAGAATTAGGGATTTACAAGTAAAAATATTACTTCTGGAATAAAAGAAATGTTGAGAGGAATGTGCTTATTTAAAAACTGGTAATTTTGCGCAGAATTTGATAATTTCTCTAAGGATTGAGAATTACTAAAATTACTGCTGTAGCGTGAGTGTGTTGACAAGTATCATCAGTTGTGCTCCAGTGCACATTGCGGCGTCTTCCTCCCATGCACACACGGATTTAGCGCTGAGGATACTTCCATGGAGTATGGGGAAAGGCGGTTCCCGCAGCCCCGGGGGCTCAGGCGTCATGATGCAGAGTATCACTGGTTTTTCTCCTTTCAATGAAAATCTTAACAATTTCATAAGATGCCTTGGTAATGAGAGGAGATTCAAACGGTGCTTTAAGAATTGCAATGATTTACGAAGGAGGATGCTGAGACCCAAGCTGACCCATGGGGGGAACAGGGATGGCAGCGTGGTTTATTGCTGTGTATTGGCAGGGAGGTGGTACCCTCCCCCCTGGGCACGGCGCGGTGCCACCCCGGGGGACTGGTCCCTGCTCCAGACACCTTGCAGAGCAGCTCTGACTGACAGACCACAGGCCGATGGGCTGATGTCCCCGCTGGGTCGCTGGAGACACCCTCAGGTACGTGCTATTCCCCGCTCTGAAGGCCAAATCTCTTCCCTCTCCCATCACGGGCTGTAACTGGGCTTCCAGACTAGCACTGAACACCAAAATCCCATATGGGGGATTTTTTGCAGCCTCTTGTTGCAGTTTGGGGATTCATGCTGCGAAGACTACATAAGAAAGAGAATAATGTTCCCTATTCCAGCAAGGTCGGTGGCGCTGAGCAGAGTCTTTGCAAAGGGTATCGCATTTAGCAGCAACATTAAACAGCACTTTTTGGTAGGCTTGGAGTAAACAGAGCGCTTCAGAAAAGCAAAAGTCGTTTTTTCTTGCTGGAGTTCAGCTGCGTTAGGGTAGCCAATTCCTATTTGTTTTTCACACTGCTGCCTTTATCAGATGCTCACAGAAGGATCCGTGTCCTGCTGGACATGGGTGCAAAGAGCAGCGTGCCCAGGACAAGTAACACAAACCTCTGCCCAGGGATCCCCGCTCCTCTGGGCAGAGAAAGTTTATTCCCCAAATACCAAAAGCATTTAATGGCCAAGTCAATGGAGCAAAGTGCTGAGGTGGGGCTGTTTTCCCCCACGCTGCAACTGAGCATTGGCTCTTCTGGAGTCATCGTGTGCAGGGCTGCCAGGAATCGGGAATCAAGCATTACAGGATGCAGCTGCAACGTGGTGGGCGTGAGGGCTGTTGAAACCATTTTTATCCATCTACAGGCTTCAGGGAATCATCCTGAATGGCAGACAGACCTGTTTAACAGAGAGCCTGCCCTCAAACATCCTGCAAGGATTTTCCGTGGCTGTAAGGGTCAGTAACCACCGCCATCCCCCCACCAAGTGCCAACGGCAAATACCACTGCCAGGGCAGAAATGGGCAGTGGGTTTGGTTCCGAGTGGTTTGGGCGGTAGGAGATGCTCCCGTCGGTCCATCACCCTGGAACATCGTGCGGCGTGTTGGAGGCGAGGAGCTGCCGTGCCCGGCCGCCTGCCTGGGGGTGCGCGGTGCCGGCGTGAGTCCCCCCAGTAAGGGGTTTGGGGGAGGATAAACACAGCAAGGGGATCGAGCTCTGTGCATCAGACAGGGGTGGGGGCTGTTTGCCAGGCCAAGCAGAGGGGTGAACACCCACAGGGGATAAATCTGCTGCACCAGGCTGCGCTAATGCTACCTGCAAGGATATACAACAGGACAGAAAAATGTGGTTTCTTTACGTGAGGCTAAAAAGCACGTTCCTGTCTGATCTGTCTGTGTTCTTGGTTCAGGCTTTCCCGGAGACCTGTTGGCATCCAGTCCTGTATTCTCCAGAAACACCTGGGGTGAAAATGCCTCCAGCTCAGTGAAGTCTTCAACATTAAAGCTTTTAATGCTCAGAAGGACAGAAGTAAATCTTTGCTTGAATTTTGATTTCTAAAAAACCCAGGGGCATGACGTGCTTAGTCGTATAGGAAACCAACCAGGTGAAAGGTTTTATTTTTAGTGTATAATGTATATCTGTTCATGGGTTTTAAAACATGGGGATTTTTTTGTTTGTTTGTTTGTTGGTGGACCTGGAGGGAGGGCAGCATCTCCCTTGGGAAGCTGCAGAGTGACTCTGGAGCAGCACCCGTGAGGTCTCCAGGGATAGGGGCTACTGAGGCTGCCTGCGTCCGAGCTGTGCAGCCCCCGCAGCCCCCGCCTCAGGAGCCTCTGCAGGACCTTGCTTCGCAATATCTCAGCTATCTATTTCTGCTTCCCCTGCCTGCACAGCAGTGGTACATCTTTTCTGCAGGGCACCAGATCTGTTTGTATGCAAAGCGCTGGGCAGGACTCACTCTGTAACACACTGACTTTCTTACTGCTATTTTATTTCAGATTTTCCTTTGATTCTCGAGCGAGCCAGATTTACTGCTTGCAGAAAAAATACTGGTTCCACTTGCAAAATGTCAGCGTCTAGCTAAGTGAGTAATATGTGCTGAGGAGGTGATGGGAGAGGGTTGTGCTGGACAAAACCAGAGGAGCAGTGGGCTGCTTGCAGGGGCCGGGGGGTGGGCGGCCACGCTGGGCACAGCTTTGGCCATTGCACCCACCCTGCCTTCTGTGGCAATGAAATCGAACCTATTTTCAAAAGACAAGCAAGAATATGGGCACAGGGATGGTGCCGTGAGATGCGAAAGCCAATGCAACATCACTGGTACCAGTGAGCCCGCCAGCACACATCCCCCCAGTGACCCTGTGCATCCCCCCGGTGACCCTGCGCATCCCCCTGGTGACCCTGTGCTCCCGGGTCTGTCTGGAGGAAAGGCACCCCAGTGTCCTGCTCCCAGTTTCAGTATTTTGAATTTCCCCCCCCCCAGTTTCTAGCAATTCCACTTTTCTGCCGCTCTGCCTCTCCAGAGTTTTTGCTGACAGAACAGAACTGCTGGTAGCAAACACATTATTCATTGTGATTGAATGCCTAGTAATTACTTTATATATTTTTTCAATTCTCAAATTAAAACCATTTACTATTAGGAACAGATGTTAAATTCAGGACTCTTGTTGATTGTTAGTGTGACATACATATGAAATGTTTTAAACGAGAAGGCTGATTGAATTTTAAATATGTTGATCACACTGGTGGAATTGAAAATAACTGAAACTGGGAATAACTGAAATGTTTCCAAGAAGAGAAGACAGAGGTGGGGTTTGTTTTTCAAATTCCTGATGGCATAAATCATGTGAAATTCCACAGACTAAATAGAATAATTTGCTGCATGTTAGAGTACCAAACATGAGACTTGCAGGTTGTTACCTCAAAACAGCAGGAGAAAAGAATTTAAAAAACAAGGCGAAATCTATTTTCAAATCAATACTTCAGATGCTATCCATAGGCTTGTAGGACCTTGATTTTTTTTGGTTTGCTTATTCAGTAAAATTACTTTTTTTTCCCAGAAAATCTGACATTATTGCTTAGTGCCCACCGTGAAGGCTGCGCAGATCTCTTGCAGTCCCTGTGCCTGTAGAAAGCCCCAGCTCGCTTTCCCAAACTGGAGGTGACGGTTTCATTCTGCAAGGACTGGTGTTAAAAAGAAGTGAGCAAATTATTCCAAAGCACCCAACAGAGCATCCACATCTCTAGGCTGGAGGTAAGGGCAACCTATCACAGTTAAAATAAGGAAGAAATTTTTTTACTTCTGTGGACAAATTTATCTGTGCATGTATTTTGTGTAAGAAAATTAAAACCCCCATCCATGAGGTCTGCAATGTCAGTTCCAGCAGCCTATAAAGTGGGTTATTTTCCAGCTGTGCAAAGGTGCTGAGGCTCTGCAGCACACTTTCTTATATTTGAATTAGAGAAGATGCATGTCTTGTACGCAGAGCATTTTTTTTTTTATTATTTTTTTTTTTTGTAACCTGACTTCGCAGGATTTATTGCATACAAGGAATGAAAATTTGAGTTTGGAAAGTAATATAGTAACAATTGCAATTAACCTCCACAACCCCCAGGTAACCCCTGGGTGTTGGGTTTAAATCACATTGCTTTTAATTAAGTTTAGTGGCCAAGTACTGCTTGTTCTAAAGCATTTTACTGGCACTTCTTCTGCAACAAAATGCTTTAAAGCCTGGATGTTGTGCCAGCTTGACCCCATATGAACCAATGCCAAAAGGTAACGGTGGAGGGTGAGGAATTAGAGGTTGACAAAGCAGTTTCCGAGCAGGTACAACTTTTATTTGTTACAAAGCACTTTGGTATACATGTACTTTCCTCTTGTGCCTGATATAATTTACAGACTTATAACACTTGCTGAACTTCTCAAAATGAGAAAACTCCCATTGAGACGGTAAATTGTTGTTGCATTGAATGATCCTTGACAATCTATTGTCACTATCCGTGCCACGTTAAAGCAGCCTTGCACCGATACTGGGAAAAGTCTCCTGACGCGCGGTGTCTTCTGGGGCTGTCATGCTTTATTATGTTCATGATCCATGGAGGAAAGGTTGCTAATAGCAGACATTGACCCACTGGTAGTAATTGCTGTGAAAACATTATTCACGCTTATTATGTTAATGACAGAAGGATGAGGCGCTTCCTAAAAAGTTAGTATAGCATCACCAGAGATGCTTTATTTATTTAACTGATTGATCATTTAAAGGTTTATAAAATGCCTTCTCTGTATAATAACGCTGCATAATCATGTACGTACAAATTAAACAATCCACAAAGCTAAGGCAGAACGGTTGTTGCTGATCTGATTTTCATGTAAAATCTCAAGACTTTTATGGGCTTATTTACATAACAAGTCATGGTCTAGTCTCCTTTACCAGCACCAGCCCGCCATGGAGTTGGCTTCAGCTGTAAATTTTTACGGTTTGGAGCTAGTGGGATATAAGAGAATGGCTGGCATATTTTAGTGATTTGAAATGCTTTTTGTATTGAGGAAAACAGTGTAATATTCTTCTAGCAGAATGATCTCTTCCCTAAAAATGTGATGCTTGCACACTTTCCCAGGGCAAAGTTATGACTTTTCTCTTTCCAGTTAAAGCTTGCTGACTGCCTCCTCCACATGTACCCTCCTCACAACCAGAAACAAATCTACTGCAGACCTCGGGGTCTGAGCATCCCTGATCCCCTGGAGCTGGGGGAAGGTATCGCTCACAGTGCTCTCTGACTGGTTCAACCCAAGCAGATAAAAAGATCTTTACACAGGCAAGATGTAGGATAGGCATGCCCTCCGGCTGGAAAAGTGCCCCAGAAATGGTCAAACAATTTCTCAGTATAAATGGTCCAGCCAAGAGACCTTGAGGGTCTCTACCAAAATTGATGACCGTGATGTCTAAACCAGCCATGGCTGAGCCACTGAGGAAATTGCCAAGTGGCAGCTATGAGAGAAGCCAGGAGACTGATGCAGGTCTGTTGGCAGAGCAGGAGAGGTGACTCCGACCCAAACGATGGCCAAGGCTACTCTGCTTCTGGATTAGCCTCCGTATTTCCTCTAGTCTCACCCTTCAGGCTCTCAGCTCTCCTCGTTTCACAGTGGCTGGACTTACGATCAAAGAGCAGTTACAGCAAGTTCATCTGTATAATCTTAAACTCATTTGACTACGACCAGAGCGCTCTAGAAACAGATTAATAGAGTTTCATGTTCAGAGGAGGCCATTCCCCATTTAACCTATATATCTGTTGCTACAGAATTTCTCATCTTTTAAATCTATTAATCTTTTCAATCTATTAAACTAGCTGAAAAAATGGCTAAAACCAAGCAGATCTGAAGAATTTCTTTTCTCTTTCCTACCACCCTGCCCCACCTAGCGCAGAAGCACGCCTGCTCCCTTCTGCTTCGCAGCTGAAGGCAGGTTTTGCATTTGCAACCCATACCGAGCTGCATCGAGGCTACATCAAAATGCTGCACCATCTGACAAGTTTTCGAATAGCATGGCCAAAACTTACATTTATGTCAGCCTGTATTAAATCAGCCCTGCACCTTTTTCAGCAGTTATGACTTTGAATTTCTACATGAAACAGAAACACCAGCCTTTTACAGATGAAGCACATAAATAAACCTTTGCTTAAAAACCCTTTAGAAAAATCAGTGCTTCATTGCAAAAAGTCCCTAGTCACACTCCTCCATCACGTATTAGAAAAAAGACAAAACCAGATGTTTGCCGTGTATTCAATGGCTGGGAGAGAACACAAGTTTACTACCTTATTTTCCATCTTATTTTTTACTGGGTTATTTAAATCAGAATGAAAAAAAAAAAAAAAAGCAAACCCAGAAGTTAATGTTTTGACATACCTCAGTTCTCGCCACCTTTCCAGCATCTGTGTTACTTAATAAAAAAGCAATCAGATGGACGGATGAGTTTTCATGGCTCTTTTTGTTCTACAGACCACAGGGGGCAACATCTGTTTCTCCTCCTGGTTTTCCCCCCCTCTTAAATAGGAAATTAAATACAAATTACTAAATTAAAGTAACCTAAGGAATTAACTTCATGAGAAATAAGAAAGTTCAGGCTCAGGTCTCTTCGCTGCTGTCCTTTCGAAGGTTATGCCGCCAGAGCAGAGCCCGTGGGAGCGCAGTCCCCTTTGCCACCGTGCTGGTACCCGCCACGCCGACAGAGCGTGTGGCTGGGGGCACGTCTGCATCTCCAGAGCTATTCCAGTGCTGTCAGCTGCTATTGATTAAACCGCATTTAATATTGCTATTGGTGGCTGATCGATGCCAATCAACTTCATCCCTGGCTTTGAAAAGTCAGCGGCGTGGCTGCAGCTTCCCCGACTGGTCCGTCACGCGTATACTGATAGAGTACCGTCGGCTTAGGCAAAAGTCGTTAAAAGAGCAGCTGAGACGTTCGTAATTCAAGTATTTCTGGCGAGAGCTCGCTGTTCTGAACATCCCTGTTTGAGCATCAGATTCTGATATTCTGAGCACACAAATCATCTTTCCAGATAAAAATGCAATAGCTCTCCCCAGAACTACCTGTTAAAACTCAGACAGTAGATTAAATATTTACTTGTTCCTTCTCAGGCACTTCTGGTTCACCAGGAGAATGTAAAGTGGTGCTCATGCTGAGGAGCGGCTGGGGGGCTACAGGAGAGCGCCTGGGGCTGGGGCTGGGGCACGGTGCTGGCTGCTCCCCAGCTGAGCCCCGCCGTGTCCAGGCACCCGTGAAGCCGCTGGGCATCCCCCGGTGCGCTCTGACATCGTAGGGATTGCATAAACCCTTTCCTGGGTTGGGACACTACGGACTGTGGAAGTCCAGAGGATCTGGTAGGAGCTGATTCAGCAAAGGGATGAAGGCTGTATCTAAATTCCCCTTAAAAGTCACTGCAACGTGAGCAAGAGCTTAGGGTTTGGGGGATTATGTGGGTTTTGAGTGTGAGTGGGTTTAGGTTTGAGCGTGGGGTTATACCTTGGGCTGAAGTGCTTTGAATCAGAGCCTGAATAAGGTCTCCTACAGTTAATTTTTATAGACTTGAGATACAAGCAGTGTGCTGGCAACTGAACCAGTAATTTTGCTATTTAAACACCAAATGAACTAGGATTCCAGTCTTTCATGCTTTTCCCTCCCTTAGTCTTAAGTGGTATCTGGGCGACCATCGAATATTTTGTTCTATTTCATTTAATTAGAAACTGATGTGGCCAAAATAATTCTGTGTCTCCTGTTGGAGCCCAGCTAATGTTTCCTTTTATTTCATTGTTCATTCCATTCACTTGAGCCCAGATTTGATGCTTGGTTGTCATGTAAACTACTTTTCCAATGCACTTCTAAACAGCAAAAATATAGGAGTGGTTGGCACAATATATTCCAGTAATGTTAGTCCAAATGACAAGATAGGGTGGGTGTTAATAAGGTTAGGCTTTCAATGGTAACCCACCCGAGTGATGCTTTTTTGTGTGACTTGTAAAGGTGGAGTATGAACACATCCAGCAACAGTTAAAAAAGCAATTTAGACACAATGATCTTCTTTCACTCAACCATATGCACTTCGTATCTCTCACATGCTTTTTTCCACGTACAGTTTTTTCTCTCTGGAATGGCTGCTTGCTGTAACAGCTGTGCGGTGTACAGAAAAGCCTGAAATCTGAACTAGGCAGCGCACTGATCTTGTATTTGCAAATAGATACGAATTTATTGCAGGAGCCGGGGATAACTGTTGTGAGTTTTGCAGGTTTCTCTCTGTTTTGGAAATGACTGGCAGAAGGTCAGTGAGTATGTGGAGAGGTAATATAAGAGGACTTTGGCAGATTTGCTTTGCAACTTGTACTTTTTATGTATTCTATTTCACAAAAGGGAACTTCAGTGCAATTTACTTTGTAAGTTAATTGGAGCAGACGTTCAAGCCTTAAGTAAATCAGCTCTGTATCATTTGACACACAACATTACTTCAATTAGTATGACTTTCACCATTATCTAGACAGAGGAAAAGATGTACCATGCTAATCAGAATATTAAAGTGACACTAGCATTTATATATTATGAATATTTACTTAACAAATGAATGCATGATAAATGAGATTGGTCTAGAAATCTTTCTCAGTAGAGAAGACGTGGATATTTCCCCCCCTCAGGACATTCTTTCTTTATGCCTAATCCACTTATCAAATTTTCAGTGCATCTTAAGCTGATACCTCCTTCCACCCACAGAGCAGCTCATGTCATAGCTCGTACAGGGGTTTCTGCACATATGGGAATCATATGCAATTTTCTGAATGGCCCACGAGGCTGAAAGCTACTTCGAGGCAGCTTTTTTACATGAGTTTCTACACCAGTTGACCCAACCACAGATAATGGGTCCAAACCTGGAGCACGAAGCCCCATATTTAACCCAAATTCCAGAGTCAGGGCACTGTGATCCCAGAGTCCAGAGGTTGATGTGTGGACTATCCAAAGCTGAACAGCTTCCAGGTCCAATGTCAGTACCGACGTGCCTGGGCTTGGGGTTGTGAACGTACATCTCTAACGCTCTCCCAGTAAGACTCGCGTACTCTTCAGTACGTTCCCTTGTGGTTATTTCTGGATCACGCAGGGAAAGCACAGCTCGGCAGCTGTAGGTGGGCCTGAGAACACAGGAACAGAGTATCTGCCATCCTCTGGAGTGTCTGCAGTGGTAGACTGCTCTGTGAATTTTGTTTGGTGGAGTTTTTGGGGGAAGAGGCACATTTTCAGGACCGGAAGAACAATGAGATTAAAACCAGCCTCTGTTTCCTGTATCAGGCACGTTGAGAAACGCTGGCCTCGAGCTCCATGTTGAGATGTGTGGGAACTTTTTACTTTGAAAACTCATGGTCTGAGCCAAAGTGAATTGTGCATGTGCCCTCCATCTGCTTCTGCGGGTAACTGCCTGGAGCAGGGCACGCAGGCGCTTCCCATCCACCAGGCAAAGGGTAGGGAATATACAGGGATTGGGTGGTCGGTGCTGAGAGCTCCAGGAGCTTTTAATTTCTAGTCTAGGATGGAATAATCTTCAGGAGGTAAAAAGTATTTTTAGCAGCTCATTGTTGAGTATAGCAGTGAAATATAACCAGGGGATCTTGTCCGTAATGGTACATCAGGGCTACAACTGCCAAGGTCTCTGTGTTCATTCCCTGCTCCCTTGGACATCACAGGACCTTGGGCTCCATGTTTAGGATGCAGTTAGCTTGGTGTTGGTGCGCAGCAATTCGTACAGCAGCAATGTACTAGCGTTGTCATGATCGTCTCCCGGCTATCCATCATGCCAGTGTCTCCGTGTCCTTACACAGAGCCAGTGACACCTTCCAGCAGCCAAAGAACTGGAACAGCATCTCACCTAGAGCTCAGCACGGAGGATAGCTCCCCAGCAACTCTGTCTGGAAGGGTAAATCAGCTGCCTTTGCTGGATTTTTCCATACAATATCTTAGGGAGAGACTTTGCTGTGTAGGTGACTGTGGTGTGGCTCCAGTGTTGATTGATTTCGCTTTATTTCATGCTGTTCAAGTTTGTTCTTGCCAACACCTTTAATCTTCTTGGAGGGAAGACACTGACACAAAGCTGAAAGCTTTAACACAAACCAGCCAGGCAGTCAGTGACCCTCGCTGGGACTTGCCCCAGATGCTAAAAAGAAGAAAAGGGGAATTAAAAGATCCCATGATTGCTAGTGAAAGCACGGATCCAACGGTCTTTCTTCCCAGCTAACCTGCTGTGGACCTCCCAGCAGTTTCACCTGCAGCAAGCACGGGTGATGCAGCCCCGTGCTTGTCCCGGGGGCTGGCTCTCTTTCCCTCTTTCCCACCGAGACAGACAAACTGTGCTTGGTACCAGCCACCAGCCCATCAATACCACCTTGTTGACTTTTCCCTAACCAGAGAAAGTCAGCAACCGCAAAATCCAGGAGCAAGCAAGGCTCATTTTCTTGAAGTGTGTGATGACCGTTGAGAAGGTTTGTATGTGTGACTGACACGGTAGATTAATTTACAATAAAAATGCAACTTTCACATAAATGACATCAGGAGGTATCTTTAGCACGATGCTCATCTGCCTGAAGGGACAAAGTGGCTTTCTATTACTGCTAAGTTGCACAATAGCATTGCTCGCCTGATTTGGTTTTATTTTTATATTGTGCTGCCAGTTCATTTACAAATACAGACGAGCTGCATCGATGGCAATAAAGCATCATCCTCCAAACCGCAGGTTTCTTTACCATTCAAACTGTGAAGGCACCTAAGAAATCACAGGTCATTTCTGAGGATGTGGTATCACTGTAACTTTGTAAAAGGTAGGTGTTTGGATTGACATGGTCTGTTAAATATATTTTGCCCAAGTGAAAATATATATGTTGATCTTTTACAGCACCCTTCAGGTCTGGAATAGGCACGTCACATCCATGGTAAGAATAGATTTCTTTATCAGGAATGTCCCTTTCTGTCACTGCTGTTTGCCCAGTTTGTTGAGTTTACAAACCTTTGGAAAAATTGCAGTTTGCACATGCTCAGGTAGGGTATTTAAGATTTTTTAGAAGTCATATTAATTCAACCTGGGCAGGCTGTGACCTGGGACGCTCCCTGCAGTTACATCTCTGACAGCAATGTGTGTGCAAGGAAGGCCATATGATGAAGTTGCTTGATTTTTTAGGGCTTGGTATTGCGACCGTAATGATACCCTTTTAGTGCAGCTTCTGCATTTGCTGTGCCTTTGCGTGTGTGTGGGGCTGAAGTTGTATTTCCTTTGCCACGTATAGAAGTGACCTAACTTCCACGCTCCGGCTCACCCTTTTCATTAACGTTATCTTGCCGTGGGATGGGGGGTGAATGCAAGAAGAGTGCAGTGCGAGTTGATTCTCCTGCTATCTTATTGTCTGCAGTACATAAATCTTGAAAAGTGTGCTTTGAATGGGAAAGGATACCAACTTAATGATACATTTACTCTAACTACGGCTGCGCGTGCACAGAATCCTAACGCGTGCTGCAGACTCCTCGTTGTAACAGATGTTGCTCTCTGCTTATAAAGTAAGTTTATTGCATTAGCTGCCTGTAAGCAGTTTACTCTCCTGAAGAGTCATAGAGTAAATTAAAATTATCTAATTATTTGTTATCTGATTTAATAGAGAGATGGTCCTGATCTTCAGATATCACACATATATTATTATATTACAAGTCAGTATGGCAGAGGTCCCTTTCTGAGCTCTGGGCAGCTACCGAACATGAAGAGAAACTTCTGCTCTTACACGGGCATGTCTAGAGCCGGGCTGCAATAGCCTTACCAGGGAGAACTCACTGGACTATGACTTTTATTTATAGATATTTTTCTGTGCATACCTGTCCCTCCGCTTGTTCATCTGTCAGCTAGCAGAGTCCTGCTGCTCTTGGCAGCTTCCTCTGCGGTCGAGAGCCCAGCTCTGCTGCGACGTCTCTGACGGGTCCCTTCTCGCAGGGTTTATCTTCTGCCAGGTCCCTGCGGAGACGCTGCGGCACAGAGTGAACAGGAACGCTCAAGCAGACCGCAGCTGTCCGTAGGCTCAGCTGATGGCCAAACCAGCATTTATTTACTAATCCTTCGCTGATTCTCCTTGCCACACCTAACAGACCATTCTGCTTCCAAACCTGACAAAGTGCCACCTCCCTCCTGCTCTCTCAGCTCCTGGCTTTTTTGTGAACATCTTTGACCTGAGTCTTGCAGGGTCTTGAGATGGGGTGGAAGAGGCTGGGTCCATCACCCGCGATCGCTCCGCAAACCATGGCATCGTGTCCACCACTGGGCAAGGGGGGGTCTTGGTGTGGACCAGAAAGTCCCATGTGCTTGATGGGCTCACTAACCAGTAAGCCCTCTTTTTTATTGTAATGCTGATATGTACATTTTATCCTGTAATTTTCTGAGTCATTATGACAAATTGCTCATGCTGGTGTCACTCATTTCCCCACAGATCTCTTAACTCCCAAGTCAGCACGTAGCAAGCTGCAAATGGTATTTCAAAATGAAAAATCACAGGTATTTTCTGGATGGCATCCAAAGACAGGAGCGCGGATTTCAGGCAGGAATCAATCAGACCACATGGAAAGATCCCTCTGAACATCGCAGACTGTCAACAGATGGTAGTCGTGACATTAAGAGTCAACCTTCTCACTTGGGAAACTCATGGCCATGAGCAGCAAAAGTGTACATTTAAATTAAGTCTTCTATAAAAAGCTTTTAATAAGGGAGGGCTGAGACAGCAGCAATGCTATGCCACGGACTTCGGCACTGTAGAAGAAATAGGGGAAAAAACATCCTTTGCTGCGTACCACGTCCTGACTGCTAAAGGTAATGAAAACCCACAGCATCTTCAGAGAGCCGCTTATTTATAGATACAAAGAATAGAAATATAATACATAAACATATAAATATAAATAAATATATAAACATCAATATATGAATAAATCTGTTACTATATGTATACATAGAAATAAAAAGAAAAATATATACATACAGACACACATTTTGCTTCTTTGCACTTATGCTTTGTGCTTTGGGCAGAAGTGCCACATTGTTTTCCAGTGCAGGGTCCACGTGTATGTGTGCTCTGCTATTATTAGACCACAGTAATGGCTTTTGCTGGCATCTAGTAGGGGACCCTCCTGGAAAGGCTCTTTTGAGACGATGCTAGGGCAGCCCAGATTAGCTATTTATGGAAGAAATTGCTTGGTGATAATGTTAGCTTTTGTTGCAGTTTAAAGCTTTTTATGGTTTTGTGTTATGCAGGAAGCACCGTAATAAAATAGTAACATCACTTTCATGTAGTTAATATTTGTATTGTCTTTACTAGTTTACTCCATTCCATCCCTGATTTGCTCAAGGTGTTGGGGAAGTTCTATATCTTTTCCTTATCCCTCTCTCCACCTGACAACTGCATTAATACACGGCATTTCAAAAGAAGATATCAGACCCTTAGCATGATTCCTTATGTCTTTGCTTAAGCCTGCTGGATAAATGTAATTTATGTGGCCTTCAATGACACTATCTATTTCTGATGATGGAGAAATGAGTAATGCCATTATGAGAGAAGCTTACTCTTGGGTTACCTGTAACTCTGAATGAGTGCGTAAATCTTACTCTCTGTTGGACTTGTAAAAGTGGACCCAGGGCTGATGCAAACAAAAAGTCATTTCCAAAATTGAAGATAGGAATGTTTGGGCAGGTACTTGTTGATTATCCAGCCTGTCTTTTCTGAAAAATATTCAAATGTACAAATTCATAAACAGTACTTTTCATCACCAAAATGTAGCTACTCAAAAAAGCACATTGAATTCCAAAATTTATACAAAATGGCAGAAATAAACCATGAGAGGTGTTTATTAGGGAAGAAAAATATTATTTGAATAAGGATTATTTTATGTTGAGATGCAGGATTTCCCTTTTGCTGTTTCTTTTTTCTGCAGTGACTACAGTTCAATTCGGGAGTTACGCGTTACTTGCGAAAACACTGTCACAAAGTGTCTTGACTTTACTACTGCAAGAAAGACAAATCCTACGTCTGTAAGAGAATACTTTGCATTTGGCTTGGCAGAATAGCTGTAGGGAAGCTATGGTGCTGGGTTTTAATGTAGCATGTTGTTAATGATAACTACTTAGTATTTTACTCGTATATTCTTTCGGGTTCATTTAGACAGCAGCTCTCCTAAGCACTGCAGAAAGAGGTAAAATGATAAATTAAGCTAGGTCAAAGAGGAGAAATTATTTTAAATGAACGCAAACATCTAATTTGTCTGGACTTCCAATGAATTGAAATGCCAAAGTTGCTAGAGATGACAGCATTGTAAATCCTATTTACCTCTACCGAAATTTCCTTATTTTTTCCCACTCCTCCTTCCTGCTCTCATACATCACATCAATGCAGTGGGACTTGCTCTACTAAAGTGGAACCGGGAGTCAAGGTTTCCAGTCCTGGGGTGCCCATGGGGCCACCTGTGGGTAATGCCTGACTGGTCCATACTGGGATTGTGTGGAACAAGCCTGCCAGGGCACGGGAGGTTGCAGTGCAATCTGGATATGTGGCACTTCCAGTTGCCACAGTATTTGCTGGATTTATTTGTATTTATATATGGCTATTTTTAACAGGCAATCCTGGACTGCCCCTCAAAGGTTACGACCCATGCAACTGCAAGCTATGCCATGCAGCCACAATCCAGTCTTTGCCTCTGGAGTAAAGGTACTACAAGAATAATTTCTTCATGTTTTTGTCATCACAGGATGTTCTTTTGCACAGTCCTAATATGAACTAGTAATGCATGTGAAACATATGATTTCTGTGGTCTACTAATATATGGTAAAGGCTGCTGCCTTGCCCTGCCATTAAATAATTAAATCATGTGATGGCACAACCAAAAATGTAGCAAATAAAATGGGACAAATGATTGAATAACTTAAAATTGACCCACTAAGACATTAAAAATATGATTAGTTTGTGAACACTTATTATGGGAATGATGAATTTAACAAAGAGTTAAACATCATCTTCACTGAACTGATGCTGCTTAGCTAAACTCTCTGTTACCGCAGGAGGATGAAATTGCATGCCCCATGTAGTGACCATAAACCATCTTAAAAAAGGAAAAAAGCATGGTGATTTAAACTTATGGTTCTGCAGTTAATTACAAATTGGTGCTGCAGCTGATGAACTTCTGGCTGGGCAGCACGGTCCGTGAGCTGACTGACCCCTGGGCTTTGGGGCACGGGGCACACTGATGCTGTCCAGGAGCAGGGCATTTGCTTCACATCTGAGTAGGGATTTACCTACCCTGCAGTACCTTGTCTTCAGAGGGAAATAAGGGCATAAGTCCCCGCATGCTGGGTTGAAGCCATTAGGGATCAGATTATTAATATTACTAATGGCCATCTTATGGGTTGCAAGTGGAAAAGTTTGTTGTGGTTTCTTTTTCTTTTTGTTTTTCCTATTTTGAAAATGGCTTCGCCTTCACTAATACCTGAAATATTAGTAAATTCAGTCTTCCTATTGATCGCTCCATATTCAGAAAGCCATTGCTCCTTCAAATTGTTTTTACACCAGTAGCCAGCCAGGGCTCTGATCCCTTTTGTTCCGGACACTGCATGGAGAAGGGAAAGCTGCTTGCCAACAGGAAACGTTGCCCAGCGAGGCAGAAGGTGGAAGGACACCTGTGCTTCGTGCACAGAGCAGCCGGCGTGGCAGATGCCCATCCTGCGAGGAGCCCCACTGCTGCTGCTGCTGCTGCTGCTGCTTCCCTCCTTCACTTCTCCGCCTGCCTGTGGCCGGGGCTGACACCACCCGGGCAGCTCCCGCGCACGTTTTGCAGCAAAGGTATGTCCTCATCCCTCCTCCCACCCTGCCCAAGTCCCCTCGTGGGGTGGCATCACTCACGTCACCCCTGCCATCTGTCTCATCGTGGGACCTGGTCCCCAACCCAAGCAGCGAAGGGCCCTCAGGGACGTTCCTCGTGTTTAGCGTGGCGGGGCTGGGGGCGGGGGGGTACGCTCTTGCGGTGCACCCACACTGCTGCCCGCCAGACCTTCTCCGCTACACGTCCTGGGAGGCTGAAACCTCCATCATGTGTTGAATTTCATCCTGCAAAGCTCTGTTGTCTTCCATGAACCATCTGACAGTTTGATTGAATCTAACCTCCAGAGCAAAAGTAAATAAATAGGGGGGAAAAAGAGATTTTTTGCTGTTAGAAGCTTGCTGGGAACCATGAAGTATGTTCTCATCTGCTGAAGGATGATAGTAAGGGTCTATTAGATTTCTTACAGTTCTTCTTCCACTCATCACAACACTAGTCATCAGATGGTGTCCTGCCCCGTCCCCTGGGTCAGCCCCCCTGGGGTGGGCGGTGTGGCTCTGGGACCCCCGCAGCGGCCGTGCCCACGCGTGCTGCTCAGGCGCTTGGTGCAGGCGGTGCAGGAGGTGCGGGTAACGGGGTCGGCGGGTGTCCTTGTGCAGCGGGCACGAAGCACGGGGCATCCCGGGCTGGCGGAGCCCCCGCCGCGTGCGGCAGCATCCAGCATCCCGGCGGCCGCGGCTCCTGTGCTCCTTCAGCTGCCAGCCCCAGGCACGGCAGCTTGCTGCAGCCGTGCAGAACGCTCGTCTCGCAAATAATTTTCCCTCTGAGGGGAAAGGACAGCAGATCCTTGAAGATGCCATATTCACTTTATTGCAGGGCTGGAAACGGGCAGCCGGGACGCGGGGCTGGGTGACCCGGGGCAGTTTTGGCACGGCGTTCCCAGCCGTCTCACAGCGTGCTCTGGCCCACCCCAGCCTTCCCGAGGAGTGTGAAAGTGAGTGTAAATCTTCCCAGCTATCGCTCGCCCATCGATCGTGAGGCGCTTGGCAGCGGACTGAACGGTTTTGTGAACAATATGTGCTACACAACCGGCATCCATTAGCTGCCTCTCTCCTCTCTCCTGCAACACCACAAATACATTATTTGCCCCTCGTGAGTGTCACCTTCCAGGCTTGCATTAACACCGTTGCCACCACAGCCCCTAATTTATTGGCCAGGGTGTGCTTTGCAACGATATTTACAGCCTGGCTTAATAGCGTGTCTGCATTTTGTTTGCTGCAGATGATAATTCAGGGGTTTGTTTGGCTGACTTGAAGAAACACTTCGAAACAACTGCCAGTGGGTTTGAGTTTATTGCTGGAAGGATTTAAATAAACACAAATTTAACATGTTCTGTATCATCACCTGATGTTTTGTGAAGACTGTATCAGCCTCCGTCCTTCTTCGGTGGTGCTTTGAAGGGATGTTTGCCATGAACCTGATTATAGCTCCCAAAACCTGTGCCTTATCCAGTTTTTTATTTTTTTATCTGACATTTTATTTATTATTTTACCTGACAGTGGCCACCGGGCTCTGCACCAGGGGACTTTTTCCTGTTGCTCTCACTCGTAAGGCATCGGTAGAAGTTGCTAATCAATATAAGCCCAGTTATAAAAGCCTGGCTTGCAGCAATCAGCAGACTCGTGGCTTGTTGGAGGGACAGCGGCCAGTTTTACTTTGAAGAGTGCTGTACTCTTACTTCAATGTAATGCCAGGTAAGTGCATCTGCTAATTGTCCTTCCCCCCTCCCCTTAATGATAACACGGATAACCAGCATTTTCCTGGTCTTGCCCAGGAGATGTCCTGCAAAGCGGCTGGACTCCCGCAGCTCCCATCGCACCCAAGGAAGCTGCGAGTCAGCAGCAAGACTTGGGAGCCAGCCTGTAATCAAACCTGCAGTAATTAAATGCAGGACCTTCTCCGCTGCCCTTATTCCTCCCACACTTGCCAAAACCATCTGGCCTTGATTAAAATGCTCTCTAGTGTGTCTGGAATACTAGTGGACGAACTGCTAGTGGGTGAAGTGTTGTGCCACTTGCACGATGGCTACTACTACTGAGTGTTTTTTTCCCCTGCTTACTTCCAAGCGTTGTCCCGTACGGATGCAAGAGCAGCAGCTTTAGGGTGTTTATTAGCGTATCCCCGGCCCCTGAGCCCCAGGGTCTCTAACAGGAGAAAGCAAGTGGAGCTGCATTTGTTGACCGTAATGCAGATTGACTGCTACTTATGTTGGTGTTTTCAGCATAATTATTGTGGCTGGAACATGTTGACTACCTGCACAATTTCTCCTTGAATAATTTTACTGCCATATGGGATGGTGCAGACCTTGAGCTGCTGGCTCTGGTGCATTAGTGAGCCTCGCTCGATGAGTGGTGCACAGCCACCTCCGCACCCCTGGGGCTAAGCCCACGGTTTCTGCTGAGTCTCCGGTACAGCAGCGTCCAGCTGGTGCGGTTGCAGGAGGGGCGGTTTGCTAACACCCTCCTGTTGTGAGACACACTCAGGAGCGGTGGTGGTCCTGCTGACACAGCCCCTGCGCACCCAGGGGTTGCACAGCCCCGGGGGGGTCAGGGGTCTGCAGACCTTGGGGCAGGGCGTGCAGGGCAGCCGGTGCCGGTGACATGAGTTTTTAGGGTACGGAGAGGGTTTTAGCAGCCACAGCTGTCAAGTTGGGTGTTTTCATCAGCACTGATTTGAGCTTCTGAAGCAAAATAGTGCTCGAGAAAAATGACCAGCTTAGCCTTGCTATGCAGGAAAACCTCAGGAATTCTTCAAAAAGCTCCTGTCCTTTGCCATTTAGCCTAACACAAAGCACCACCTCGAGCAGTATATGCCACAGTTAATATCGTTGACAAGCTAGGATGTCCTTCAGTCCAGCCTTCATGTCTTAATTAAAAGGAATTTGTTTCAGCAAATAATGCTTGTCAAAAGTGAGGGTTTTTTTGCCTTAGGACTATTACAAAGATGCTATTAGACATTTCGATAATTAGCCATCTGTGTCCCAGTGTTAAATAGCTCCATGTGAAGAGAGACTAATTTTTTCCAGGCCAAAATTATAATTATAAATTAAATACACAGACATGGCAGGCTAATCTTAAATATAAAACCACAGAGCTGTAGTACACTGTGCATGAGAAAACTGGCAGCTCACCTATCCCAACCTTATCGTTTGCAGGAGAAGCTCTGCCACCAGATCGACCCGCGGAGGGGCTGGTGCCAGGCACGGTGTTGGCTCCTCATCGCTCTCCCTGCGATGCCGAAGATGAAGGCTCCTGGAGAAGCATGTGGTAAGCTGCACAGCTAACCCAGAGAGACAGCCTGCCACCTTGGAGTCAGTCAGCAGGGGCCAAGGGCTGCCCTGCGTTACACCCTGCAGGTCCCACGAGCTGCTGTAGGGTGGCGGGGGGCTTGGGCTGCGTTTTGCGGTGGGAATACGGCAGAGAAGGGCACCCCGGGTTGCTGGATTGCAGTCCTGCCTGCTCTGGGCTGCGGCATCTTCCCGAGAGAAGCTCGTCCCTGCTGGTGACGGGGCTGATCCCGTGTTTGCCTCCAGCTCTTCCCGCACCTTTCCATGCATAGTCTGGCCACTCTGGATCTGTGAGCTCCCAGCTGCAAATCCACCATTATAAACTTGTGCATATAAACAAGACATGCACACGCATAGAAATTACACCCAGCTGCTTTTTTAGGGCAGAGGGGAGCCCTCAGCAGCACTTCAGCTGCATTTTGTTGTATATAAATAAATACACCTGCATTTACAAAGCCATTGACTGCAGACTGACACCCAGTGCGAACGGGAGAGAGTATCCTGTCGTCAATAATCCTATCACCCAAAGGATAAAACAGACACTGTCAGCGTGAGCTTTTGTCAAGTTTTATTGTAAAATTGGAAGAAAAAGAGCATTTACAGTATCTATAGAGAGCACTTTGTGCGATTCCTTTTTGCCCCTCCTCTTCTACCAGGTTACTGCAAATACACTGTGTGAGCGGTACTATATAACACATCAAATTAAATACAAATGTATTTCAAATGTTGCACGCTAATACTGTGTTGGTACAAATCTCTACTAAAGTTGATGTATTGAAAATACTTTCATATGTTTTATAAATAAGGGGGGAAATTCACATGTACAAGCATTACAAGAGGAGGCTGTTCAGGCAAAACTTACTTTTATTTTTCCATTGCACTTTTTCCAGTGCATGTGTTCAGTGCTGAAAACTACTATTGGTCTGTCTTGAGGCAAATGCAACCTGACCTTTAGCAAGTGTTACAGGGTAGGGATGTGCTGTTGAGATGCCGTAGCTGTGTACATACAGAACAGTGGACCACTGACACCAGTGGGTGAATTAGCCCATCTATGTACAGCCCATCTCTTTTATCAAGAAAAACCACCCCAAGCCCACCTAGAGGCTTTTTCAGCAAGTCTTGAGGTGTTGTTTTGACTCATCTGCTGACTAAAGTTTTGTTTTGGCGAGAGTTAGGAGCGCACAGCGATTTCAGAGATGGATGAAGTCAGTGGTGGGGGGAACAAGCAGCTGGAAACGCTCTTCAGAGACAAGGCGAGGAAGAAAAAGGGTGAAAACCACTCAGTTTGGAAAGCAGCCCCCGATCAGTTAGCAGCAGGTCACTTCATGCATTTATCTGAATGCTTTGCCTGTATTATTTAGCCTGAGCTGTGCTACCCCTCCTCTCCGGCTGCCCTACAAGCTGCGGCTTGTCCCGGAGCATCCTCACAGCCGAGCGGTGGGCAGGAGGGAGCCTTCCCCGCGCTGCATTGCCAGGGCGGCTGGGAATTCCCCTGGAGATTCCTGGTGCTGGTTCTAGACTCGTGCTTCATGATGGACTTAAAGGACGCATTGAAGTCCAGGATCCACACAGACGACTCCTAAGCTTGTGTGTCTAAAATATAAACCTGTAGCAAAAGAGGCAAATATTTGTCTATTAAAATGCAAACAAGTGCTAAAATGTTTCTCTCTGCTCTTCGTAATTTAGATATTGACAAAAATGCTTGACTTTTGCTTTCTTCAGCCGTAGCTTTGAAATGTAATCACAAATTTTCATTAGTTTTCAGTGTCCTCAGTGAAGTTTAGGAAAAGAAATAGAAAAAGCTCTTAGCCTGCAGTCCCCTCACCTTTTATTGGGAGAGAATAATAATTTGTTGGGTTATTATTTGTGGCCATCTGTTTGCCAGGTGTTTGTCCCTGAAGAAGGGGCAGGACGTCTGGGATGTCCTGTGCTTGGGAAAGCTCCACACCTTCAGAAGTGAGGACGTCGTGTAGTTAGCACACTTCAAAGATGCTCTTAATCTTCCCACGCACGCAGAGCTACCAGTCTGTTTTAAACTGTGCAAATGTGCAGCATCCAGCAACCTGACTCCGTGACGTCCTTGCGCTCAGGGCATCGCTGTCTCCTCGCCGGGGAGGACAGTGGTGCCAGGCTCGGTGCTCCAGCACGTGCGGCTGGACGAAGCCGCCGGATGGGCGCAGGGAAGGACCAGCCACGGACCACAGCACTGGACCCTGCATGATTAACACAGTAAGTGCTGTTTTCCTTTCTAAACCTAAAACTTTCCCAAACCTTTATATTTACATCAATCCTCTTTCCCCACCCCCCCCACCCCCTTTCCCCTATTTGATATTCTGATATGCACTAAGTGCCTGATGAAGATGGTTTTTACCTTAATGCAAGATGCTTGAGCTAAGACGGCAGTGGGTTCTGGCACAATTTCCAGCTTTGCTGGCCACAGCACAGGACACGGGTCTGTATTTCTTTGGTGGGGGTAGCAATGCAGGGCAGTGCTGTGTTTTCTGCTCCAAAATTTTTCCTGCTCTATTGGTTTTAGAAATCACCAGTACCCACTGTGATTTTTGCTGATGTGGTCTGGGTCTGAGGGGAGAAAGGGCAATGCAGAAATGTTGTCTATAAATGTGACTGCATCCCCTTCTCCATTACAAAATAAAGGCTGTTGAAGATACAAAAATTAAAAAAAACCCAACCGAACAACAAAAATCACATAAAGAGTTTTCAGGCTTGAGAAAATGCCTTGCCTTGAGAGAATAAAAGCTGCTTAAGAAATCATAAACAAGCTGATGTATCTACTGGATTGAAATAATTTTGCAGAGAGAAAATATTGAGTAATTTTGGCTATGGGATACAGATGGCATCCTGAGTGCCAGCAGTTGGATGCCGGTGTCAAAGAGCTTCAAAGCTGAAGTTGTGTTTAATACAGAGCAGGCTTTTTGCTGAGCAAGCCTGGGAATTGGAAAAGCGCTGAGGGAGCGGGGCTCGCTGGCGCCTGCTGTCTGTGTCAGTACGTGGTGTCTTCCTGCAGGAGTTCAGCTGTGCTCGACGCAGCAGGGAATTATATTTGCATGAGGACTAGATGTACTGAGGGGCTGGATGAGGAGAACACCCTGAAGCTTAGCTATCAGGTGAGATTCAGACCGTTTCAGATCAGCCACTTGAAAGAAAGGGATGCTGGAGAGGGTAACTAATAAACCAGCAGTTAGCCTCTATTTGTGGTCCACCAGTATGCCTGACACTATATTTTAAAGTAATTGTCTTGGATTGCATATAAGAACAAGACTAGAGCCCAATGCAACACTCCAAATACAGATCAATGTAATATAGCTGCTCGTATTGAAGTGTCTGCACACCAGTGTGGGCAGGGCTGATGTTCAGCTCGGGGAAATTCTGCATCCTTTAAGGCTCAGGAACCACTTCCAGCAGGTGCAGCAGGTAGTGGCCTGCAGGGTGCCACTGTGCTGGAATGGATGAGGGTTGAAAGCAGGAAATAATACAGTTGTTTAAAAAAAACCCCCAAATTACTAGCCTTCTAACTCTTTTCTAGCTTGGTTGGACCTGCTTAATGAAAGGGGAGGTGGAACTCCAAGATGCCAGCCTGGTCTCCCTGCCTGACCCAGCTCAGACCAGGCTTTGCAAGCCCTTGAAGCAAACCTTCTGCAGAAATGCTGCACTTTGCTCTGCAGAAACATCCCTCCACTTTCTGCAAGTCAATTAACATCGAGTTTACTGTGGCCTTAAATAAACATTTAAAACTCTTCCTCTGCAATATTCTTTGCAGCAAAAGAGAAACCTCCTCTCCAGGTAGCGCTCCCCTCGCTCTGCCGTGGCTGGGGGCGGTTGACGTGCCAGCCGTCGTTGTCCTCTCTGGCTGTGAGTTACAGGTAACTGGGCAGCACATGGCTCGCGGGTTGGGCACCGATGGCACGGAGACAGATGTGGCCATCAAGCCATGCACGGCATCACACGGTGCAGCTGTGGGGAGAAACCTTTGCTAACCCAGAAATTGGAGTTTTATGCCTGGAAATGCCAGTGGTCTGACCTTTGTAGATTAGGATGGGCTTCTGGTTTGATTTAATGCTTGTCTTGTTTACAAGCCGCAGCTGGCTCTCTGCTGTGCCTACTGCCTTTATCTGATGGCTTTGGACAAGTGTCAAAGAAACCATAGACTGCCAAGGGTTAGATGCTGAAGTGCTTAATTAAACAAGCCTTTAGGCTGCGGCAGTTTGCACTGTAGAAGCGCCACAGCAGGGCTCTTTTCTTTTTTTCCCCTTTTTTTTAAAAAGTTAGTATCAGGAACTCATTAAAAAAAAAAATGACTTTTTTTTTTTTTTTGTCTTGCAACTACAAGCATTTGGAAAATATGACCCACAATCCCCCATTTCCCAAACTTAAGATGCAAGAGCCTTGTTCACCTTTGAGTTTTGTGCCACTAGCGTGAGTTTTCACCCCTTTCTCAGGAATTTTTTCTTACAGTGAGGGACAACTAAAATTACAAGAAGGAAAAAAGAAAAACCAAACCAAAGGAAAGCAGAGCTCCTCTACTAGCTGGTGTTGTCTGTGAGGAGCGTAAGTGACCTGAGCATCCTGCATCAAGGCGCCGCGGGCCATTAACAGCAGCGTGCGAAGGCACCGGTACATCTTCCCCCCAAGCTGTGCGGGGCTGAGCTTTTGTGCTGTACCCAGCACTGAACCGAGCTGTGGGCATCAGTTCAGCTGGTGCATCGTGTCCATCGGGCCAGGAACATTGCAGTGGTCATGCCCAAACCATCCCGCTCTGCCTGTACGGGCAGTAAATCCCACCTCATCGTACTGGGCAGCCAGGGGGGTTCAGCATCCAAGGTATTTTGGCAAATGCATTAGGCTGGGCTGCAACAGTCGGCTGGCATTGCGTGCGATATAAAACCAAATTAACAGTTGCAGGTCTGTATGTGCAGCCCCCTTCATCACCCAGCCCCAGCCCGGGCTGCGGCTCAGTCCCACAGCCCCGGCACCAGCCCTGAGTCAGCGACTTTGGGGCATTTTGGGGGCATCCTGATTTTTACCAGATGTGAGCAGACGTGAGATTCCTGCCTGGTTCTTTTTGCCCTTTTCAGGATTAAAAATGCCTCCATAGCCTTGCTATTTTATTCTTTATTTTTAGAGAGCAATGTTAGGAAAGAGCTAACCCTCTTCTTGGAGGGAGGTTAAAAAAAGGGTGAACATTTCAAGTGTCTTGTTTTTCCTCTAGCAGATAGAAGCACCACGTTCCTGGGCTTGCTGTGCTTGGCTGGGACTTTGTCTCACCCTCAACACGAAATAGCGACAAACCATTTCTTATTAAAAGAAACACGCAGGTTTTCCTGGTCTCCAGGTAGGGAAATTTCCTGTTCTTTATTTCTGCCTGCTTTGAAAAGTACCAAGGGGGGGAAAAAAATTAAATGAAAATCTCTTTCTGGCGATGGGAGTGGGTAAAGCAGGCAGTGGTGGTGGGGAGGGACACCATGGCAGGAGCTGTGCCCGTGTCACAGCTGAGGTGCCTCGTGCCGCAGCACCGGGGAGAGATGCACGATGGGGTGAGATCCAGGAGGGAGCTGAGACACGTGCGAGGGTGGCAGAGGGGAGGCTGGGCTGGGGGGTGGGCTCCCAGGAGCAGGTACAGCACTGGAAGAGGTAACTGTAACGCTGATCTCTGTTTGCCGTGACCTAGCTGTGCTGTAGGGGTTTGGCGTTTTTGTCTCGGTTAGCCCAAGAGAAAACGTGCAAGGCGGTGAGTCAGGCAATAAACGCGGGTCTCAGAGGGGAGCAGAGCGGGAGCGGGGACCCAGTACGCAAGGGGGTGCTGGCTGCTCGCCCTGTGGGATGCGCTCCGTTACAAGCAGAATTTACCCCCAGGTTTTCTAAGGGTGAACATCCAAGCGCGAGGTGGCGAGTCACGGGGATGCACAGCAGACAGGGAAACCCCTGGGGTCCAGCGGCCCCGTCCCGGGATTCAGTGCAGAGCAAGAGCTCTACCTGTAACCCCAGGGGCATTCACATGAACAAAGCCCTGAAGCCGGCAGGACAAAGTGGGTCTTAGGGAAAAAAATACACATGCAGCATGGCATGCCCATCTCTTTGATGAATGCCGTGGTTATCGCACTCAGGTCAATGCTTACATCTCCCCCAGACTCCGTTCCTGCTGTCCTGTTCGTTTCACTGACCTGCTGTAGGGTCACACGGGGAACCAACAGTTACCCCCTCCCAGGATGGAGAACTCGGCCTTTTTAACCGTTTTACGCAGCACCTGGCACATTACTGGGCACTTGAGTAATTAAGACCTAATCATGGTATAAATCAAATAAATAAGTACCTGTCGCCAGGTCACCAGGACTCGTGCCTCTGGGGCAGAGCTGTGCTGGGGGAGCCAGCACCGCGGCGCTGCAGAGCTTTCCAGTGCCCCCCCGCCAAGCCCTGTTGCAGGGGTGACCAGGCAGCCCTGCTGCCCTCCCATCTCCCGCCCCTCCGGCGGGCATCCCCTCTGCCCACGGAAATCTGTTGGGACTTCCGCTGATCTTTTTGTAGTGGTTAAAAAAAAAATATTTAAAAAATCAAAGTATGACATGATGATAATATGTTAATTATTGTCACCGATTCCAAACTAAGGCACTCGTGACTTTTCTCTCCAATTTAAAAGTGGATGGTTTCTAAATACTCACTGAACTGCATAGCTGAAGGTGTTCGGTAAAAACTCTCAGTCATTCCCGAAGGGACACTATTGAGGGAAATACCAAGATGAAACAGTCTTTGCATTACACTGCGGTTGCACCTCAGCGATGTATGGAAAAGGCACTCGACCTCAGGACCAGAGTCCTACTGTCAACCAGGGACTATTTTTTGCATGATGCTAGTGCCAGAATACCCAACTGATATATGAGTGTTATAAGATAACTAAATGGTCATTAATTCACTTTAAATTCATTTCAATTAATCACTGTGATTAATTAGTTAATTTATTAGCTAGGAATTAATTGTGACTTGGTGAAGAACACGATGGGAGGGAGAAAGAAACTACAAACAAGGAAACGCAGTCTCTTTTTGACAGAGCTGAAAGGCAAAAATGAGCCGAAACATTTTTTGAGTATATATAAAATTTCTGTGTCATAAAAAAAATAAAATCAGAGTAACAAATGTGCAGCACTTTAATGTCAGATTTGACTGTCATTGGAACTGTTCACAAGTTGTGTGGACAATCTAAGTTGTACTTCATTTTCTAAGTATGATATATAACCATTAGAATAATTTAGAAAACACATCACCAGGACTTGGGCTGAAGAGGGAAGAAAGGGAACATCTTTGGAAGGTCCAAGTGGGATTTTTCAAGTGAACGCTATTCCAATATTTTGCGACAAACAGGAAGAAGTGAGGTCTGTTACACATCTTTCACAGCCTATATATAAACCAGCCTCGAGAATATTTACCTGAACAGATATATACAGGTTTTTTTTTTAAATATTCTTAAAAAAGTAATATTTGCTTGATCTATGACACAATGAACGTCTCTACAGGGAAACTTACCATAGGCATAATAAAATATTCAAGAAGTCATAAAAGATAACACGAGAGCAGTGTTTGGCCTTGGTAAAACACATTTAGGATGACTGCAATGTATGGATACAGCTTTGTTCAAGAAAGGAGTTGTGCATATTTAAAGGTACTTACAAAGCTGGTCTTCTCCTTTCCTTGACATGGGTATGTTTCCTAACCGGATGAGTAGAAAATCATGGACACCATGCATTGCTAAAGGAAGGCTATGCCCATCTGTTTTATATGTCTGTGTGGCAATGACAGAATAGTCTCTTCTAACCCCTATGGCTCATAAGCGAAAAGAGATGTAGGTTTCAGCCTATGGGTGTTGAAGGGCAATTTCAAGGACTCCATGTTTAATGAATTCATAGGATTCAGCTCCCCGCCTTCGTCTGTCTGAACAGATTTTTATATATTCTCTTTAGAACCGAAATGGTTTAAATTACTTCAGGTCTACAGCCATGCTAAAATGCTACTCTGTTGGTAAAGTTTAACTTTTACAGTAAAGATTACCAGTGTTAGTCTGCATCCTTCTCGTTTAAAATCACTCTGTGTGCATTGTGAAATGGGTGACTTTAAGCATCAGTGGAGGAAAAATAATTACCGCACCACTACGTATCACTGGATGCATCCAGCAGCTGCTTTCGCACAAACTCTGGGCAGCAAGGTCATTTGCAAAACGAGCTGGGTCTTTCGAAAGGCTGACGGGTGGCTCCGATGCAAGAGACGATTACCTCCGGAGAGAACTTTCACCCACCTCAAGACCACATTTTCAAAGCAGCACGTGGGATACGACCGCTTGGATGTGCCCGCTGATGGTCGCAGTGGTGCTCACCTGGTTTGCACCGCTCTGCGAGCCACAGCTGCTCCTGCCCTGATTACTTCACGGTGATGGATATAGAAAGTTACAAAAATGCAACTAGAAAAGTTTTTATATCTTCCAAATGTGCAAATGGATCTATATTTTTATGGGAACTCAACTGAAATTTCTCAATGCCAGCTGTTGCATTCTAGGGTAATTCAGCTGGTTTTACACGAATCTCTTTGCTCATAACTAAAAGATAATTGACTATAAACAAGTGTACTATAAATGGGAAGAAAGAAATCACAAAGAAAAACTCTTTCCCAGGATGCCTGGAAAGAAACAGGCAAATTAAGGCTATGACTAGAATGAGTTTTCTATTAAAAATACCCTCTGTCATTGTAGCTATTATTTTATGAAGAACCAAGTGACTTCAGCGCTACTAGATGCTTAATGAGAGAAACCAACAATCTCTAGAAGTGTTGCTGCCTCCTATGGGAATAACTGTAACTAATTCTCTGCCCCTGAAAAGCAGATTTTGCATATTGTGCCCAAGCTGACCGCACTCACAAGCTGCTGAAAGACTAATGCCCCCTTCTCAACAACATTTTTTACAAGTTTTGACACCCCCTCTCAGTGTTTCCTGGCTTTTACCCACTCTAACGGCCTGGATATTTCATGCCAAATTTCTCAAATACAATCACACAAACACACATTAGAAGAGGGGGCACTCATAACATTGCCTTCAGTAGCACCAAGAGCAAAATTAAGCGCAGAAGAAAGCGAGCTGACAGTTAGTTACTATGCCTGTTACTCCTCCTTCTGAAATCACATCTCCGAATCCTCCCAAAGCCATCCTGCAGAGAAAACGGATCAGTTTTCGTTAAATCGCTCTCCTAGGTTTCTGTGGGTTGAAAACTGCCCTCTGATGCTTAGTTTCCCTCCTCACCCAAAGGTGAATTTCAACTGCAGTCACTGCTCCTGTCGTCTCTGTGTTGGGGTGGGGTAGTCAGCACAGCTAACGGGCAAGGTATACAGGAAAGAAAACGGATGGCTTGAACATAACATAAAAGCTCCTCAGTATGGAAACTCAAAATCTGTTTTGTTCTACAGAATCACTAGGTTTCGTGGCTTATACGATATCTCAGTGGAGATATTATTCGCCTCCCAGCATTTTTCTCATAACCACAAATCATACCCCCAAATAAAAAATATCCCTTCCAAACCACTTCCTATTAGCAGAGCATACCTTATAGTATAAAACTTGCAAGTAGACCAGTGTTGTACCATGAAGCCTATACAGGGGTTTTTTGTTTTTTCTTTTTTTTTTTTTTTTTTCCAGTGTAAAAATATACAATGCTACTGCTCCTTTGTTGCAGTGTGAAGGTCCAACCGGTACTTGCCTGCTGAAGGCTCTGCTGCTATTGCCCTTTCATACCTCTCCAACCCAGACCACTGTGTTACCCCTCCTTATACCTGAAACCTCACAGCGTAATGTATTTTGCCTCCCATTTATAACAAACAACGAATCTTTAGCTGGTGTAATGAGATACTGTCCAAATAATCCACTGTCTTTCATAATTCTGTTGTAGTTGCTCCAGGGCCAGTCTTTGGATGAGATAGGGTCCTTTAAATTCTTCAGTACATTCATTTTGCCCGTTGACAGCTCTACAAAAAGCACATCTGTTTGCAAATGTGAAGTAGCATATATATAGTACTGATTGCCTTCAGTGAAAGAGGGTTGAAATGTCAGATCAGATACGTGTATGTTTGTTTGTAAGTCATAAATCAACTGGATTTCCCCTCGGACGGTTAGAGCCTGGACTTTGATCCTGCCACTGTCTTCATCTGCGCTGACCAAGTAGCGTCCGTCCGGTGAGACGTAAGGCGTGCCCGACACGTCGCTGTTGGGGCCGATGACGGCATCGGTAACGCTGTCAATGATGAGCTGCGGCGACGCAGCCGCCGACCTATTCCTCCTACACTGGACAAAGAAGTAACCGCCCAGGTGGGTATACGCCATGGCCTGCGGTATGCAGCTATGGTTTTTGAAGTTGATAGTCTTGATGTGGGTCACAGTTTCCAGGTCAATTTTGTGAACTGCCGATTTCGACTTGTTAAAGATGAAGCCAAACCTGAAATAGAAAACATGACACTGAAGTCATCTCTGGAGACACAGGGATATGCTTGAGAAAAGACCAAAGTCAGCAGAACTGGGAAACTCTATCCTGTTGGTTTTGGAAGCGTGTGCAATAATGCTGGTTCTTTTCTGTAAAAAAAAAAAAAATCTCTCATTTTAGTGCTTCTAAAACGTGCTAAAAAGAGGTATATATTTCAGTTAAAATTAGCAACCTAACCCTGGAAGCTTGAATACGTGCTTGGGTATTTGAATAAAGTCTTCCAAGAGCTGAAATCTTGTATTGGGAAGGCCAATTTACAATAGGAATGATCGCAAGGCTGGGTGTTCTGTAGGCTACTGTTGACCAGTTCTGCATTTAATCTCTTTCAGGTCTAGAGAGATGTTATTCAACATATACGCAAGAATTCTTCAATCCCCAAATAGAAACCCGTTCAAAATAAAGCATATTGTTGCCAGGTTGGGGCCAGCAAGCAACTCTGAGCTCTATGTATAACCACTGAGTGAAGACCCCGTCCGACTCCATCTCTGCAATTACAGGACCAGAGGGCAGCTGTGATGTGCGTTTGCTGCCCGTGGTGCCTGGGGACCACTGCAGGAGCTGGCAAGGCTGAGGTGTAGAGCAGACTGTGTCAAACACCATCCCGCCCGCCCAGGGAAGGTGTAAAACATTTCTCGAGGAACATAACCAGCCAGGGTGCACTAAGAAAAGGGGTCTTTGTTTTCTGTCTCAAGAGAGGGCAGACAACGGTGAGCAGAGAATAAATGTTCTCTAAAAGATATATGCTGCAGCACATCTGACCTTTGCTGAAGACAAGAAAAGGTCAAGAATAGCCAAGAAAGGTTTCTGCTTAATTTGAGAGGGAGCCCGTAGAAAGAGCCTGTTTGTGTTCCCCTGCATTCACAGGTCACTGATACTGACTTACAAAAACTAATTTGACATCAAGTATCCTTTCATCCATTCAATGCAAAGGGAAATGAAGTGAGTGCTTAGCTTTGTATCTCTCCCCCAAAAGATGTAAAATTCCTTTGTGAAATGTGGAGGACAACATGGTTGCGTGCAGATAATATGTATTTTGCTTAAAGCGCTGGGTTTATTTCTTTATTCTTAATCCATCTGTCAATGAGACACTCAGCAGTGATTTTACTTCTGAAGAACGAGCCAATGTAGTGTATGATCCCATGAAAATCACTGGGCTAAGCCTTTCATTTTCCCATTATACTCACATCCATTAGAGACTTCGGAAAATATCTGCAGTGGAGATACGCAGTGCACTGTGTGTGGGGAAATTGGATATGACACTTGTATTTCTCCTGGATGAATGCATTTTAAGTACACTTTAAAAAATGCTTTCCCTTACAGCATTTTTTTCCCCAAGACTTCCTTAATACTTGGCCAAATGCCTGAAGAAGTTAAAAAATGGTTCTTATCATAAACTTTAATTTTAAAAAGTGGGTCAGAATGTGTTTTATGTGCACACAGCTGCAGAAGAAGCGCAGCGCTTGCATGAAATCTGTGATCTGAAATCTCAAAGAAAACCTCGCACTTAGAGAGTTTTTAATAGACAACAATCCACCCTGGGAACTAATAAAAATGGATACATTCCTAGATATCCATCTGAAATAACAGGCAGCTGAAATACATACGCAGGAACATTTGCATACAAATATTTTTTGGCTCGTGGAAGACATTACGCTTAAATATTCACCTTCCTGGGAAATGCTGGTATTGCCATTTATTTTTTCTGAGTGGAGAATTTAGAACATGATCTCAACAAGTCTCATTAGACTGTGAGCAATTATTTTTCTGTGCTGAGGGTGAGAGAGACCGGACAAGGATCTGGCCCTGAACAAATGAAATAGGAAATCAGGCATAGCATTCTCTGCTTTGCACAAGGAAAACTATAGACAATTATCTACATTTAATATTTCTTATGAAAGATTACCTGTATTCAGCCGATTAATCACACTGAAGCAAAAAGACAGTAAAACAAAACAAAGTGTAATTGTTCCACCTTCCTTTCTTTGAACCCAGACCCTACCTTCTCATCTCAGGCTTTAACATTCAGCAGAGCCACCTACCTCCTGGCACTAGTATTAGTCATAACGATACTCTGAAAGCAAACTGCAAAAATGAGGTAGGGAAAAATTAAGAATGACAGCCATGAAGTATGTCTCATTATTTTGTGTTTCAGGAAGGAAAGTTATTTATTTTGGACCAGATTCAACACGTAATCATTTAAGTGTGACCCCCCTGTCCTCAGTGTTTACTGCTGGGAACCTGAGATTAATGTAAGGAGTTACACTATGATTTTTTGAGTGTTTAATTTCATTAAACTATACTGGGGACAGAAGACGGTTAAACGGTTGTTATGTTGTAACATGGTAAGAATAGTATAAATTGCTGTGCAGTTATCATCAATTTTGATAATGTTAATGGGATGCTTCCTGTGCCTGCTGGGAAGCAGCCAGTATCACTCCAAGTTATTAGTATGTTAGTTATACAGTCTCATTAACCACTACATCACATTAACATTCAGAACGGATGGTTCATAGAGGTGGTTTTTTTAACATGCAGCGCATACCATTTTTCCACTCAAACCATACACCTCACACAGAGATCCAATATTTGAACAAGTGGGAAACACGTGGAAGAACCACGCTTTATGCTTCAGGCAGATGAAACTTTTACCACTTCAGGCAATAAATCTTTGACATAGGTTTCTCCTCAGATCCATAAAGCGGTTCTGAGGCAGGGAAGGCAACTTTCTGGCCATCTAATTCCCAGCACAAGCAAGGCAGGGCAGTGTGACACACTTTGCCACAAGCAGGCAGGGCTGACCAAGCGGAGCTCTGAATTCCCATGCATGGTCTAAGGGAAGTCCAGGTTTGTTTCTTGCTTTTTTCATTGATTAGCTCAATAATGGTTGGTAATTTATTCAACTATTTACCCATTTCAAACATGAAAACGGGGACAAGAGTAGCTAGCTTGATCATGAATTCTTTCTCTCAGAACTGTAAAATGCTGTAAGATTATTAGAAAGACGCCCGCTAGAAGAGAGTAGCACAGTTCACTGTTCCTATTCATTAAGATCACTTACCTAACGTGATTAATAATAAGATTTGTAGGTGGTATAAAAAAATCATCCACTCCTTCAAACGGCGTGTGGATAACACGCTGATCCTCCCCTGCGCTGGCCTCTGGTACTACCTACAACAAATACACATAAGGTTGAGTAGAGGAGAAGCAGCGAGTACGGCAGAAAGGTAAATACAGTTTACATAGTCATACACGGCACCGAGTGGCTTTGCCCAGGGATGTAGCAGACTCAAATTGATTAATGACTTCAAAATATTGTTTGGTGTAGCTGTCTTGAGAAAAGCATGCTAATAAATAGCATTTGAGGCATGACATTTGTAAGGTAAGTACACAACTTGACTTTCGCAAGATGTTTATATTTCCAGAAAGAGCAGCCATGCAGGAGCTGAAGCAGTATGACAACACTAAGACCATAATGATTTGTTTCTCGCTGTCTAAAATAAACATTTATTTCATGGTCATATTTATTAATCTTACTTAAATGCACAGCAATAACTTACCAGCTCGAAGGACCAAACACTAACTCACAGCAGTTAATTATCACTTTAAAGGAGAACTCTTCATCCATCCACTGCACCACATAAAATGCAGGGTGGAGCAGGGAAAGGCCCTTCAGCTGCCCCTGCCCCGCGCTGTCCTCCCGCACAGCGCACACCTCCCTGGCCACGGGAACTCGGCTCCTCCACCGCCCCGGAAAAGGAGAGGTAGAAGTTTTCAATAATTAAAATGTTAAACACTCAAATTGCTTGCTCGGTTCAAGATGACTCAAGTCCATTCATTAGGAACCTCTGCTGCTTTAACGTACAACAGTAGTTGCTCGGAATTTATAGCTACATAATTCATTAAGGAAATGCTAAAACCATACAAGGTTTAGTTCAGACAGCTGTTCTGGCTGTGCCATTTAGATTCCTTCCAATTAGATTGCTCAAGAAAGATGCCCACTCTTGCACAGTGCTTTCATGAGGCCAGACATTTGCTTCCCACAAGCCAGTAATGGCTAAACAACAGCATCCCGTCAGCTGGCTGCACAGGCTGTTTGATAAATCCCCGACTTCCAAAGAACGAGTGGAAAATTAGATCAACCTCTGCAGTAGCATCTTTGTTAAAAAAAGATATTTGATTGCATGTCTGCAACTAACCACTGCAGGTTTTAAGAACGAACTTTGCCAAATTAGTCACTGCCCACCTTTTGGGAAAGAAGGTCGGAAAAAAGCAAAGATCTGCTGATGCTGATGCTAATCTCATTCTCTACACGTGTAGCTGCACTCCATAAAGATAACAGAAAGGACTATCCGAGACCTGGAGCCTTATAACAAGTTTCCAACTGTGCACATGGTGTGTTCTTCTTAATAACCACATGCTTGTGCCATCTCTCCTTTAATTACAGAAACCTCTCACAGCTGGATGGAAGAAATTAAGTCAGAAAGGGTAAAGAGAGCCCATTTTGTCTCCTTATACCCTGTACAGGAAACTGCTCATCCTCAAGTGAGATGAGCTGGGGCATCGCCTCAGAAATCTTCATTTGTTTGCCCCCATTCTGTTTCTGGCGTCTTTTCCTGAAAATGCCCACATTGCAAGTCTGCAGCCGCTATCCTGGATGGAGCACCTGGCCGGCGGGGACAGCTCGGGGCAGCACCTCCAGCAAAGCCTTGGGCAACCCCACCACTAACACAGACTCCAGATTTGTAGGTGTTTAGGTCAGAAAGCACAGGCACCGTTCTTCTCTGCCTGTTGGGGAATGCTTTAAAGTAGACTTAGAAGCAAACATTTCTGGTGGAAGGAGTATTCACGACACCTACGTTTCCAGAAAGGTTGGGCAGCAAGTGCCAGAAAATAACTACTAGAGAAGGGTATGTCTGGATAGATCAGCTCAGCTCTGGTGTCAGCTCTGTCAGATGACACGCAGCAGCAGCAAAATGCCCAATTAGATGCCTACACTTGGTGTTTCTGTACCATCAACAGAAGCGTGAATCCTACAGGGCTATCCAGAAACAAAAGTTAATTTAGTTGTCCAAACCCATGTGCGTTACTGTGTGTGTTCCAAAATCACTGTGGATCTGATGGTGCTAAGCATGGAGGAGCTCCAGGGACCTCACTGACACCCCATAACAGAATTCGTCCCAAAACAGAAAAGAGGTTTTTCTTTTGCTGTTTGCGTTTCTTTCGTGCCCTAGAGAGCTCCTTTTTGAATTCTACTCTGAGAGGAACAATTCTACCACATTGTGCTCCATCACCATCCAAAAGGAGGCTGAAGGCTTGTGAGACACAAGTGACAAAACGAGTTTAAAGAAAATGAGTAGCAATTCAGTGCACTGGCAGAAAACCTGAACTTCTCCTATGTGGAAGACAGGAAGAGATAAATGCCTTTACTAAACTCAAGAGTAGGGTGGTTTTTGCTCAATGCGTAACGCAGGTGACAGGCTAGTAATCCTCAAAGACCTATGAATCTTGAGGCACCGTACAATGCATTCACCTTTTAATGCTTATTTTTACATGCAATGCCCCCAAACTCTGCAGACAGGAAAAATTGCAGCTCATGGTAACATCTGAGAAGGACGCGCTGCAGCTCTGTGGTGAAAACACACTTAGTCCCTACCTTAGGTCTATCCTTGAACGTGCTGCTCCGCCTGACAACACCGCTGATGAAACACTCCCGCCAGCACAGAGGGTAACAGGTATCTGTGCAGAAAGCGTGCTCTTTGTGGCTTCGTGGTGCCCACTGCTTTTAGACCTCAATCGAGTTAAAAGGAAGCTGCACTCACGCAGGCTGCACAAACGACTTGGAGCGTCGCAGGCTCGTCCTGCTCGCGTTCAGCTGCCAGCCCTTGCTGTATGACTTTATGGCACTTGGCTCTGTCATCAGCCTTAAAACAAAACAGACCTTGGCAACAAAGCCGTCCTGCTGCCAGCCTACGGCACAGTCATTGCTCAAAAACAAATTAAACAGCAGGAAAAATATGTGAGGATGGACGGAGTAGGGATGAATAAAACATACTAGATTATGCAAATGAAAGAGCAGCTTTATATCCAGATCATTAAATGTTGTTAATTACCAGCAACCAACCAGCCACCAGCTTGCTACTGATGATGCCAAGCCAAGGACGGGCAAAGGCTCAGACGTATAAAGACTTACCTGCAGCGTTGGTGAGGACTTCTGCATGTCACCCCAGCTAAGCACCCAGACTTGGTCGTGGGACTTGTCGTAATGTAATTTGGTTGGCAACGGGTCAACATCCAAGGACTTAAAAAAACCCAGAGAGAGGTATTTACATAGTGACCCAAATGTGCATGACAAATATTATATTAGTTCACTGCAGACATTCCCATGCACTGCTGTTACACTTATTTGTGCTGCTTCGCCTTCAAATCATTTGGGGGATCACCAGCAGCAGAAAAATCTGGCTGCTCAGTGCCATTTTCCAGCTAGACGTCACTCCATCTTATGCTGTAACTTATAGCCAGTACATCAGGGGCCTATTTCTGCTTGAATTACACCCACACCAGTTCATTTTTCCCAGCCCGCTTATAACCAAGGTCAGGCAGCGGCTCAGGAAGTGTAAGCCAGAAATTGGTCCCAGCATTATTTTACCACACTAGCTGCAAGCCCGGCTGCAGATGCAGCCCTGAGACTACAGTACCCAACCCATAAACGAGATTTTTCCTGCCAGTGAGGTTACAGAACAGCGAACAACAGTGTGACCCCATGGGTGAAAGCAGCACGAGCCCAACTTTTTAGTAATGCCAGCAGATCCACTGGGCGAAGATCTACTTTTTTTTGTCCCACATCAAGTCTTCTGTCACCAGTGAACAAAGAGTTCTTCTTTTAAGTACCTGTATGGCTTTCTGAGTCTGGATATCAATTATCATTACTCTATTCTGCTTAGGCTGTGTCACATAAATGTACTTGTCTCTGACATTGACCGCTGAAGCCCAGAGGCAGGACTGAGCACCTTCACCTTCCGCTCTAGGACAGATCTCTTCCTGAGGGGGGAAAAAAAGAAGAGGAGAAAAGGTTTAATTTCTACAAGTTCAGGGGCTGGAGCAGCAAGAAGCTTAAGCCTTGAAAACCATAGGAAAAATTCCCTGGGGATTCCATCGGGATGATATTTTTCCCCTTTCTTTCTTGGAAAACATGAAATAATTATTTTATCAGGTACCACACTGCAGCCTGGCTCTACCCAGTGACATTTAAACAGCTGGACCTCCTGCAAACTCACACTGAATTTAAATAACCATACAGTCTGTGGATCTATCTTTTGAAGTACGCCGTGGTTCATCAAGATTTGCAGCGCTGTCAGCATTTATTAGCAATAGAAGTATCACTCTGTGCTTTGAAAAAACAGAGATTTACATTAATTGAATCACAGCTTTCTATTTTTCATAAAGTGTTCATCTTCAGCTCAGAAGAGAGTGCTCTAAGATGCTTGTGCTCAGGGAAACCGTGGCAAAACAAGCAGGGTCCTGCACTCTACTGCTCCAACACAGAAACTTCCCCTGTTCAAAACAGACCAAATCCTGCTGCTTTGGACCAAATCCTGTTCACGGCTGCCTGATGCCCTGTTTTGTTTCTGATACTCCACTCACTCAACCCTGTGTAAAACTGGTACTAGCTTTAGTGGGAGCTCACTGGTACCCTAGGTTTGAAGAGTCACACGTGACCTCACCACCAAGCCTTTGCACATTGGGTACTCTTCATCTCTCCTCCTTCTGTCAAGTTGCTTTATTTGAAAGAGCATTTGTGTGGGACCAGGAAATGAGGGTAAAACTAAATGAACACATATATATTTCAGTAAGCACAACTGTTGGTTTTAAATCTTGTCAGTACGACAGCTGGGTCACTTTTAATAATGGCACAACCTCCCTAAGGGGAAAGTGATTAGAGCAGCAGAACTTGTTCAGGGAAAGAGAAGGAACAAGAAAAAACAATGGTAACACCAGGTCTGTATCAGAGCAATGATTATGGATAAAAAGATTTCACCTCTAAGCAGCACAGCTCTGTCAGCTAGGTGCCTTGGTGGAGATCACATGTAAGGCTTGAAGATACAAGACTCAACAGTTTGGCTGCATTTTCCTTTCTGGAGCTCCAGCCAGGCTGGGGATCTATGCTACTGTAAGCTAAAAGATGCTACAAAAGCCCAGCCATGGGCTTCCAGCAGCCATTCACGCAGCCAAGCACCCGACTGTCTCCAAATTGCCCTCCTCATCCTCAGCTGTGCACTGGGGCTTGGGCTCTCACAGCACAGCATCCAGCCAAACCAAAGGAGCAGGGAAAGGTCACTGGCCTTTCTGCTGCAGTGCTCAGCTGCAGCCGCTCTATCTGCTTTTGTGCCCTCTAATAGAAAATAAAGAAACCTTTGTTGTAGAAACCCTCATAGAGTTGCAGGCTGGTGTCACTGTCTATGTGGCAGACACTCAAGATACTAAAAGGGAAAAATGAGGAAGAAAAAGTCAATTCTCCCTCTACCAAGGGAAAGGACCCTATGATATCTGCAGGAAGCCCTTAGAGGTCTCTCTGAAAGGCAGCCAAGTAATGACGTTAAAAATCCCTTTTATGCCCACCACTGTGCTGACATTATTTCCTTAAGTGCCCTTTCTCCTTTGTTCTTTTCAAGCTGTTTCTCCAGAACCACCTCTTCAATACTTACAGCTCTTTGGGAAAGAAACACAAGATCTCTGGCTTTGAGTAGCAGCAGCTCAAGTGTGGCTTAATAATATTAAGCCCATGCTAAGGACCAGTCCTGGGGTGAGCACCAGTCTGGATTTCTACTAAGGTATATTAAAATCCAGTGGAAAAAACCCACTATAGACCACAAATTTATTGAGCTGTAAAAAATACTGACTAGAGAACTCACAGAAGGTCTTGACCCATGGCAGCAGAGCCTGACCCAGCCTACAGGACCCATGGCAGCGATCCTCCCCTTTTATTCCTCCCGAAATTGAAAGCAAGGCTGAGCCCACCTCTTCAGAAGGGAGTCACATTCTCAGCTTCCCCTTTTTAAAAAAAAACCTAAATAATGGAGTGATTAGAAAAGCATTTCTGGATGTATTTCAGCACCTATATTTTATGAGAACTGATAGTTTCATGAACATATACGTGGTGTACATTACCATGCAGGAGTACCTAACACAGGTTGCTGAAAACATTGGCCTCACAGGGCCTCCAGGCATGTGCTACCCCACTTGCCAGGTTGAGCTCAGCTGTGTATGAGCCAGGGCTTGATGTTCACTGACACCTGAACAAATTTTCCTTGTCATTTCCTAAAGCAAGGGTTGGGTAAACTCAGTGCTGGCAGAAAATGCTGGACAGCAAACAAGGACGGCACAGGTCTCCGGTTCAGCAGCAGAAGATGCAGAGGACCAGCATGGCACAACCGCCTTCTGTGCATTCCTACCCACCTCCCTGCTGTGGTTTAACCTGGGAAACTACTTCTAAAGAGCAGAAAGTAGCCCACTCCTTTGGCTACAGAGCCAGCAGCAAGAGGGACCCGCCAGCACCAGGGACTGATGCGTGCAGCTCTCTGCTACTGACTTCTGCACTTCTCTACAGACCAGTTACAACTTTTGGGCATGGATATGTAAACCGTTCAAACACGACGAGTGAAAGTCTCTGCCTACGTTTTGATATGATAACTAGTCAGATTCTCTGCAGCGCTGTCAGTAATCCTCCACGTCAGTCTCATAACTTACACAGTTCCCTTAATTTTCAAGAGGAGAAGACGATATCCTCGGGGATGCCGCGTGAAGCCCACCAAGCTCCAACGACACGTGCCAAACGGGGCCTTTAGCAATAGTGACCTTTGAAGAGATTAGAAGTTTCCCAGCTGCCGGCTGTAGGACTTACGTAACTTGTGAAAATCCTCTCTTCGGGCCTGATGTGTCTCCGGATTTCGCATTCGTTTGGCTGAAGGACTGTGATCCCATCATCAGAAAAGACATAGAACATATTCCCAACACTCAGGCCTTGAAGGGGATAAAGCAAAAGGAGTAAGATTATTATTTTTTTTTGGAGTGTGCATCCATAGCTGTCAGGATTTTTTTTTAAGAACTCTCCCTCCTCCCCCAACAAACAAGATCTGCCTTACATAAAAGCTGGTCATTTGGATGCAGTCGGTGCATTCACAAAATCAAATTTCATGTCACAACGAGGGCTTCAAGGAGTGAAGAGGTACAGACACATTCAAAAATGCATTGCCTTGGTGGCGGCGGCTGCACGCAAGTAACTGTGTTCCCATCTCGTGCATACGTACCACGGAGGGATTTCATTACAAGTAGCGTCTGTATCACATTGTTAACTCCCTCAGATTATGACTTTGGTTTTTCTATGATTTAATTAAAAATAGTTTGCTAATAATTTGAGAACTGAGAGAGAAGCTTTAGTTAAAATTAATCTGAAGGTTGTCCTGTTACGGGTAATGACTTCTTGTAACTCAGCTGCAAATTGAAAGTGCTTAACACATATATATATTTTCATTCACGGAATAGATTTCTCTATTTTCTTAAGCTATCTGGATGAACGAGCTGTAACCACCAAAACAAATACATTTTTGAAATCTTGCAAACTGTAATTCACAAATGTGGAGTAGTTTGGCATCGCAATAGCACTCATTTATCCAACTGGGGCATTCCAGGAGATTTGGAAAACTGTCTGGCTGTCATTGATCTGCTGTTAGAAGATCATCTTTTATCATTTCTGTCATGCAGAAATGCCTCAAAACACTGGTAATTTAGTTGTTCTTCAGCTACATGCAATTGCAGTAACAAGCATCTTTAAGAAAAGTTCAGGATCTTTTCAAACACTCTAGTCAGAAAGATCCAAGCATCATTTCATCTTTTTCATACCACCACCAATAAACGTTTGCAATGACCACTGTCACCCCCAGTAATGTCGATAGCGTACTTATCTGCCAACGATATGGTGATGTGATAATTTGTAATTTCTAATTAATTACATTTTACGCATGGATAAATAAGGTCCCGGTTCTACAGATCTGAACACTGTTCAGCGTTACAGTTCCCTTGGTTGGCCCTGTGACGGCAACTTTAAACACTGCTCACACCTAGAGTTTCTCACATCTCTGAAGTGTTCGCAGGATTAAGGTCTAAATCATCATCGGAAAGCCTCACCGTAAAAACATGTAATTTGGATAAATGCACTTTTGGAAAATTTTGAAAACGCATAGTATTTAGTAAGGCTAGAAGGGGTTTTTTGGTGCTAAAACCCCCTCTTTTTGTGCCAAATAAGTGGCCTCAGAGTACAACGCCTCAGCACGTGGTGTTTGCTGTACTGACAACGTTCACGTTGAGTCTCCCTAAACCATAACACAGAAATACCCCAGTTAGGGCATCAGGCGGGTACAGGAGCCGTGATCCTTAAATGTGATGCCACAGTGAGGGATCATGCACGAGGAAGAAAAGCTACCGAACTTCCATCGAGAACTAAGTCATCTTTAGGGCGTAAGGGCTATTTTTTTGGAGTATATTGTGAAAACATTTCATTTGGGCACTTTGGACCAAAATCTGCGCTCACAGCACTCACACAACTCCCACCTGCTGTGGTGGGATTTGAGTGAATACATCCGAGGGCAGAACTTGACCCTGGCTGGAATGAGTGCACATATTTTCATGAGTAAAGGATTTTAATCCTAAAAAGTGGAAACAGGCAGGCAACAAATTATGACCATTGTGAAGATGCTTATTATTATTTTCATGCACGATAGTAGTGTGATTTTGTCTGATGATCCTATTACAGTGAGGGTGTACTTCAGATCTAAGGCCCTAAATTAGTCACAAAAATACTTTGACAATAATTTTGCCCCAGTAGGTTTAGAATTAGTGATTTGGCAAGTCTCACCACTTATTTTTACAGTAAAATGAGTGGAAGTTTTTCTGCTGATTGATTAAAAATATGATAGAAATCACAAATAGCATTCAGATACTTTCTTTTTAAAAAAGTTTACCAATTTATGTGAAACTACTTTTTCAGAGAGTAATCTTCACACTGTCTTTTTGGACAAAGCAGGTTTTCTACTAGACAAACTAGTGTTTTACTGTGACTTACAAAGTATTTGTCAAGTCTTGACTGGAGTACACCTCTAAACAATCTCATGGACATCAGTAAAACAGGCTCCACTCTTGATTATCCTGCTGCAACTCCTCGGTCTGGGAATTATTTCAGTACCGAGGTGGGCAATGGAGAATTTTGCTCAGCAGTGTTATTTATACTAGTGAGGCAGGTAGTAGATTGGGAACTGGAGGACTAATGAGGAGGACTAATTTTTCCCCTCTTCAATTGAAGACATTTCAGGTTGGATGACACAACTAGTTCAAAACCTAAAGGCTTTATAAAATGCAACATACCTCACCTGTACAACAAAAAACCCTAAGATAACAAAACCCCCATTAAGAATGGGGAGGGTCTCCTAAAATCCACAGTTCTTATTTGAACTGTTCCAGATAAAGTTGACTCCAACATCTTTATTTTATGAAAACTTCAGGAGGGCACCTGATGACAAACAAGAGTTTTCTTTCTTTCAGGAATACAGTCTCTATCTGAGTGTACGTTTGTATTTCCCTCCTTTGAGATCAAAGGGCAAATTTGTCACTGTAGAATACTCTCCTCGGATCTGATACTTGAACAATTTTCCTCAATTTAATCTAAATGCTTCCAAGTATTTTAGAACTTATATTTGGTGACAAAAAGGCTTTCAGCTTTTTAAGTGCATACATTCATGTAACTGATGGTTGCCTGCTGCCACGCTATGCTCCCTTTATCCAGGTATAAAGAAAGCAACACTCACTGCAGAAATAACACTGGCATGAAAACCAATCTCTGCCTTACATTTGGGCTCCTCGTAGTTTTCTCTGGACAAAATTAAAAACTAGTTTGTACATAGAGTAAATATTGCACGTGCTTCCAGTGCCATGTTTAACTGGCCGGTCATGCTATGTGCACTCATTTCTTGAGGTTTTACTTGCGCATGGTCTGCGAAAGGTTTGGAGAACAGACTGATAGACTGACTTTTAAAATGACCAACTACTTGTGTTTAAACTTTGACTTGCAGCAAAAGCTTGTTCTACACAATATTCTGTCTAGGCATTTTACCAATAGCTTTAATTACTACAGACCTGGTGGGCATGAGGATGTGATCATTTTAAAGGAGCTCAAGTCTACCAATCTATTTGTTAATATTGCTACTTACATGTAAGTTTTCATTTTAATGGAACTGAAAGAATACATTAAAATGTAAAAACAAAAATACCATTCCTCTCTTCCAGCTTTCTCTGTGCCAAGATTTCACATGCTAAAGTATGTTTGATGGATTCTTTGTCTAGAATGAATGTGCTGATCAAATACTACAGAACAACATAGGCAGGGGAATAAACCTGCTCAGAAGATACTGAATTGTTTAGGAACATCAATAGTAAATCTGCTTTTACTGCCCATGTTTTCCCTGTACATTGCTCATACTTTTATTTAAAATGTGCAAGGTTGATACGCAGTAAGTCCATATTGTTTAGCAGAATTATAGTAAGACTTTCTGCAACGAACTTCTTAGTTGTTCTTTAAATATTACTATACTTCTACATCTGGTAGGGTTATCCAGCTACTCCCTTTAAAGAGGAGCATAAGGGATGCAGCAGTATATAAACAGCCATGCAGCATCATGCAGATGATGCTGGACTGATTAGATGTGCTAGAGATTTCACTTTCAAGCAGAAGGGAAATAGCAATTCTCAGTGCCTGTAATGCCATTTACAGCAACATCAGCAGTAAAGAGACACTCTTCATTACCGTGCACCAGGCACTTGCAGGTGGCATATTTGGGAATAAATGCTGGAGAGCTGTCTTAGGTGGCTGGGCCATGTCTCAGGACCTCCAGCCAGCTGCGTGCATGTGTCTGCAGCCGACAGCAGGACCGCAGGTGTGCATCGGGTGTTTGCATACCTGGCCGAGGTAGCACCGGTCACTAAGGTCTGGCACTTTCCTTCTGCCCCTAAAACCCTTTGGGGCAAGCCACAGCAACCCAGAATGCTCCAAGCCAAGGGCGTGAAGCACGACTGGTTTTTTGGATACCTGGAGGCACTACTTACGAAAGGCTCTTTGCACCCTCCAAAGGCAGCGTAAGTGCGCAGCCCTTCCCGGAGGAACAATGGGAGGGAGGGATGCTAGCAGTGGGCAGGGGAACATGGTCCAGAGCAGGCTGTAAGTGCACCGAGACCTTCCCCACAAGGCTGGAAGGACACCACAGTCCCAGCTTCCTCATAATGCAACTAGCAGGTGTAAGAACTGGCTTATGCCTGGACTTCAATCCAAGAACCTTCCTCCAATGAGTGAAGACCCTGCTCCCAGCTCCCAGGAGCCATCCATCCATGGATGCTCCCCATCCATGCCCCGGGCACTGTACCTACAGAGGCAGCTGGGCGAGCTGCTTGAGAGCTCCTTGGCCCTTTGCACGATGCATCTTACTGTGTGTTTTGAACATTACGACAGCACAAGCATGCACAAAATTAAATACATTTTCATTTCAAGTGCCTCCATAGTATCTTTTGAATCAACTAGCTGTTTAGGATGGGGTTTTTTTCTAATTTGGCTTCCAAGATACACAGATGTTGACCTTGTGCAGGGCACACTATAAATTCGATCAAACTACAGATCTTAACTGCCAATTAAAACAAGGAGAAATGGGACAACCTTTACCCTGCATCGATTTAAAGGATAGAGGGAAGCAAAACTTGTTGTGTTTTTTTTTTTTTGCCTAACAGTCAAGAACACAATTTTTGTTGCTCACCTAGTAAACATCAATACATGCTACTGAGGAGGAAGAGCTTGAATGGCTTGCTTAAAAATGCAGCGTATTGAATTTATGTCTTACTTGTTCAATTATGGTAATTTGGGAGCACTTCTGACACTTGTGAAATTGTTAATGCAGCTTGGGAATCTCAGGCTACTCACATCAGTGGCAGTTTATATAAAATTCACATTTTTATATATTTTACAGTCATCTATTATTTCATAGTGAGAAAATGTAAGAAGTCATAGGTACGATTTGTAGTACAAGAGAGACATCTCTTATTTGAATAGTTTAGCTTTTAAATGTCTGGTCTGTACTTAATCTGGTAACTGTGAAAGTTGATAGAGTTAGTGGCAAGTCAGTGGAGAATGGCCCATCATGGAATTATTAACGCAGACAAGCACATTATCACTACGACAAAAGAACTTTACTGCAGTACCTTCCTCTCGCCACAGTATGTTTGCAACTGCAGCATCAGAAAATTGGGAACGCCAGAAAATAATCAGGAAAAGAAAAAAACAACAAAACAACGTCAAAATTTTCATTGTAGCAAGTAACTGAATTAATACTCATGTTTACGTGAACTGTTTCATTTGTGAAAACTCTGAGCATTCATTCAAATACAGTATCAGGAAAGAGAGAGAGTTCTAAATACATCTGCTGCTTCTAGAGACAATTCTGAAACTCTGAGATGGGAAAAATCCTCCCTGAAATGAAGCCAACTTTAGCCTGTGCAAAGATCAAAGTCTGACTAAAGAGAAGATGTTACCTTCCAACGTAATTGGAGGTATGGTACAAGCTGTGATTTTCTGTACAGGTTCAATCAGGAAACATGACATCTTTCAGAAGCCTGAGATGGGCAGTTACAGCAGCGACACACTGCTGCATTTTTTCTTGGACTTTCATGCAACTACATTCTCTTTTAGGATTCAAATACTCTTTGAAAGTACATCTGCATTTGAATCTCTGTTTAAGATACATCCAA